>JAFEMH010004598.1:0-201430 GCA_022495995.1 Adenophora triphylla var. japonica
AGAAGCGAAGAGATGCGAAACACAGGAAACGGAAGGCAGCGCGCAGCAACCAGGCTTCAGATGGAAAGTAATTACAAGGGAAATAATAGAACTCATGCTACAATGAAGTCTTCACCCCACTTACTAAACCTATCACGGAAGTCATACGTGAATAAACCTGCGGATCCTAGACCACTTTGAGTGATGAGACAAAGCACGTCAGAGGCAATTTCAAATATTGCGCCTTCCTGAGGACCTTGAACATGATACGGAGAATTGCGATCTCCCTTTAAAATAATTATCGAAAGGTGGGTAGATGAAGGTAAACTTGACCAGCTATGTTATGCGAAAAGATAACAAGCGATGAAGAGATGATGATGATAGAGAGGAAAGGGAGGACAGGACCTTCTAAGAGCAAAACTCCACGTTATAAGGGAGGAAGGCAGGTCTCTAACAAGAAACTAAAAGATCGGGAATGCACATGAGCTCGGTAAGGTCTACCACATCCCCTCACGGATCCATAAAGAGTATTAGGAAGTCGTCGACTTCTACCCGAAATGAGCTAAGCGGGGGTCGAGCGATCCAGCGAATAACCACTTAGTGATTAAGGGTAAGAATCGACTTGATTATGAATCGGAAGAGACTCCTCCGTAGACTTGGGGGCCTCTGAGACATTCTATACTACTTTACTGACCTTTCGAAAGATTAACTTTGAATGATAGCATGCTAGAGCCATACTGTTTGGTAGGCGGAAGGCTTCACCAATCATAAGGTCCATGCTATGGGAGCCGTCGATTTATTACTTGAAGTTGGTGAACACCCCTTCCGAGCTGAGGCCACATTAACATTCGTAGTCATGGACTTAGCAAGTGACTACCATGCCATCCTAGGCATTCCAAGTCGAGAGCAAACTTGGAATGGTCGCCTCCTCCCCGCACCGGTGGGTTAAGTTCCCAAACTCACGAAGCCGGGGAATTGGATGTGTGAGAGCGACCCCCAAGTATTTCTTGGAGACATGTGATGAAGACAAGAAAAACAACTAGAAAAATAGAGGTTGTGACCGGGAGAGGAAAACTTTGAAAATTTCTAATTCTGTAAAGGCCCTACCGGCACCGAGTTCTAGGCTTCACCTAATTTTCGAAGCGAGAAGATGAGGAGCACATGATGCTTTGAACATTCACGAAGATGAGAAGTGATGACACGGTTAATACATGCTGTCCCCGAGACATAGCCCCTCGTCTCGTCATCGGAACTTGAACTGAGGGGGCCGACCAAGACTTTTGAGACAAGAAAAGAGCCGGATGTGTACGAACTAGTGGAAATTGAGGACCTAGACATAAACGGTGACGATGGGAAGGAAGACTTAGAGAAATAATCTTTGAGACTTTACAATTTCGGGATAGTCCATACAAATGGAGCCCCGCGAATGAATTGGAAGAAATAATACTCAACCCTAGACTACCCGGAAGCAAAGAATAAAAATTAGGGGGCAACTCTCCCCCGAGAAGAAAGGGAGGGAGATCATCGCCTACTAAAAAATAAGCCTAAAGATGTCTTTGCACGGAAAGCCGAGGATATGAGGGGAACAAAAAAATAGGTGGTTGTCCATAGGGTACGGAGGTCGATCCATCTGCTAAACCTATCAAGCGAACAAGAAGGATTTTTGCTAATGACAAGGAAAACGCAATCAAAGAGGAAGTACAAAAATTGCTAAGTCTTTGGAATCATCGGAAGAGGCAACCTATCTGTTTGGTTGTTGCGATATTTTGTAATGGTCGAACAAGCAAAATGGGAAGTGGAGGAATGTTTGTAGATTTCCACAGATTTTAACAAAAGGTTTGCCCAGAAAGACATTTATCCCCTCCCCGAGGATTGACAAGTGGTAGACTCCATTGTCGGAACAGTAAGGTCTGAATCTCGGCTTCACGGATGCCTACACTGGCGCTATCACCCGAGATAAAAATGGCGAAAGAGAGGACATTGAGAAGAACGAGTCTTCTGACCGGAAGGCGAGGCCGGAGGAAATTTATTTGCTATACCATGATGCCATTCGGGCTTAAAAACAACTTAGTGCTACCTACCAACGTATGGTCAACAAAGTGTTTGGGAGCATATAGGCAAACATGGAAAGCATACATTAATGACATGGTCATTAAGACTAGAATTAGCCGATCACGCCACGGACCTAGAAGAAACTTTTGACAACTTAAGGGCGAATAACATGAAGTTGAACCCGAGTAAATGTGTGTTCGGGGTGACCGGCGAAAATTCCTAGGCTTTATGGTCTCGCGAGAGGAATCGAGGCGAATCCGGAAAAAATTAAAGCCTTGATTGACATGAAAGTACCTACCAACATCCGGGAAGTTGAAATTTGAATGGGAGAATAGCGACCTTTGGTAGATTTATCGCAAAATGCGCACGAGATATCACTTAGTTCTTCAAAGTCCTTAAGGGGACCAAGAGCTTCTCATGGATATCCCGAGTGCTCGAGAGTCATTCAAAAAAGTTGAAGGAGTACCTGGTTCCCCCCGTTGCTAAGCACTGTCATGGGAGAGATGTCATACGTCTTCCTATCGCCCTGCGACCACGCTATAAACTGTTGTGCTAGACCGAAATGAAATACTCGAAACCCATCTACTATGTTACCAAGGCACTATCGGAAGTGGAAACCGGATACTTTAATGCGAGAAAAAATAACTTATGCCTTGGTCGTAGCTGCAATGAAGTTACGAGCATACATTTATGCACACCCCATATGCGTGCATACTAATTCGCCCCCTTAAGAAAATCAAGCATAAGTTGGACTTCTCTGGACGTATCCTTAATTGGTCTATCGAACTCCTTGTCTTTGACATCGGTTACCAACCTAGGAAGACACTCCTAGCACAGCCTTTAGCCGATTTCATGAGTCGAAACCCCTTTCCGGGTGAGCACGACCCCACCTTCCCAGTAAGCGCAAAAACACTGCGGGGGAAGAGCCAACCATTGAGCTACCACCTAGCTGGCTGGGTCATATACACGAGATGGGTCAGCCACTAAGGAAAGAAGCGGAGCGGGACTAATCTTGGCAAGTCCCAGTGGGAGCACACCATCCAGGACATAATCCCGAGATTCAAGTTTCTTGCTTCTAACAATCAATCCAAATATAAACCCTTCACAGGCTTGAATTGAACGGACTAGGAGTCGGACACATCAAGTCTTACGTGAGTAGACCACGTCTGCAATGGACAAGCGAAAAAGCTAACAAGTGGTGCTAACATACCTAACCAAAAATCTAGAAGGAAGTGACTGAGATGGTTGGACGAACTCCTCTTACCAGGGCGGTTCGCACGACCACCGGTGCCAGCCAGGAAACCCCATTCACAGCGACCTTTGGGTCTAAGGCTATGGCACCCGGCCGATATGGCTATCCTCTACAACAAGAAACTCCAACTATGATGAACAGGATCAACAAGGTCGACGGTACGCTAGACTTAGACCTAGTAGATGAAAGAAAATTGTTTGCTCGGATGAGAATGGTAAATTATAAGCAAAGGGCTAAAGCTTACCATAATAAAAGGGTTAACAATTTAGTATTCCAAGTTGGGGACCGTGTAATTAGAAAAATTGAAGATACGGGCAGAAAAGCCAAGTAGAACAAGCTCTCCCCAAACTAGGAAGGTCCTTACATCATCACTCAAGTCATTAGAGATGGGACCTACGAATGAAGACTACAAATGGGCAAGAGGCGAAACATATGCGGCACTCCGAACACCTCTGAAAATACTATCACTAGTCTACGGGCTTATTTTGATTAAGTAGATTAGTCTTTGTTAGTCTTTTTCTTATTTTTAAATAGAATAGGATTACGGTTTGATATAATCATTTACTGGAGACAATAAATTTAGTTTTTCGGTAAGAGACTATGACTAGCGAGGCAAAACACAAAGATGAGCGACCCTCTTGCTCGGACATTGGACAAAATATCCAAGTCCTAAAGGCATGAGCGACCTCTTGCTCACACCTTAAGCAAAATGCCTAAGGAGTAAAAGGCGGCGACTCTTTGCTCGCGCCTTAGGTAAAATGCATAAGGGTAAAGATGAAGCAATATATCTTGCTCGCACCTTAGGCAAAATGCCTAAGGATAAAAAACGAGCAGCTGTTCGCACCTTAGGCAAAATGCCTAAGGGTAAAGATGAGTAACCTACTACTCATGACCTAGGCAAAATGTCTAAGGGTAAAAGACGAGCGCCTAGCTCTCGCCTTGGATGAAACATCTAAGTGATAAAGACGTGCAGTGACCCCGGTAGGTTTTAGTATCGATTAGGATTATTAGTTGAGCGTGTCGGCTAGGTTTTAGTATTGATTAGGATTATTAGTTGAGCGTGTCGCCGCTAGTAATTAATAACAAAGAAGAGATAGAGATTTTATATCTCGTGATCAAGTGATTAGGGGAAGAACAGAAAGAATGAACCAATGATATTGATTGATAAACAGTGATAGTTTTATTTATCCAAGGTGCTTTTAAATTATTGTTTCTGACTTTATTATTAATTGCTTTAGTTTAATTACAACAATCAATTCAAACAATCCCCCAAACTTGTACGTGACTATTACATAAACAAATGCTTAGTTCTTCGGTGGATCGACCCTGGACTTGCCCTTAGGCAAAACGCCTGGGGTAAAAGATGAAGCGACTCTTGCTCGCACCTTAGAGCAAAATGCATAAGGGTAAAAAAGACGAGCAATATATTGCTCGCACCTTTGGCAAAATGCCTAAGGATAAAGACGAGCAGCCCAGTTCGCACCTTAGAGCAAAATGCCTAAGGGTAAAAGATGAGTAGCCTCTTTGCTCACACCTTAGGCAAAATGTCTAAGGGTAAAAGACGAGCACCTAGCTCTCGCCTTGGATAAAACATCTAAGTGATAAAGATGTGCGGTGACCCGGTATATCCATCGGGACAATAATTCGGGCACCACTAACCCAAGCGAAAAAGGTATAAATTACCTAAGTGTTATGACAAGCAACCTCCTCGACTTAAAGGGATCAATTCCTAAAAATACAAATGTCGAGCAAGACACCTCGGACATATGGCAAATGGACTATGTCGAAGCACCCACCTCGGCATAAAGAAATTGAATACATATACAGCATGCAAACATACAACACAAAGCAATTCAAATATGCAAGAAATAAAATAAAAGAAACAAGTGTTGAGGTAAAACATTGTATTCGCAAAAAACCGAGCAACACCTCCCTAAAATCGGGCCAGGTATGCGCGGCAAAATGTATTGCCCCCCAAGCGGGCTAAGGCGTTTAAAAAAAAAAAAAATAATCAAGGGTGAAACATGTTCAAGTTTTACAACAAAAAACAAAACGTCTTCAAGATTGGTCGTCTCCCCTGAAAAGATTGTCCTGCTCGGCTGCGACATCTGGGATGACGACTTGATCGGTCTGGGCCTCCCCGACTTCTTCTTCCTCGCCTTCTCAGCTCAAGGCCTTCTCCTCAATCTTCTCCATAAGAGTGTGAATATTTTGGGGATCAATTAGAGGGGGAACCCAAGTAGGCCGGTTTATATGGGCATCCCTGGAGGCAATCACCTTCAAGGTATTATCAAAATAAGGCACGAGGGAGTGCCCGGCTCTAGCAGCATCATCATAAGAATATTGGCGAATAAGCCGGGCAAGCACGCCTAGGTCGGTGTTGAGAGACGGGTCCACCAAGTCCATCCTGGACAAGTGCAAGTACCTATCAGAGTACATGGTAGTCGTCTTCTCCTCCACTGACTGTCTAAAAGCCGGTCTGGCTTTATAACGGGCAATGGCGCCCTCCTCCCTAGATGGGATGCTTGCATCTAACTCTCTGAGCCGGGCAGATGCCTTCTCGACAACCTTTTGAGCCTCCTCCCTTTGCCTTTCTAGGTCTGCCTCCCTAAGCCAGGCAGCCTCCTCAGCCTTGGCCAACTCCTCCTTGGCCTCCTTTCCCTCTTCCTCGGCTTGGACCTTGGCGGCCTTGTAGGCATCCACGTCGCCCTCGGCGACCGAAGCTCCGCGGCCCTTTGAAGTCGGCCTTGTCCTTCTCGGCCCATTGTTCAAGCTTACGCTCGTGGACTTCAATCGCCTTGAATTTGATGGCCACAAAAGGGCGTGGCAGTGGCAAACCGCACAAAAAAGAAACAAAATAATCGGTGCAAAACTACAAGTATGAATGTCGAGGAAGGAAATGGAAAATGTCGAGCAAGCGTACCTCACTCAAAAGGAGACCTTTCCTGTTGGCCAGGTGCTCCATTGTAGGTTTTATCCCAAGGAGTTGATCTAAGAGATCATCATCCAAAGACCTATGGATGACAACCCAGCCAACCCTCAGCTAGGGGCTCTTGCGGGCATGGAAGTCCCAAAACCTTGAGAATGGAAACTTTGACGGGCCTCCTTCACAAAGCCGCTCGACTTTAACATAGGTTTTTATATGTCGAGCGGTAAGTTCGATAGAGGAGGATTCAGCGCTAGCCTCTTGGAGAGCTCCTCCACCTCGGTTTACCCTCGTCCTCATTTGGGTAGGGGTCCTCTGCCCGACGCTCAATTCCTCGATCTCAGTCAGATCGGCTTGCCTCAGAGCCTCTTCGGCTTGGGGGGTTACTCCACAGGAGCCTTGTACTCCCTCGACACTGGGCCTCACACTGTCATTATATCATCCTTGGCGGTGCCCAGGCACCACTTAGCAGCTTGAGGGCAAAGCCCCATCGTCTTTGGTAGCAGGCGGCTGCCTCTCCACGGCATCGGCCACGCCATTTACTCTTGGCCGAGGCCCGGATGACCTCCTCTTCAACTTCATCGGATCTTGGGGATTAAGGATTTCTTCCTCCATTTTCTTCATTTTCTTCATTTTCTCCTCGGTTAAATCTGCAAAGATGAGGAAGACAAGTCGATGTAAAAGACGAGTAATAAAATATCAATTTCACAAGTACAAAATGCAAGAAGTAAGAAATTCTGATGGACACATCATTCACGGTTAAACATCGGTCATCGTATAACTTGCAAATGTCGCGGTCGGTGTGGAATACGAGACACGGTTTTTCACCCTACGGTCGGGATATCTATTTCCCCTAATGACGGGGATGAGGGCATTAGCCCGTCCAAGGTCACGGCATAATGCCGGCACTGGACATAATACCTATGGTCGGTTTCAGGAAGCTCTATCAACACGAGTCCCCACACAGGCAAGGCGATCTAATCTTTCAATAAGTCGGCCGCTCGGTCCAGGCCTCCATATGGTCGAGCACGTCGGGGAACCTAGAAGGTGCGGGGAAATTCCCAGCCTTGCTGCTCTCCACCCTAATGACGTGGTTGTTCCGGCCCGACACTTTGCTAGACAACGGGAATATCGGTTTGGAGCGGTTGGGATCACTCCTCCACCAGCTAAGACACGGGTGTCCTCCACTGGAAATAGCCCGGATCCGAGACCAGGCTTCGCAGGCCCGGCATCACGGCATCTTTTTGCGTTGGAGCGGTTTTGTCTCGCCGTTTTGTTTTCGCATTTGTAGAGTCGCCGCGCCGTTTTATTAAGCCCAAAACATTGAAAAAGGGCATCGGTTTAAAGATAATTTTAAAGCTGTTTTTGTGTGATGAGATTTTGAGTTCGGAGGTCGAGATGACTCCTCGGGAAGAGAATATTAGAATATTAGAAGCTCACCAGCAGTCGCCTCGTAAAAAACGAGTCTTTCGGATACCCTAATATCCTTTAAATGTTGTGTGTGTGTGTGTGTGCTTTTAAAAATGCATTTGTATCGGATGTCTACATTGTATGCTATGTATGGAAATGTATTGAAATAGTAATGGAAGGAAGCCTTACCAATGTTGGTTCGTATCTGTCTTCGCGAGAATAGTGTTTGAGGTCGGAGTAGCGTTAGGTATGGATCTAGATTGCCCGGGAGGCCGGTTGTACGCGGACGAGTTTCGGCGTGAGTTGATGTTGCGAGGCTGCGTTCGGGCGAGGTTCGGCGTGCGTGGGGATCGTCGGGATCACTCGGGCGAAGGTTCGGCGTGCGTTGTGGTGGCGGGAGTCACTCGGGCGAGGATTTCGGCGTGGTTTGGGATCGTCGGTTTGACTTCGGAAAGAGCCAGGACACCGTGGAAAGACCAGGCGAGGCCTCGGAGTACCACGAGGGGCCTCGAGTACCTCGAGAGTGCCTCGGGGGCAGCGCGGGAGCGTCGCGGGAGCGCTCGGGGAGGCTTCGGAGCACCGCGAGGGGGCTCGGAAGGCCTCGGAAGGATCCGAAAGGGGCGGGAATGCCTCGGAAGGACTTAGAGGGGAAGCCGGAAGGCTAGGGAGGAAGAGAGAAGTGGGAGGTGTGTGAAAATGAGGAGGGGAGCCCTCTGTTTATAGTGCCGGATTAGGTGCAAGAAGGTCCGTACGGACCTCACAGTAATCCGAGACTTTTGGTTTTCCTCGATTTGAGGGAATGCGTGATGATGGAGGAATATTTGCAATTATGATGTTCCACTGTGCAATAAGGTCCGTACGGACCAAGTTGACATGCAAAGAGGTCGTACGGACCCAACTCTGCGAGGGGTAATCATTTTCCCGGGATTTGAGGAATATTGTGGACTTTAAGAAGATTCGGTAATTATTAAAGCAAAGAGGTCCGTACGGACCATTATTGCTTTTCAATTTCTGAAAATTCCCAAGGTCCTTTTGTCCCTTTTTATCCCAGAAAGGCTCCTCCCTTGGTTTGGGTGGGGGTTTAGAGAGGGTTTTGAGTGAGAGGGGTCGTCGAGGCTGCGTTGATGAGTGCGGTGTTTCCGATGTGTTTGAAAGGGTGTGATCAGTTGGGGTACTTACGAAGCCCCTCGACGGCGTCAACTTATGAAAGAAGTGGGGTCGCCGATAAGATAAGGGTCCTAATCTGGATCGCGTCTTTGGGAGATAAAGTGGCCGGGGAGGTCGGTGTGAGGACGTGGTGGTGTCTATTGTGTGACCGTTTAGGTCGGTAAGGCTGGACCTGTGATAGGATTCCTACGTATCCTGGCGGGAATCAAGCACAGTCGTAGTTCGGGTGTGGGGTGAGTGTTTTGTGAATGCGGGCGTGGTGGTGCCACTGAAGTGTCGTGTGACCGCCGAGGTCGGTGGTGAGGGCGTGGTGGTGTCTGGGTGACCGCATGGGTCGATGGCTGGACCACGTGATAGGATTCCCTACGTATCCACTGGCGGGAATCAAGCACAGTCGTAGTTCGGAGGTCGTGAAATCGTGAGTGCGGGCGTGGTGGTGCCACGAAGTGTTGTGTGACCGCCGAGGTCGGTGGTAGAACGTGGTGGTGTCTGAAATGTGGTGACCGCCGAGGTCAATTGTGAGGACGTGGTGGTGTCTGGGATGGAAATTTTACGATTTTCCTAATCGGGTGGTTTAAGGCCTTAGGGTAGGAGATAGTGATTTGGGAGGTTTATACGGTCTTCGGACCGAGTGGTTTAAAGCCTTAGTGACATTTTGGGGGATTGTAGTTGTGAGGACTTGAATCGTCTTCGATTGCGGTTGCGCCATGTTTGAGACTTTGAATCGTCTTACGTGAGTTTGATGTCATGCGTGAGGACTTGAATCGTCTTCTAGCCGCGATTGATGTTATGCGCGAGACTTTGAATCGTCTTCTAGCCGCGATTGATGTTATGCGCGAGGACTTTGAATCGTCTTCTAGCCCTTGATTGATGTTATGCGCGAGACTTTGAATCGTCTTCTAGCCGCGATTGATGTTATGCGCGAGACTTTGGAATCGTCTTCTAGCCGCGATTGATGTTATGCGCGAGACTTTGAATCGTCTTCTAGCCGCGATTGATGTTATGCGCGAGACTTTGAATCGTCTTCTAGCCGCGATTGATGTTATGCGCGAGACTTTGAATCGTCTTCTAGCGCTTGATTGTGGAGGCATAGCTACCTTGTGCTTTGATTGCGAGGCGTAAGATGCCTTTGTGTTTTTGCATGTTGAGTAGAAAGGTTGGACTTACGATGGCTGCCGGTGCTTGCGTTGCCGTTGAAGTGGGCAAGGATGACGGCCGTGATTGCTTCACCATTTGGCATTTTGGAGCGCTTCGTGCCTTAGGACTTGTACTCGGAGGTGTTGGCTCCTTCTTGTGCTTGTTTTGCCGTTGAGTGGGCGAGGATGATGGTCGGTCTTTGAGGATATGCGATCTTGTATGACTTCCCTTTGACTTGTTGGGAGGAGCTCGGGCTTACTTTGATGGCGGTGCTTGCTGTTGCGATTGAAGTGGGCTAGGTTCGGGCTTACAACGGCTGCCGGTGCTTGAATTGCGGGGATGCATGACCTTGTAGGGAGCCCTTTTCTGTTGGGAAGATGACTTCGGACCTCTTTTGAGGAGCCGATGGATTTGAAGTTGTCGTTGGCGTTTTGGAGCGTCTTGTGCCTTGATATTCGTCTTTGGGAGGTGTTGGCTCCTTCTTGAATTGCCGTTGAGTGGGCGTTTTGGAGCGTCTCGTGCCTTGATATTAAATGCTTGGGAGGTGTTGGCTCCTTCTTGAGTCGCGTTGAGTGGGCGAGACCGGTCTTACGTTGGCGGCCGGGGGTTAGTGCCGTTGAAGTGGCGAGCCGGTCTTACGTTGACGGCCGAGATTATGCCGTTGAAGTGGCGAGACCGGTCTTACGTTGACGGCAGTGGTTGAATTGCCGTTGAAGTGGCGAGGCCGGTCTTACGTTGACGGCCGTGGTTGAATTGCCGTTGAAGTAGAGCGGACCGGTCTTACGTTGCGGCGGTGATTGAATTGAAGGGTTAGGGACCATTACGCACTTGGATTTCTTGAAAAAGGCCTTAGGACGGCCGGGGGCAAAGATTATAAGGGCGAGGAAAGTAATTTGGCCACCCACTTGCAAAAGAGGTCCGTACGGACCCAACTACAGTGCTACAAGAGGTCAGTACGGACCAAGTTGGTTTTTACGGTTCCCGGGTTTTGGCCGGGTTTAAATGCCGAGCCCTTCCCCATTCCTTCTTCTTCGGTGCGTGAATCCGAGAGAGAGAGAGAGAAAAACCTCCATTGTTAACCAAAATCCTCCATTTTTTGCTTGAATCGCTTGCAATGGCGGAAGGATCTCGAAGGAGTCGTCGTCAACGCGATCGAAGTGGTCGAGCAACGGATGGAGCTCCAAAGAAATTGGATTTCGTTTGTTCCATCTTCGAAGAACCCGGATGTCTTGTATCCGAATCCGGAGGTGCACAATCGTCGTTCTAGGAACGTCGGGGAGGTAAGAAATCCGTTCCGTTTTGATTCCCTGCTCGAATTTTTGAATGCTAGAACTAGGTTTTAGTTTTTCGCATTTTTGAATTTTTGTTATTTTTTTTATGCCTTTTGTGAAATTCTTGATGAATTGTTGAAAATGGACATGTAAAAATTGTGGGTATGTGTATTTTGTGCAGAAATGTGTAGATTAGCTTTTATTTGTGAAAATAAAGTGCCTCTCTAATGAAATGCATGCTTTGGTGTTTTGTACCGTATGCTATTTATGTATGTACATTATGAGAAAAGTTTGTCGTGTAGTGACAAATTTTGTGAAAAAATGTGACATGTGCCGTGTTTTGTGACGGGTTTTGTCTGAAAGTGTGTACCGTGTAGGGACGGATTTTTTTTTTTTTGAAAAATGTGTTATGCATATGTGTCGTGCCGTGTGTGCCATGTTTTTGGGTGACGGACTTTGTGGGGAAAATATGTGCAATATGTGCCGTGTTTTTGTGACGGAGTTATATGTGCCTTTTGCGTGTTGGGACGGACTTTTTTGAAAATGTGTCGTGTAGGGCTTAATCCCTCTTTTGAGAAAATGTGTACAGTGTGCCGTGTTTTTGTGACGGTTGCATGGGAAAAATTATATGTATGTAGAAAATTATGTGCAATGTGTGCCGTGTTTTGTGGACGGGATGTGAAAAATATGTGCAATGTGTGCCGTGTTTTGTGACGGGTTATTTTCATGGCTTTAGGTGTTGGGGCGGACTTTTGTGCCTTTTGTTTTATATTAAGTGCTTGTGATTGACGTACCTTTCTTTGTGTTTACTGCGGGATGCGGGAGCTTATGGCAGGAAGGCCAAGAGGATGAGACTCGGGGATCGCTCGAGGCATTTGTTGGCTGTGGCAGCGGATGCCCGATATTTCCGTGGATGGTAGGCCGAGTCCCGGAGGCTGGTCTACGCTTCCGGCACAGGTGTGTTTGTAGAGAACCTGGCCGGAGTTTCTGACACAAGGAAGAACAAGAGCGTCTTCCTTGGCCTTTCTGAGTATTGGTGGGATACCACCTACACCTTCCATCTGAGCTGGGGAGAGGTGACGGTGACGCCGGCCGACTTTCTTTGCGATGCGGGCTTTCCTTCAAAGGAGGGCCGGTGCGGTGGAAGATATGATCTCCGTCTTTGTGTTGACCGAGCTTGGGCTTTGAGCCTCGTCCTCGCAGGGGCACAGGCATGTTGTATAGTGATGTGGAGCTGAGGATCACGTCCGGCATTGGGGCCTATGTTCGGGGTACCGGCCAGTGACGGCGGGCATTTGGCGCGCTCCTTTTTGTGGTTTGCACTTTCCGAGACTTTGTTCTCGAACCACGCGACTGCGGCTCCCTTTGCTCTATTGGAGAGCTTGATTGATCTGGAGAGAGTCTGTGATATTTCTTGGGGCGAGGCAGGCTTGGCTGAGCTCTACTTCTCTTTGGACCGGTTTAGCCGGGGTGTGGCGATTCATTGGCTGTTTTGACTTTGCTTTGGAGGTATGAGTTTATTGTTGTTTTTGATTTAGCAACTTGTCGTTTCTCCGTTTTCTTTTACTTGAGGCCTTCTACATTTTTGTCACCAGTGTGGTTACATGAGGTTTTCGAGTGTTTCCATGGGATAGAGATCACAGAAGTACATTCTTTGCGTGCCACTGCTATCTTGGGCCGGCTCATCTGTCAGGCCCGAGGAAGAGGAGGACCCGGCGGGGAAGCTCACCATCGCCTACGGGGATGTGCGGGAGCGTGCGGAGGGTAGCCCGGAGGGTTTTGTTTTGTTCCGTGGGCTCGGTACGAGGAGTGATGAGTCTCGAGGGGGCTCCCGAGGTGGCGTGCGCGGCGAAGATCTTTGCCGCGGGGCCTGACCTGCGACGTCATGCACAGGGGGAGCGGGTCTTCTGCGGCATGGCCCGGTGTGCTTCCCGTGGCTCAGGGACCCTCCTTTTGGGATGCTTGATTCCCGGGACATGGATGTGCTTGACTTTGAGAGGTACCTTGGCGGTGTGGGCGCCGAGGAGTTCATCTTGTATGGAGAGGAGTACGGGGCCTGCGTGAGGAGGAAGGCGAGGACGCCAGCGCCGCAGTGCGCGAGGAGAGAGAGGGTGGCCGCGAGCTCCCGGAGGATTCCGTGCGGGGGCCGGATTTCACGTATGTCGGGGGACGGATCGAGGAGGGTGTACGCCACCCGTTCCTGGCTGAGCTCTGGCATATGCCGAGTGGATCTGACGGATCGGTGAGTGTGCTTACTCTTTTCCATCTTGGCATCTTTTACGTATTTTTCTCTTTTGTCGTTGAGTATAAGCGTATTGCGAGCGTTTCCTTAGGTCGCTTGTTGGTGCAGTCCTGAGGAGAGCCTATGATATGACGGCTTCGCCGTTATGTGGCGATGAGGTCGTTTGCGAAGAAGATGGCGTCGAAGATATCTTCTTGCAGTCTTCGCAGACGCGTGCCGGCGTACCCGGCCCCTATGCCTTCGAGGCATTACAGCAGGCGTTCCTCCACCAGAGAGCCGGAGAGGCTGCGGCGGGGAGGGACCTTCGAGGGGGCGGCATAGCATGGATGCCGGGGCGTCTTCGGGAGCTCCAAGGCAGCAGCGGCCCTTTATCGAGTTCTTCCCTCCGCGGGGCGCGCGGGTGAGGATCCTCGAGCCTTCTTTCTTCGATCCTTTCGCCGGATTTGATCCTTCGGATTACTTTGAGTGGCAGCCTCCCGGGGCGGGGCTCGGTACTACGATGACGAGGACGTGGCGGGCGGAGTTCGGGGATGCCCGACTTCTCTCTGGAGGACCTCGCGAGATGATAATGATCTTTGAAGAGTCGGATTAGTGGTCCATTTGCTTTCCCTCTTTCCATATCTTCTCTTTTTTTGTTTAGCAACGAGACATTTGATATTCTGTAATAAAACACTCATATTGCCTGCACAACGTGACATTTTATTTTAAGATGTAATGTCATTTTTGTGATTCCCGGGATTTGTCCTAGAAATGGTTGCTATTATTATTTTTTATTTTGTGCATGCCACGTGAGTGAGAGTGCGTTTGAGGGTAGTGTATGTTTGCTAGGGAATGGCTTTGGCGGTGTTTGGGCGCTTTGGAGCAAGGTCTGCGGAGCGACGGTCGCACTTTGGGAGAGATGGATGGCACGGCTTAGCCAGGCGGTTCATGGTTGATGATGAGAGTGACGTCTCTTGCGATGCCTTCGCCTTGTCACGATAGCGACGCTCTTCATGGTCGGCTCCGCAGCATTTGCGATGGCGCTTTCTTTAGATGTGGTTGGAGTCCAGGCCGAATTGGAGAGGATATTGTCCCGTTGGTCTTTGGGGAGACTCTTCATGGTATCGACCGTGCGGCGAGAGGATCGTTTTATGAGAGAGGGAAGCCCGCTTTGCTCACCTTGTGGCACGGCCTGGTGCGCATCGGATCCGGGCTGGGTTCCTCGGCAGGATTGAGACTAGGAGGATCTTGCGGGGAGGGGTCCTACGTTGTCGAGGAAATTCCAGGTTTGTCTTGGTCCTCCATATTCCGTCGCTTGTTTCCCGACAGGTTTGGGATGAAGCGGGGGCCTTTGTTGAGTGCAGGATGACCTTGCTCTCTTGCGGAGGTAGTTCCTCTTTGTATGGCGGCTTCGGAGTGCCTTCTTGTATTTTACGAGGGTATGGAAGTATTCCGCTTTCCCTCCTCGTGTGGTACTCCTTAGACGTCGGGGGCGTCGTATTTGACTGATGCACGGCACGGTATGAGGCCGGCGTGTTAGAGGCGGTTCCCAGTGGTCTTGGAGAGGCGGGCGTGTAGCGGTACGGGACCGTTGCCGTAGCGGCTATTGCCTTAGATGCCGAAGCACTGGTCGACCCTTTGGATGTGACGGAGACACTTTGTTTGACTACGAGACTAGAGTTGACCAAGTCGACGGGGAGAGGTCCTCTTTTGCGGACTCGCGGGGAGGAGATCCGAGGCCGAAGCACGGGCGAATGAAGCCCCGAGCCTCTTTGGATTGTTTGACACTACGGGGAGGACCCGATCTCGGAGGCGAAGACGCGAGAGATTGGTTCACGTGGAGCGAAAGAAGACTCGCCGGGGACGAGGAAGAAAGGAAGAGAATGGCGGGGACAAGCGCAGGACGGCGCGGGAATGACCTCTGAGTATCCATTCAATGCATTGCAAACACATTATTAGTTAAATGTATTAAGTTTGTCTTTTAGCATGTTGTGAACTTGAGAGTAGACCGTGCTTGGGAACTCATCAAGAAATGTTGTAACCGTTAGTGATTTGTGATTTACTTTTAAAGCTTTGTCGAGAGCGCAAGATCTCTTGTTTGCCTTTGCTTTTGGCTACCCCGCTTTGTACGTCCGTCCTTGGACTTTTACATTTGCATTTGCGGACTTGAAACGATGCAGGCCATGACGGCAATCCTCACTTTCTTGAGGCTTTGTGCTTGGAGAGGTTGAATGATCCCTTGACAAGTCGTTTTGACGGTCTTTTGCGCACTTCCTTGCCTCTTGTTGGCGTCGGGCTCTTGACCTCTTTTTGCGGCTTACGCTTGAGCTTCTTTGTTTTTGTGAGCCCTTGCTCGAGCTCTCTTTTTTTTTTTTTTTTTTTTGTGAGCCCTTGCTTGAGCTCTTTTTTGTGAGCCCGCTCGAGCTTCTTTTTTTTTTTTTTTTTGAAGCGCGTGAGGCGAAGACAAGCCCCTGGCTTAGACAGCCGGACATGAGTCGGTCGTTTGATCTTTGAGTGACCCTCGGATGTCCTTTGATGTTGCCGCGCGATCGTTTGACTTGGTCAAGGTGGCTAGCTGGGGCGTGTTTCTTGAAAAGTGCGTAGCTTGATGGAAGTCTTGATTGACATTCAAACTTTTGACTTTTTTGTGTATTTTTACGGACCAATTAAGGTTGCCTACGTTCCCCCGGACTAGAGGCTCAGTGCACGTAGTTCGACACTACATGGAGTGCGAAGATGCACCGAGTTGTTCTTCTTCGGGCGAAGTATCTGCGAAGTTTGCTTAGTTGACCTGGATTCGTGAAGGATTGCCGTCTAGGTACGGTTAGCTTCATGGCGCTCTCCGGAGAAGATCTTTTGAACCACCAAAGGGCCGATCCACGTTGGTTCCCATTTTCCCGGTGGGTTGGTTCGAGTGGGAGGCTTTCTTTAGTACAAGGTCGCCTTCCACTGATCTCTCGGGATTTGACTTTTTTTGTCGAAAGCTCGATGCTTTGATAGGCTCGGACGTGTTCCATGGCCCTTAGTCATCGCTCGTCTAGCAAAGCCAGTCGTCGTGTCGGCTTCGGAGCCATTCAACTTCGTTGATGTCATTTTCCAACGGACACTTGGAGTGAGGGAATTTCCGGCTCGATGGGAAGGGCCTTCCATCCCGTATGTCGGGGCAAATGGGGTTTCTCCTGTGGGCATTCGAGCGATGTGCGGTAGCCCCAAAGTGCAAGGTGCAGCTTCTCGGGCCAATCTCGTCCTCGGGTGGTCATTTTTCGGATGATCCATTCGAGGGTTTTGTTTGCCGCTTCCACGGCGCCGTTTGCTTTGTGGCCGTAGGGAGAAGATTTGTGGCGTGTGATCTTGAATTCGGCCGGCGGTGCAATCGAATTCCCCTTCGAAGTGTGAGCCATTGTACGATATGACCTCATTTGGGATGCCGTATCGGCGAGATGATGTTTTCCCTTAAGGAAATGCGCGACCTTCTTGGAGGTGAGTACCTTGTAGGACTTGGCTTCGACCCGTTTGGTGAAGTAGTCGATGGCTACTAAGATGAACTTCGTGGCCAGTTCTTGCTGGCGGAGCAATTTTCCCGATGACGTCAATTCCCCAAGTGGCAAAGGGCGAGGTGTAGTCATGCGGTAGAGATCGTGGGGCGGCGGATGATTGAGGTTGGAGAACCGTTGGCACTTGTCGCGGCTTCGGACAAAGTGGATGCAATACCGCCTCCATGGAGATCCGATAGTAGTCCATCCTAAGAATGATTTGCATCGGGGCTCTAGCGTTCATGTGGGGACCGCAAGCCCCATTGTGGACTTCGTTCATGAACTTGTTTGCTTCTTCTTGGGCGTGCGGCGTAGGAGTGGCCCATGGTAGCGTTTCTTGTATAGCATGTCCCCGAGGATGACGAAGTGAGAGGCGAGGCGTTTTAGGGCCATGATGCTCTTGGTTTTGACCCCTTACGTGTGTGGGTCTTCCTTGTTCATGAAGGTGGTTTCCCGCTCTTGAGGTATTGGAAGATCTGGTTATGTCTTTGGAAATGGCGTCGGACTTGCGTCTGCTTTGGCTCTTGACAATCTTGCAAATCGTTGTGATTAAAACCTTCTCGGCGGCTTGGGCACGGTTTTCCCTCGTTTGACAACATGCTTAAATGTTTGCTTGATGCATTTATTTAATTAATGTGTTTGCCTTTTGTATAGATGAATTGTTATTAACTTGTTTTGATTAGTTAATATCATCATTTGTTAAAGATGCAATGAAATGATTTTTAGGAAGGTCGGACCTTTTATTGAAAGCGTGAAGGCGTACATTGTTGATTAAAGATTCACAATCGTCGGGCGTAAAGCCGTCAAAGACTCAAAAGATGTGAATACACAGAACAACAAGACTCGAAGCTAGACTATAGGCGACGAGGGATTGGACCGGGCTTCATTACTCTCGAATGGCTGTAGCTCTAGAGGGAGTGGTCTTTGGATTCGGGTGGCCAATCTTCCCTTGGCATGAGTCCGGAAAGTAGCTTGCATGCGGTTCGATTTCAAACCGGATCGCGGAGGTTTTTGGCTGCTCCCACGATGATGTCCCTCCATTAGTGTTGCCACCGGTCCTTGGGGGTTTTGATGATAGAAGTCGCCGAGGGCTACTTCTAAGAGGCGAAGCATTCGGCGATTCGGAGTTGATTCTTGCTGATGTTGATCACTTTCATAAAATCCTGCCTCTTTATCTGGGATCTTTGCTTGGACGACGTTTACAATGTCTGATTCGAGCGGGCATGCTATATCTCCTTCCCCGATTAAGCCTAGGAGGTTGCGCCCTTGTTCATCCAGTCGGACACCGGAATGTTGAATTGAACTAGGCTGTGATGGCTGTCCCATAAGATCCGAGAGTGTCGGCTAGAGGGTTGTCTTGTACGGGGATCGGTGATGAGCCGGTTGCGAGGGTTTTCGGCGAAGTAAGGGTCTACTCCTCGATCAATCTCTATTAGGGCATCCATCTCTTGATCCTCTCTCAAGCATTCTTCACGGATCGCATATATCGAGTTGTCATCCCGACCCATGAGTTCTTCGATTTCCGGCTCGTCGCGGCTTAGAGCGTGGATGTAAGGATCCACTTCGTAGCGGGACGGGGTAGGAAGAATTATGCGGGGAAGAGTATTCGGTCATGTCGGGACCTTCCTGCAGGTCATAACTGGCGGCCAAGCACTTGCCATTACCTTTGCTTCCCGCGGATCACTTCGATCGCTCCATTGGCATTGATGAATTTTACGCATTGGTGAAGAGTAGATGATCTTGCTTTCATCCGATGTATCCAAGGTCGTCCCAACAAAGCGAGAGAAGGTTGGTTTGATTTCCACGACTTGGAACTCTACCGACTCCGGTTGTACGTCGGGTGGATCCTCAGATTGATGACTCCTACGATTGGTCGTGCGGTGGAATCGTAGGCTCGGATTACCGAGGTGAAGGCCTTATCGAGAGAACGGTCGATGCGGAGTCGTTTCGGTGTGCTCAAAGCGATGATGTTGGCTGCGGAGCCGTTATCCAATCAAGACGTTCGGGAGGAAGAACATCTCTATTTTTATGAGGATGAGGAGGGCTTCGTTGTGCCGATTCTCACATATTGGCAAGTCATCGTACGCGAAGGCTAAGCCGCTTCCCGTGCTACCGTTTGTCTCCGTCTCTCGCCAGGAACGTTCGATCCATCCATTTGTATGCCTTGGGTGGGGCAAAGATCGTAGGGAGACGGTTGCCCTTGGGCGTTCTTGTCGAATTCCCGGTCACGAGATCTCTTGACTCACGGTTTCACGCTCCCGGTCGTAGCGGGACGGCATCTTTGACGGTTTCGGAAATTGCAGTGGGGTGCTCTCGCTTGGAGTTTCGTCAAGGCTATTGAGTTTACCACTGTCGTTCGGGGGAATGGATTTCCGATGGTATTGGGACCACGAGGGCGTTCCAATTTTCCCTCCTCAATGAGCCCCTGGACCACACCTTAAGCACAAAGCAATTGTCGGTGGTGTGGCCGGGGTAGTTGGGGAAGGCGCAGTGCTTGCTCATATCCAAGTTGGGTTTGGGAGTCTTCGGTTGGAAATTCTCGAGTGGTTTGAGAAGATTTCGTTTCACCAAAGCTTCAAATACTTGACTCCGAGGACATTTCCGGGTTATCTAAATGCTTTGGAAGCTGTAGGAAGCGAGGGGATTGTTATTCTTTGGGGCTG
Source organism: Adenophora triphylla var. japonica (assembly GCA_022495995.1). Lineage (NCBI taxonomy): Eukaryota > Viridiplantae > Streptophyta > Magnoliopsida > Asterales > Campanulaceae > Adenophora > Adenophora triphylla. The sequence goes on from JAFEMH010004598.1 coordinate 19,612, forward strand.
CTTGATCGCGGTTTACTTGAGCTCAGTTCGAATGTAGTGTCTTGTTCATTTGCTTCTTTTCCTTTGGTCGGGCGGGAGTTGAAGTTGCCAGGTTTGTTCGATAGCGGTAAGATGAGGCGGGGGTTCTTTGTTGCCTTTTGAAGACTCGAGTCTTTTCAAACTTTGTCCGGCGTTGACCATGGCACGGAGATCCGGATAGAAATGGTGGCTGATCAAGGTCCTCAAAGATGGCTTGAGGCGGGAATGGAAAGATGTCCATCTTGCTCTTCTTTGGAAAGTGGATCCATTATCTCGCTTAGCTTCCGGTTCCATCTTTTGTAGAACTCGCCCAGCTGGTTCGTCATCCTTTTGTTCGGTGGCTTGCGAGTCATGGCGGTTTGTCTCCCATTCAAGGTTGGCGCGATACTTCTCCGGGAAGATTTCACCGATTTGATCCCATGTGGAGCGGTTTTACGCCTTCACATTGAGAAACCACCTTAGTGCTTTGTGGATTTGAGGGAATGCCGAAAGTGATTTGCCATCTGTTGAGGGTTGCCCCTTTGGCTCTCATACCCGGGACGTAGGTGTCGATGTGGGTTTTTGGGCATTCTCGTCCCAGTCAAACTTTTCCATTTCCGGCATCCTGAACTTTGGAGGGAGAGGGACCACTTTGTTCGGATCGGTAGGCGGGAGGGAGTCCTTCCGAGAACTAGCTAGCTTGCCTTGCATGTCTTTCATTTGTTCGATCGGCCCAAACCATGTGAGGATCGGTATGCGAGGTGGGTTACCGTTTTCGGGGACGGAACCGAAGATGGGGGTGGATTGGGCGATGGGATCGCCATTCGGGAGTCTTGGGGAGGTAGTTGAGTGTATACCAACCCATACCACAGGGTGTTGAAGTTGAGGCGTGATTGCCGGGTCCGCTAAGGGTTGTGTTTGGGAAACCGGGAAATGATTCGTTAGCCCCAATTAGCGGACTAGCAGTGGCAAACTTGAGATGTCGGGATATCCGCTTGGGATGCCTGTCCCAGTAAGCATGGGGACTTTTGGTTGTGGTTGTGAGGCTCGTATAGAGGCAAAGGATTGAATCTGGGGATACCGAGATGCATTGGGATCGACGGAGCGAGCACGTATGTGTCTTTGTTGTGCGAGCTTGATATGCGGGCCAAGGAAGCCGTGGCATCTTTGCGGTGGGCATGTTGGAGGCTGCTTGGCCCACGCTGAGGAGCTTTGAGCGAGAGCTGCTTTGTGTTCTTTGGGATCTCGTAGCTTGGCGGAGGCGGAACTTGCCGATAGCTTTGAGAAACCTGGGAGCCGGTATGTCTTCGTCCTCTATGAGAACAAAGGTTCCGTCGGGTTGGGGAAGCTGCGCGGTTCCTCGAAGACGCAAGGTGTCTACGATCCGAGCTTGCTTTGCTCTTCTTGGCGCTTCTTGATGGTTTCGAAGGCTCGCGGCACCTCCTCCATTGTGCGGAGGTTCCTTAGTGGCGGGGTTCCGTTTCCCTCACCGTTATCCGTTGATCCCGTCATGGGGAGTAGCGGACGGTGCGGACCGTTGAAGCTGGAAGGAGCTATCGGACCTTGTGACCTCGATGCGAAAAGGCGGCTTCCGTGTATTCTCAACCACTCTCGGTTATTTGGAGGGTGATGGGCAAGGTTTAGACACAAGAATGGCCCTACGGGATAAGAGGGGGAAAGCTCTCGTGGCATGCGGTTTCCGTTTCTTTTATGATTTTTTTTTTGTTGTTTTAATTTACTTAAAACATGTTTTCTCAGAATCCTAGGTAGGTTGGAAAAGATTGCTCTTCTTTTCGCAACTATGCTAGATCTGGGTCGATGGAGACCATCTCGTGCGGCTATAAGCCCCTCGTTTTGCACCCGTATTTCGACATCCCAGGGTGGACGGCCCGGGCGAGGGTCCTATAGTGCAAGCGGTTTCCACCAACCTAAAAGAAAAATCGAACCTAAGGACCGAGCTGTCATGTTCATTTTGATGCGTTAGCCATGTGAATAGTGAACCGAGCCGGCCACCGAGTCAAGATCGAGGTCAAGAGTTCGGCATGACCTTCTCTTTACCTTGCTTGCGCAAGGGATCTGTGACGTTAGGCGTTGGTGGTCATATTGTCATGGCCGACGTATCAAAGGCGTGATGACATGGTGTCATGTGAGCATGGATGTATATCCTGGACGGAACATCGTGCAGGTGTAGCTTCGGAAATCAAGATCGGAGTCAAGATTTTAGCATGACCTTTCATCGCTTTGCTTGCGCAGAGGATCTTGAGTTCCAAGCCTTGACTCGAAAAAATTGCCGGCATGGTATATGTATCCGTGCCGTATGACACGGGTCGTAAAAACCAACCGAGTCCGGATAGAGTGTGACTCAAGACTCAAACGTGCGGGGTTGACGCTTGGCTAGGATGGGATGTTTGGAATGATCCCGTGCGCGTCCAAGAGGCCTAGGAAGACCAAACGGGGCAACCGAGACCACTCCGGGTTGAGGGTTGTAGTGTGCGGTGTATCCGAGGCGGCAGGTGCGCGTAGCGTGCGATGTAGCAAAAGCGGCAGTGTGAGTAGAGTGCGGTGTAACCGCGGCGGTGCGCGTAGTGTGCGGTCTCTAAAATTCTTTTTCTGAGTAAAACAGAAGCTTTTGAAGAATTTTAAATGTATGCACAGATGTATATTGATGCATTTTTTTTTTGTATTTTTATTTTTTTTTTGGAAAAATAAAAACGAAGCACGTGCACACACACAACAGTTAAAGAAAGGGGTAAAATGAAAGTTTGACCCTCATCATCGTTTTAAAAATCTTTTGTTTTGTTTAAAAAGATTATAAAACAAAAAATTCCCCAGCGGAGTCGCCAACTGAAATAGCCCGGATCCGAGAGGCTTCGCAGCCCCGGCATCTGGCATCTTTCGCGTTGGAGCGGTTTTGTCTCGCCGTTTGTTTTCGCATTTGTAGAGTCGCCACGCCGTTTTTATTAAGCCCAAAACATTGAAAAAGGGCATCAGTTTAAAGATAATTTTAAACTGTTTTTGTGTGATGAGATTTTGAGTTCGGAGGTCAGATGACTCCTCGGGAAGAGAATATTAGAATATTAGAGCTCACCCGAGTCGCCTCGTAAAACGAGTCTTTCGGTACCCCTTATATTCTTTAAATGTTGTGTGTGTGTGTGTGTGCTTTTAAAAATGCATGCTGTATCGGATGTCTACATTGTATGCTATGTATGGAAATGTATTGAAATAGTAATGGAAGGAAGCCTTACCAATGTTGGTTCGTGTCTGTCTTCCGCTGGGGAATAGTGTTTGAGGTCGGAGTAAGCGTTAGGTATGGATCTGGATTGCTTCGGGAGGGGCCGGTTGTACGCGGACGAGTTTCGGCGTGAGTTGATGTTGCGAGGCTGCGTTCGGGCGAGGTTCGGCGTGCGTGGGGATCGTCGGGATCACTCGGGCGAGAGGTTCGGCGTGCGTTGTGGTGGCAAGAGTCACTCGGGCGAGTTTCGGCGTGGTTTGGGATCGTCGGTTTGACTCGGAAAGAGCCGGACACCGTGGAAAGACCGAGGCAAGGCCTCGGAGTACCACGAGGGGCCTCGTAGTACCTCGAGAGTGCCTCGGGGCAGCGCGGGAGCGTCGCGGGAGCGCTCGGGAGGCTTCGGAGCACCACGAGGGGCTCGGAAGGCCTCGGAAGGATCCGAAAGGGGCCGGGAATGCCTCGGAAGGACTTAGAGGGGAAGCCAGAAGGCCTAGGGAGGAAGAGAGAAGTGGGAGGTGTGTGAAAATGAGGAGGGGGAGCCCTCTATTTATAGTGCCAGATTAAGTGCAAGAAGGTCCGTACGGACCTCCCTGGTAATCCAGACTTTTGGTTTTCCTCGATTTGAGGGAATCTGTGATGATGGAGGAATATTTGCAATTATGATGTTCCCTGTGCAATAAGGTCCGTACGGACCAAGTTGACATGCAAAGAGGTCCGTACGGACCAACTCTGCAGTAGGGTAATCATTTTCCCCGGGATTTGAGGGAATATTGTGGACTTTAAGAGGATTCAGTAATTATTAAAGCAAAGAGGTCCGTACGGACCATTATTGCTTTTCCAATTTCCTGAAAATTCCCAAAAGGTCCTTTTGTCCCTTTTTATCCCAGAAAGGCTCCTCCCTTGGTTTGGCTGGGGGTTTAGAGAGGGTTTTGAGTGAGAGGGGTCGTCGAGACTGCGTTGATGAGTCTGCGGTGCTTCCCGTGTGTTTGAAAGGGTGTGATCCAGATTGGGGTACTTACACCTCCTTATAGCTCACGGTGAAAAAGTTGTGAAAAGCCGACTGGCAAGGCTCAAACCTAAGACTACGACACAACACTATGAAGCCGATTAAGAACCTCACGGAGTTAGCCCCAATCATGTCAGGGATGACCTGCATATCCTCTAGGAACTCACAAATGAAGGGATCGAGGGGAAGGCGGAGTCCTAGTTGGAAATGTTTATAGAAAAAGTTGACATGGTTCAGGCTATACATAAAATCCGTTATGGCGTCCTTATCATGGATAGGAGCACCTGGGACATAGGTTAAATGGTACTTGTCCCTCGACACACCAAACTTATCAAGCGATTCCTGGATCATGGGCTCCCCGACTCTGGCTAACCTAGGCCTAGGAGTACTAGATCTACCCCTTTGGGACCTACCACGGCCTCGAGACCGACCACCCGTTTGGGCTCCCTCGGTAAAGGCATCCACGATCCTCCCAGATGTAGATGGACCAGCTGAAGGACGAGCAACATTACTTCCTCTCCCAGACATATCTGCACAACAAATCACAAGATCAGATTTTGGCCAAGGCATTGTAAAAGATGAGGACGAGGAAGTATCCCTCCCCGTCTTACTCACTAATGTCGAGGAGGGATTCTTACCCAACAACGGACGCTCCAAGTGATTGGACTTCAAGTAGTACATGTTGATTTGATCGAGGATTTTCGTCCAACCGTGGAACAGTACGACATTTGGGGAGTCTATGATAAGTCGATCAATCCTAAACCGACTAGGATAACCGATGTCAGTTCTAAGGGTTTGATACATTGTCAAGATTTCCCCAATCTCATTCAAACTCACCATCATCCATGGCCCATCAATACGTTGGTAAATTCGAAGGTTTTGGGTGTGGTAGCAGTATAAGGCATTGGGATTGCTTCTCCATGTTCTTGCCATGACTATGAATGGGGAAATCACAAAAACGACTCAAGAAAAGCTTCAAGAAATCACAACAATGACGGTTTCAAGAACCACCAAAGGTAAAACCCATAAAATACAAAGAAAATCAAAGAAAATACGAGATGTGAGAGAAATTATACCTGATTGAAAGGCAGGGAAGAAAACCACGAAAGATCAAAGCTAAAAATCACAAATATCGAACCAAGAAATGTTAAGAAATCGCCTGAAATTTTGCACCTTATGGGTATCTCTCAAGTTGCTACAGTGATAAAAGAGTAAAAATGAAGGAAATTTCTATTTTTATACCCAGATCCGAGCGGGTATGGGTCATTCAAATCGGGTTGAGGCGTATTTCTTCCCCCCTCATTAATGGTTCTAGCAGGATCCCAATAAGAATATCCCGTCAATAATGGGTGCGTCTACCAACATGTAATAATCGGCGGATAAATGATTACAACCTCGTAATTCGAGAAAAACCTTTACGTATTCGTAAAAACCGAGGACGGGCACCACTTCCTCCTCGGCAAAGCCGAGCTAGGAAGTCGGGGGCCACTGAACGGTTTATATAAACCGAGTACGACCATGGGCCATAATCGGGCAAGGCCCAAAGGATTGGGCCCAAAGTAATATTTACATAAGTCCCAAATATGACATAGGGAATGGGTTTCCCTACCTATACTTATCTTTACTACTCGTCACATCCCACTATGTCGACCTAGACATAGCAGAGCGATTTTATAACTAAGATAGAAGTATTGATATATGCAGACCAAGGCATACGAAGATGCCGACCAAGGCATCCCCAAATGCCGATTAGAGCCTACTCGGCCACCATCATGACAAGGGGAATGGGCTTCCCTGCCCTTGGTCACCTCTTTGCCCGTCATACACATATGACGACCAACACTTTATGCCGAGTAGCAAGCATCCTAGGCATACGTACAAAAGGCTTTTCTAATCCTATTACAATAAGGACTGTGGGGAATTAGGATTCGAGTAGGATTTGACTCCTTACCTCACCTAACTTTCTATACAAGGCAGAACTCTATGTCCTACACCTATAAATACAAGTCACAATTCACATAATTCGGGTACACGCATCTTTGAATCTAAACTATTGTCAATTGATTTGCTCTTTACAATACAAATACTTACTCTCACGCCGGAGGGCTTTCGCCGGTGAAGCCCCAGTTTAGTTTACTTATTTGTTCATCTTTTTCATGCTATTCAAACATCCAGTATACAACCTTACCGCTGGATTTGGGCTAATTCGACGTTTTTGGCATAATCAATTTATATAAAATATTATTTGTGTATAAATTGAAAAAAGAATTACATGATCTAACCTCTAGTACTAAAAAATGTTACAAATTCTTTTCCAAGTACATTAAGGCTCCGTTTGTTTTGGGGGGAAATGTTTTTCCCATTTTTCGGTAGGACAGGCAAAATTTTCAAATTCATACCAACCAACATGTGTACCAACCGTACCAATTATAATTGGTACGTAGAAATTGGTATACTGAAATGTTGGTACGGTACTACCGTACCAATTATGTCAAATTGGTTGGTACACGGTACATATATTTAAATTGGTTGGTATACCGAGTACCAATTATAATTTTTTAAAAATATTAATTTTCATATATATATATATATTATATATATATATATATACTCCCTCCGTCCCATTACAATCCACACACTTTCCTTTTTGGGCGTCCCACTACAAATCACACACTTTCTAAAAAGGAAAGTTTTTATCACTATTTCCTCCACTCATTCTCTCTCCTACATTATTTTAATACTCACAACACCATTATAATTTACTATTCTCTCCACTCATTCTCTCTCCTATTTTACTTTTACACTCACAATATTTATATTATTATTTTTTTCCTTAATCTACGCGTGAACAGTAACTGTACACCATGTAATGAGACGGAGGGAGTATATATATATATATATATATATATATATATATATATATATATATATATATATATATATATATATATATATATATATATATATATATATATTTATTTATAATTTACTTACCCTACAGTAGTGGATCTCTAAAAAAAAGCTTTAGTTAAGTGAAATTGAGTTGGCAAAATCATATCTCTTGTTTTTTCTGATACGAGGGATATATGCCTGCCTTCTTAACAAATTTATGTGCAGAAAGGAGCTCCCAACTTTTGTGCATTCTATTCTTTCAATAAATAAATAAAAAAAAAACTATGGCTTCTGGAGAACTAAGTAAGTTGATTGAGATGTGGGATCCATGGTGGCTAAAATCAGAACAATTTCTTTAAGCCCCAGCTTATTAAACCATTGGAATTGGAAGTAGTAATCAAATGCATGAGCAATCGAAAGAAGCTTGGACAGGGTTAGCAGCCATTGAGAAAAACACAGTTATGGGATATGGTGGTCCTATCAAAATTGGAGATAGTCTGAAAAGCAAAAACAAGCCTTTGGTTCAGTGACTGTATGCATGTTGTTTTTAATATTATATATATTAGCATGTGGTATTGTATTAACACTTATTTTTCATGATTACACCCATTCAAATTATGATTATGCTCTAACCACATGATTTTTATTTTATATTAGGAGCAAGTGCTACAAATATATATATGTACTGCACACATTGTAAATCAATCTTATACCTTTTAAAGTGTACATTTTAATACTATAGTATACTATTACTCCCTCCGTCCCAAGAAAAGTGTCGCCATTTTAGGTCCGACACGCAAATTAAGGAAAAAAGTGGGAAGAAAAAATGTTGTGAGTGTAATTTGAAAAGAGGAGAGAGAATTAGTGGAGAAAATAGTAAATTTAAAAAGTGTTGTGAGTGTAATAGTGTTTTAGGAGGGAGAATGAGTGGAGGGAATAGTGAGTGGATGTAATAGAATATTAATAAAATATTTCCATTTTAGGAAATGTGACGCTTCAAATGGGACGCCATTTTGTGTAAAAAGTGACGGATTTCCTGGGACGGAGGGAGTATATTTTTTTGGTTTCAATGGAAAAAGTGTTATTTTTATATATACATTTGGTAGAGCCTAGTACCAACCGTACCAACCGAGTACCTACCGTACCAACTTAGTTAGTATACCGACTTAGTCGGTTGGTAATGGTATAGATTTTTATGTACCAAGTTAAACTTGATAGGTACATGGTATTAGCAAAATACAATTGGTATACCTACCAAGCCACCCCTATTTTTCGGTGTTTGCTAACCATTGAAAAATAAAATCAACAGAAAAGATTTTTCGATCAACTGAAAATAGGCTTGTTTTCTAAAGAAAATATTTTTTGGATTTCTCATCCTCAAAACATTTTCTGGAGAATGCTTATTAACACCATCACCCTCAAACCCCACCCCCCACCCCAACTCCCCCCAAACCTCCCTCCCCCCACCCCCACCCCAACTCACCCCTTCAATTTTTTTTTGCTCATATTAATTTTTTTATCAACTCTCCTGCCGCCCTTCCAACCCCCACCCACCCACCCTTCCAATCCCCCCCCCCTCCTGTCAAATTTTTTTTGCTCATATTAATTCTTTTATCAATTATATTGCCGTCCATCCAACCCCCCCCCCCCCACCAACCTACGTAATTTTTTTACTAATATTAAAATGTTTCTGGAAAATATTTTCCGTAGATTTACCAAACAACCGAATGTCATATTCCGAAAATCATTTTCATTTTTCAGAAAATGTTTTCCAAAAACCATTTTCCGCAAAACATTTTTCCCGAAACAAACGAAGCCTAAAGTTGCATGATTTTATTTTTGAAAAATTAAATACTATAGACTGCATGTGGACAAACAAGTTTCTATTTTTTTTATTTTATTTTTTGATATCCAGATTTCTCAACTTCGCCGGACTATGTCCTGTACCACCAGCCACTGGCCCCTCAGTGACTGGCGGAGGTAAACCGCGGGATATGCCCGAGGTAGTCAGGGTGGCATCACCCCTTATACTTCTGGCCCCAAGGGAGCCCTCCTACATGGCGCTTACATCACTCTTACATCACCAACATGACGCTTACATCACTCTTACATCATCAATTTAATTGGCCGCTCCTGCCAAAATTCGAACTCCCCACGCTGAGAACAAGTTTCTATTTTTTTTTTTTTTTTTGGTGTGTGGAGGGGGGGGGGGAGGTGTTCAAAGTTTACAATCATTCATGCAGGCAAACATCTAATGTTTACAGAATATTGGTACCGGTACCCATGTGAAACTGGCAAGAAAGTTAAATGATGTTTATTTTTCATGTTATTTTTTGTTATCAGTATTCTGGCAAATACTACCTCAGTTCCTCCGTCCCTGAAAGATTGTCCCAGTCCCATTTGCCATTTTGACTTGTCCCAAAAAATATGTCCCATTTCTAAACTTAGGCATGAATGTTAGTGCAAATCTACTAAGGTACAAGAAGGTGAAACTCTTTCTTAATAATTGCAAATTGTACAACAGGACAATCTTTTTGGGACGGAGGGAGTAATATTTTTCCCCAACCAAAACACCCACAAGGAGTTGAGAACACCTGATGCAAATATACACCATGTAACAAGATGACGAAACAAAGCCTTTGGCTCAATGATATATGCTCTTCTTTTCTTTCCTGGTAAAAGGTTTAAACCCCCTGCCTTACTGTGTGTGTGTGTGAGTGAGTGAGTCCAATCATTTACATAACAATCTCTATATCTAATCAAAATAATTTACAATAATAACAACCTAAACAATCTATGTTGTCCAAGATATGACATGGGTGGTTAAAAGCGCAAGTTCTTGGGTCTTTCATGTGGAAGTTTGTCCATCTCTACGTTAGAATGGTCAGAAGCAGAGACAATTAGTTCATTGGTCCCTGCACTTTTAAGATCATTTAGAGTTCTCCGTGCATAAACGGTAAATGCAACTGTTGTAATGATTGCAACAATGAAGGAAAAAACGTTGTATACGATTTCCACCCTAGTTAGATGATGGTGTCCATACTGCACATCTGCAAATGTTCTTATCAATCGGCCGCTGCAAAAAGGTAAAAATGGAAATGACAGAAATAAAACAAGTCAAAAAGAGCAAAAAATAATAATATGTATCTATTGTAAATCAACTTTGATACTCACATTTTCTTAAGTCAACCAAGAATATTCAAAAAGGGGATGCAGTAATGTAATAAGTACTCCCTCCGTCCCTAAATAAATGTCTAAATTTCCAAAAAGATTCAAAATGGATGTCCAATTTTTGGGGAAGTTACTAAATTCCCCATCATCAAGAAACAATAAACATTCACACTTACGCTTATGATGTAATATGATAAGATCATTAAGGGTCATTATGTACTTATGTTACTAAAAAGACAAAAACCATATTTTAGTCACTGAACTTTAGCCTTTTTCTATGTACTTATGTTACTAAAAAGACAAACACCAAATTTTAGTCACTGAACTTTAGCCTTTTTCAAAATGTTCTCACTGAACTATTTTTTTTCAAAACATTTTCACTGAACTTTCATATTTTTCAAAATGTGCTCACTCCGTCAACAAATTCGCTAAAAAATCTAACAAAATTTAGCCACATGATCTCACATGACTAATTTTGTTGAATACAATCTAGGATAAATGGATTTTGGAGGAATTAATTTGTAATATTTCCTATAAACTATGTGCTAATGACATTTTACATTAATTAATTTGTAGTTCATTATATATGTCAACAACCTTAACATATTGGTTGAAAAAACTTAATAAACATTAGTATGTGGTTAAATTTCTTTAGGTTTTAAGCAAATTTGTTAACGGAGTGAGCATATTTTGAAAATTGTGAAAGTTTAGAGAGAACATTTTGAAAAATATTAGTTTAGTGAGAACATTTTGAAAAGAGCTAAAGTTTAGTGACTAAAATACGGTTTTTGCCTACTAAAAATGCGCAAGTTTAACGTTTTTGCAAATGTCCCTCAAAATGAAAATTGGACATTCATTTAGGGACGGGGAGTAGATGTTTTAAAAAAATCAAGTTCCATTAGCGCGGTAGAGTCATCAGAAATGAAAAATGAATAATGATTCGGAAAACTGACCTGTAAATGTAAATGAAAGCTTCTGGGATCATTCCTGCAATGGATCCCCATAGATAGGGCCAAAATTTCATACTTGTAACCACGATAGCATAATTGAAAATTGTGTATGGAAAAGGTGAGACTCTAAATAGTGCAACCATTCGAAACTGATGGAACCAGCTTCCTTCTGCAGCCAATCTAATCATAGTAGCTTTCTCCGGCCATCTCATTAACCATTGCTGCAAATTTTAAGAGAAGAAGGTGGAAAAGAAAGAAAAATTAAAAATGATTAACATTAGCTAAAACATTTTTATACAAAATCATTAAATGTATCGCTGTCTCACATGGATCTTGTCCCGGAAGAGTAAACCAATCAAATACGGCAGTATCATTCCCACGGTTGTTCCAATCATAATTATGACAAATCCAAGACCATATCCAAATATCATCCCAGCCAACCACATGGAAGGGCCTGATGGAATTAAGAACACAGGAAAAAAAGCTAAAGAGGCAACAAGTATGAGTGCAAGAACTGGGCGATCAAAGGCAGTGGCTTCCCATTGCAAGAATGGAAGTAGAACCTACAAAGAGATCATTGAGAAAAAGGTTAGTAATTTAATTAGACGATCAAAGGCAGTGGCTTCCCGTTGCAATTGATGATTAACACAAATCTCCATTAATAACTGCAAATTTATTTTCGATAATATATGAGGGTTAAAATAAGGAACATCAAGGAATCTATTAATTTTGAAAAAGGGACAATCTGAATGTGGCATCCTTACAAGGAAAGGGGATGTCTTAACTCTTACTCCCTCCGTCCCTAATTGAATGTTCAAATTTTTTTTTTTTTTATAAAATTTGATGGCAAAGATGCATAAATATTCTTGTTATCCACTTTCTAAACATTTAGTTTTATGATAATAAATGAATAGCGATTTTTTTTTTGGTAAAAGAATGTTTAGGAACAAAGTTTTTTTTACAAAAAAGACATTTATTTTGGGACAAAAATTTCTTGAAATTTTGACATTCATTTAGGGACAGAGGGAGTAAATGATTAAGGATGAACAAAAAGATTCAAAGAAATTTGCAGGAGCTCAAGAAAGACTGTTGAGGTTCACTTCCACACACGACAGGTAGAAACTGCCTAAAAGACTCAAAGACGGGGTGAAGATGAGAAGGTAAATAAATATTCTTTGGATCTTCAAATTTGCGCCTTAAAAGGTTAGAGTTAAAGATTAAAGCTACATTACATCACCAACGACTGAAAGGCACACAAAGGCTCAGGTAGCTGACACATAATGAAGAGAACCGTACTCCCTCTGTCCCAAAATGAATATCGCATTTCACTTTTCAACGTTTTTAAGGAATGTATTTTACTAGTTTGTGCAATGATAAAATTGTACTATGTCTCTTTTCTTAGAAATACGACATTTATTTTAGGACAAATCAAAAAGGAAAGTGCAGCATTCAGGGGCGGAGCCAGGAATTGGCCGAGGGGGGGGGCAAGATTACACGGGGGTTCGGGGGCAGTGCCCCCGAAAAAAAAAATTTCGGGTCGGACAAGTAAAAATGGGTCGGATCCATGAAATACAATGTATTTTAGTTAACAAAAAATGATAAAATTAAATAATTCAAAGAACAATTGAAATAATGTTGAAGTATTTAACGCAAACAATTTATTAAAATATATTACTCGTACAAAAAAGAAATTCAAATTTGCTAATTAAACTTGGGATAATAGGAAGAAAGACCAAAAACAAAAAAAAAATGGGAAAAGCCTAACGAATTAATTAAGATTGAAAAAATGTGAGGAAATTAGGAGAAAGAGAAGAACAAAACTGTTAAGAGAAAGAATAGCAAAGATGGAAGACAAAATTAATTGAAAATGTAGGTAGCAAGGTTCGAACATGGATTTGAAAGGAAACACCAAAGGCCTTAACTTCACCCCTTCTACCACTGAACTACACCACTCACTGATGTTAATCTTGAAGTTAATTATATATATACATATATAACAAAAATATGGTGGGGGCAAAAAAAAAAATTTCCACTGCATTTCTGCCGCTGGGGGGGGGCGAGTGCCCCCACCTGCCCCCCCTGGATCCGCCCCTGGCAGCATTTATTATGGGACCGAGGTCCGAGGGAGTATTATAAAAAAAAATAAGCAAACATATGGATTAAAGAGAATATCTGATGAATGAGTTTTTACTCATTTTATTAGATACTTTTAGGATTAATTATTACTTTGTTCTCAAGCTTTTGTTATTTGATTTGGTTCTTTTTGTGTTTTTGTTGTCCAGGGTGATTATGTGCTTAACCTACAAGAAAGAGGGAAGAAATAGAGCTTAATGGAACAATGTGGTGAGACTAAGGACTGTTGTGCAAAAATATGAAGAATCTAGTGATCAATCTGAAATGTCTGAGACTGAAGTGACCAAATTGCAATTATTATGAAGTTCAGGGACTGTTATGGAATTTATGAAATCTGAAGGACTGAAACATATTTTAAGAAATATGAAGGACCTTAAAAGAATTTCGAAATCAGCCCCTAAACCCAAGCAAGAAGCCACAAGCATATTTGGAGAAGAAGTCTTTTTGTTTTTGTTTTACTTTAGGATTTTATGAACCAGTATCCTATTTCTTCTACACTTTCTTTTATTTTATTTTTCCTTCTAGGTTTAGCTTAGTTTTACACTATAAATACTATATTAGGTTTATTGTAATTTTTAACAATCACGTAGCTAGCATATATTTTGTGGGATTCACAAGGTTGGAGGAATTGGTTCTTTGTCTATGAAGAACTAATTTCACCAACTACGAATTGGACGTAACTTTTATTTAATCTATGTTTCAATAGTTTTAATTCTTCCATTCAAAACTCGTTCTTGTTTATCAAAGTATTTATCAATCTAAGTTTTAGGGTTTTCAATTATATGTTAAGATATAAATTGGCTCTTTAACAATTGGGTATAAATTGCGCCATTAACTTGGGTGATTAATTCATCGACCACTGCTTTGTTGATTAGATCTAATTGAGGCCGTAATAGAAATCAAAAGGATCTAGGTTCGTATATTTTTAAGTGCTTAATAAGTTATTTGCATGTTACGTGGCCATAATAGAAAGTAAAACATAAGGAGAACAATAGGATTACAATCCGATCACCTAACAGTCCCAATCCTTACTTTAGTGAATAAACCCTTGAATGAGATCGATCCCTTTATTATTAGCATAGTAGCAAATTGATCATAGGGAAGATAGTTGTGAATCCATATTCCGCTATCCTATCATTTATATGCTAGTTCACGTTGATCACTTATCTTATATGACTACTGTATAGTATCAACAACTGCATGAATAAAGCATAAAGAAAACACCAGGGAACTGTGTAAGTTGCTTAACATAACTCTACTGAAGATAAAGCTAATATCAGAACCAGACATTATCAAAAAAATAAGACGTTTCTGTGATGAACCTTCAGAAACCAAACATATAAACCTACCTGCCAATAGGGTTGTCATATTTCTGGTATTGAGAATGAAGAAAAGCAATCAAATAAGCACTGGATGTTGTAATGATGATTCATCCAATCAATTTCTTTCATGAATTTAAATGAAATGAAGTTATCAACTTGAAACCAAAAGGAGGAATAGCAATATACCTTCTCAAAAATAAATGGCGCTCCCCATTTCAAGAAAGCGAGAAGAATTACAATAGTAAGAAAACACAATATTAGAGCCTTGATCCACCAAATCATTGATTTGTTTCTGATTTCTGTTTGAGAATGTCGGATACCAGCTTCAACAGCCCTTGGTTCATCAGATATAACCAGCCTTACATATTCACTATCTTCTATAAGTCGACTCCCATCACTTGGAACATGTTTTTCTAACATCATTGTTGAGGCTCCAGAAAGCTATCAATGGATAAGAGTAATCAGCATCAAGTAAAGCAAACATATTGCAGTTCATGCACAAGTTAAAAGACATTCCAGATGATAGTTTCCAATATCTTACGAGTGAATATGAAAACTGGAAAACTGAAAGCAGCCAATATAATGCAACCGCTCCAAATGAAATTAGTGACTTAAGTTTCGGATCTATAGATGACTTAACGTGGCATTACAGATTTCATTTACGAGGTCTGGAGTTTCATCCTGCTTGCATTTATACATCCAATAATGTTACTATAGCCTACGCTTCTCTATTTTTGCGCTAAGTACAACTAAAGTCTTTTGTGTGTCCCCCTCACTGAAGAGCACTGGCGAAGACATATTGAATGGAAGGAGGTCATCTGATGCCCATGATCTGTAAAATAATAAAATTTATTCTTGTTCAATTTTCATTTTGTTTCACATGTAGGCCTAAATTATAAATATCTACAATTTGACCCCCTTCCCCCAAAACAAAATTTTCATTATATTTTTAATTTGATTCCCTTCTTCCAAAAAAAATATTAATAATAAAAAATATGCAGATCTTGACCCCCTTCCCCCAAAATTCTGGCTTCGCCACTGGAAGTGAGGTTTCTGTGTGAGCGTGAAGCCTAACTTAGATACTCATGTACATGAACTAGATAGTACTGAAACAACTTCTTATTGCAAACAGGGGAAATGGCTGCACTTCTAAACTTCGGCGAATTCTTCAGTCCTTATTAAGCACGACAGTGTAAGTAGGCTATCTCTACTAATTTTCAAAATCCTGATGCATATTCAAATTTAAAATGACCATATAATGGTCGCTAAGCAGGTGCATATGTAGTTCTTAGGAAACACAGAAGTGCACCATATATAGGTCCCCAAAACCATCACTTCAAAGAGGGGCAAACTGTCGGGTTTAATAAATATGGTCATTTAAATATTGCAGACATCTTTATCGGATTATGCTTTGGTTGTAACAAACATTACCCCTCCATCCCAACTATTTGAAGTGTCCCAATTGAAGAGTAACATTTACACTTCAAGAAAATTTCTCACAACAAGTTGACTATATTAATCTTCATTCCCCCTAGTCTAAATTCAAATACTTTCACCTAGTTTGAATTAGTAGATTAGTAGATTTTCACACCGTTTTCTTAGTTTAGTTTGTGTTCAACTAAATATTACTTTTCTATTGGACGGAAAGATAAGAGACTTCATCATTGTTGAAGTTTTGAAAGTGTCATGAAGCACGCGGAGCTGGGGCAAACACTTGTCCAACTAACAAAGTTTAAGGAACACCTCCTCAGCAGTTGCAATGAAAACTTAGCCACACATCTGAAGAGGAGGCTGGGATCCATAAATGAATGCTTGTTCCTCGATATAGGAAGGGGGGTTATATAGAAAGATATTGACATATACATTGTTTCTTTATACGCCCTTAATAGAAGCATATTAACTAGCCAATAGACAACGGAGCAGATCAGTAGTACTTATTGGAATTTTCCACTCAGTTAAATGATGTGTAAAGAACAAGGTACTTGTATCCACTTCAGCAAGCAGTATGCTCGTGGTAGGAAAAAGGAACTATAAATGATGGCTTGGCAACTCCACCACTTCATTGAGACAAAAGATAGTCACACTATCAATTGGCAAGGCAAACCCCAAAAAAAAAAGTAAAAAAGTAAATAAATATAAACTAAAATAATAATAATAATAAAAATAAAAACAAAAGTAAATAAATTAAATAGTTAACATCCCTCCCCCGCCTTCGCATGTTGTCCTTAAAAAAACCCTGCTCAAGTTATCCAAGGGTTCCATTTTCCATTCCCAATTTATACGAGCACAGTGATGATAACTTTGTCATGAGAGAGCAAGCAGAAATTGTCAAAATTTCTTAGATAACTTGACATTAGTGCCTCAAAATAGAAACCCCAAAACAGCATCCTTCTAACAGTAATTCGTACCACAATTATAAAAAAAAAAAAAATCCCCTTAAGTTCTAGCTACAAAAAAAATCTGAAGCAACATAATAAATTATTGGTTTAAAGATTTACTCCGTACCATTTACCAATAAAGCTTTAAAATCAGTAAATGGAAAGCAATCAAACGTATGCCCTCTCCATTTATTGTAATAATATTCATAAATATTGCAGTAAAATCAAAGAAAAATCGAGCAGAGAAACATATCATCATATAGAGTACGGAGCAGTAATTAAACAAAATCTAAAAAAAAAAACAAAAGGATAAACTTTAAGGATGAAATAATTGAAGCCCTCTTCATTGAGTTTTTCCGGTGCATGTAGAGGTTATTAAGGATCCTACTGATCCTTCTACATCACCGCAAAATCCTCCATGAACATAGCAAATATTCAGTTATTCTCCTTCCTTATTTACAGGAGATATTATTGTAAATATAGTTATTTTTGATTAGCTTTAGTGATTAGGAATATCTCTTTATTTTTGTATTTTGATCATGTATATCTCTAGCCTAAGATAGACATCCAAAGTTGTATATATATTGTACTCAGTTGATCAATGAAAATTAAGTTTTCAAATTCCTTTCATGGTATCAGAGCATTGCTCGGCCACCCTTTCTCCTCCCACCACCGCATCTCTTCCCTATCGTCCCTCTCTTCCGCATGGCTGCCCAAAGCTCATCCTCTCGCACTACCCAATCCAAATTGAGCCAAACCACCCCATCCTTCTTGTCAACCTTGCAAACCGCAAAACCTTAACACCCTCACCTACCTTGCTTGGTCTGCCCAAGTTACCTCAATACTATTTGGCCTTGATCTCCTTCAATTCGTTGATGGAACCCACCCACAACCTCCGGAATCCATAACAGCCGAAGGTAAAGAAACCCCTAACCCTGCCCTAGTTACATGGAATAGGCAAGATCGCCTAATTCTTGGTGCACTTCTTGGCACCTTGGATAATACCATTGCCCCCTTAGTCTCCCATGCAACCACATCCAACCAAGCTTGGACCATTCTAAAGAAAACCTATGCCAACCCTTCTCGTGGTCACATTCTTCAACTAAAAGACCACTTAGACTCCATCACCAAATCCAATCTCACAATCACTGAATACATGCAAACTGTTAAGTCTTGCATTGACAAACTTGCCCTATTAGGCAAACCCATGGACACGGAAGATGTTATTGCTAAGGTTCTAAAAGGTTTAGATTATGATGCTTTCAAACCCATCATTGACTCCGTTAGGGCTAGGGACAACCCCATATCCTTTGAAGCCCTTCACGAAAAGCTTATACACCATGAACTCACCCTCAAAAACCAACCCTCCCACACCACGCCTACCTTTCCCGCTCTCTCGTTCATGCAGCCTTCTCTCACCCCCACCTCTCAGCCTCGGCCAAACCCATCCTGCAAACTTCTTCCCACCCTCCTCAATTCCGCAACAACAACTTCGTTAAAGGGAAGTGCCAATACTGCTTTGTGGGTCATGCCATCTCACAATGCCGACAATTCAAACGTGATTTCTATGGTCACTTTTCCTCCGCCTCCTCCAACCACCGCCCATCCCGCTCCTCTCGCCTCACTCCTCGCCGAGCTCACACGGCCTCCTCCTCCTCTCGTCAATCTCTCTCCGCTCCTCGGCTTGTGGACGGCGGAGCCACAAATCACATCACAAACGATCTCTCTACTCTCTCCCTTCATCACCCCTATGATGGCACAGACGATGTTATCATTGGAGATGGTTCCTCCCTCCCCATCTCCAACATAGGTTCTTTCTCTTACACTACTTCTACTTCTTCTTTTGTTTAAAAATGTTCTACATGTTCCCTTAATCTCCCGCAATATCTTGTCTCGTTTCTCGGTTTTGCAAAGATAATAATGCCACTATCTCTTTCTCACATTCTTCTTTTTTTCATAAAGGAACTCTCGACCAACCGCATTCTCCTCCAAGGAACATGCTGACGTGGTGTCTACACATGGAATCCTTCCGTCTCTCCTCAAGCTCACACTAGCTCCGCCTCAACTCTCAAGTCTTGGCATCATAGATTAGGCCATCCCTCCCCCCCTATTGTCTCGTTTTTGAATAATAAATTTTCTTTATCTATTCCTAGTGGTTCTTTTGACATCAGAATTCTTGCAATATTAATAAAGTCACAAACTTCCGTTTGCCACCTCTTCTCTTCACTCTCACGCTCCACTTGACTTAATTTTTTCGGATGTATGGACATCTCCCGTACACTCCTACGACAATTACAAATATTATGTCATCTTCGTTGATCACTTCACAAAATATACTTGGCTCTATCCACTTAAACACAAATCCGACACCTTTTCCACCTTCACTCGGTTTCGCGCCCTAGTTGAAAAATTCTTTGCCAAACCCATTCTCCAAGTCTTCTCCGATAATGGTGGAGAATATCTTAAACTCACTCCGTCTCTTCTTAACAATGGCATTTCCCACCTAACATCTCCTCCCCATACCCCTGAACACAATGGCTTCGCCGAACGTCGCCATAGACACCTTGTTGAAACCGGTCTCACCTTGCTCTCTCATGCAAACCTTCCCCTAAAATTTTGGTCTCATGCCCTCACCACCGCAACCTACTTAATAAACCGTATGCCCACTCCCACCCTTCAAAATGACTCTCCGTTTCTCCGCCTTTTCAAAACTGCCCCCAACTATACCAAACTCCGATCTTTTGGGTGCCTTTGCTACCCGTGGTTACGCCCCTATGCCCCACACAAACTCGCACCCAAATCTACTCCATGCATCTTCATTGGCTACTCCTCCTCCCAAAGTGCTTACCATTGTTTAGACCCAACTTCAAACCGTATATATACCTCTCGCCATTGCCAAATTCGTTGAGTCGAATTTCCTTATACCACTCTCACATCTTCCACTCCTACACAGATTATGACTCCAAATGAATGGTGCTCTCTTACAATACCAATCCTCACCACTTCTAACCCTTCTCCGCCTGTTGCTAACCCACACACCCCTTCCTCACCCTCTGCCGTAACCCCTACCACCACAGCAGACCCTCTTCCCCACCCTCCAACCACTACTGCAGCCCCTCCAACCCTTCCAGTCACTATTCTCCCACCTCCGCCCACTACTCCTCCACCAATCCCGAACCCAGTCAACACCCAGCCCTCCCCTACTGACACAACCTTGCCTAATCGAACCCCAACCCGCCTCCTCCAACCCGAAGCATAATTACCCGCTTTGTCCAACAATATACGAAAACCCAATCCCAAATATGCCTCTCTCTAGCTACCCTAACCAATCCTACCTCCTTCCCACATCCATAAAACAAGCCTTGCTACCCCCACCATACGCCATGCGTGAGGAATATGATGCTCTACGCGTAACCATACTTGGACTCTTGTTCCATCTCACGAGGCACCCAACATCATCGGGCGCAAGTGGGTATTTCGTGTTAAATACAATCCTGATAACACCATCTCCAAATATAAAGCTCGCCTTGTGGCAAAGGGCTTTCACCAAAGGCCTGGTCTTGACTACTCTGACACCTTCAGTCCCGTGGTTAAGCCGGTAACCATTCGTCTCATACTCTCTCTTGCCATTACCCAAGGTTGGTCTCTTCGCCAACTTGATATAAATAATGCATTTCTACAGGGCAATCTTTCAAACGGTTTTCATGTCCCAACCCCCGGGTTTTCTAAACACCTCCAATTCTTCCTCTGTCTGTAAGCTTTCAAAGGCTATATATGGTCTTAAACAAGCACCCCGAGCGTGGTACACCGAACTAAAATCTTTTCTCATTTCCTTTGGCTTCACCACTTCTCTCTCAGATCCGTCTCTTCACCTTCACTACACACTCGAGTCGTCTCTTTTTGCTTGTTTGTGCCGATAACATTATTGTCACGCCCCTCCGACTCTCTTTCTTAAATCCTTTATCACAACTCTTGCTTCTCGCTTCTCCCTAAAGGATCTAGGGTCCGCTCTCTTACTTTCTAGAGTCGAAGTCACACCCAACTCCCAAGGTCTTCTTCTCTCTCGGTCAAATACATTTCCGATCTTATAGCTAAACACAATATGGACAACTCGAAACCTGCTCCAACCCCCATGAATTCTTACCCTATTCTTTCGACCCACCCTAGAACTCCAATCTGTAATCCCTCTGACTACCGCGCCATAGTTGGTAGTTTACAATACTTATCCCTTACCCGTCCAGACATTGCTTACCCAGTCAATAAGCTTGCCCAATTTCTTCACCACCCTCAAGAAAATCATTGGGCAGCTCTCAAACGCCTTCTTCGATATCTTCACGGTACTACTCACTTGGGTCTTCAACTCTTCAAAAATTCACCTCCTGTTCTTCACTCCTTTTGTGATGCCGATTGGGCCGGTGATAAGGACGATTTTATCTCCACCACTGATTTTTTAGTGTATCTTGGGCGTAACCTCATTTCATGGTCCTCCAAGAAACAACGAGCCCTTGCTCGTTCTTCAACAGAGGCTGAATTTCGCGCTGTGGCAGCTACTACAGCTGAACTTATGTGGGTCCAAAATCTTCTGTCTGAACTTTCTCTCACACCCGCAGCACCACCGATCATTTTCTCGGACAATCTTGGAGCAGCTAACTACTCAGCAAATCCCATCTTTCACTCACGTATGAAGCACCTTGCCCTTGCTTTTCATTTCGTGCGCGAACAAGTTCAACTGGGAAGGCTCCGTGTTCAACACATATCCGGTTACAACCAACTAGCTGATGCTCTCACCAAACCGCTGTCCCGAGTTCGATTTCTGTCCCTTATTTCCAAGATTGGACTCTATTCCAGTCCGTCCAACTTGAGGGAGCGTATTAAGGATCCTACTGATCCTTCTACATCACCGCAAAATCCTCCATGAACATAGCAAATATTCAGTTATTCTCCTTCCTTATTTACAGGAGATATTATTGTAAATATAGTTATTTTTGATTAGCTTTAGTGATTAGGAATATCTCTTTATTTTTGTATTTTGATCATGTATATCTCTAGCCTAAGATAGACATCCAAAGTTGTATATATATTGTACTCAGTTGATCAATGAAAATTAAGTTTTCAAATTCCTTTCAGAGGTAGCTACCAAATTAGCAATAATTGCAAAAAATTACGAATTGCAGTGAAAGGAAATCGAATTGATCAAAGATCAAATGAACGTATCATAATACAGCATCTCAAATAAAGCAAACCAAAGAGGGTAAGAGAATTAGGGTTTTGATGGGAGTTCTTACTTTGTACCGCCGTTCAGACGCCGGCGGTGGCCTGTGCAAAGGCAACGGCAACGCAACGGCAACGGCGAAAGCTAGTAGGAGTATCTCTGTTGTTTCTCTCTAGGCACTATTTCGTTAATATTCTCTTTCTAGAAATAAACTTGAATGAATATTATCAACCACAAGCATACTCCCTCCGTCCATTTACAATATTCACAGTTACTGTTTACATGTTAATTAAGGAGGGATTATTATATTGAAAGTGTTGTGAGTGTGAAAGTAAAATAGAAGAAAAAATGAGTGGAGAGAATAGTAAATTATAATGATGTTGTGAGTATTAAAATAATGTAGGAGAAAGAATGAGTGGAGGGAATAGTAAATTATAGTGGGATAGGATTAATATTTTAATAATATAAAGTTTCCATTTTAGGAAAGAACCAAAGTGTGAACATGTAAATGGACGCCCAAAATAATGTAAATGGACGCCCAAAATAAAAAGTGTAAACCATGTAAATGAACTGAGGGAGTATTTATTACTCGATCAATGTTGAGACACAAAACAAATGCTAGTGACACAAAATAAAGTTGTAAAATTTTGCTAGCAAAATGAGTTAGATAATATTTTATTGATTGAATCGATACTGACTTACTATATTCTAATTAAAAATATTAATAAAATTATTATATCTAGAATTTTGTTAGCAATTTTTTATAACTATTTTGTGCTCTTAGTATTATTTTTATTAGTTTAATTTTAAAATCGTCCCACTTTACTCTTTACTCTTGATTGATATGCAATTGGCCAGAGGGTAAAATAGAACGATTTCAAAACAAAACAAAAGTATCAAACAAATTCACTTTTTATTTTGGGAGTGCAAAATGAGATTGAGAGAATATTTCGGAGGTTAAACATTATTTGACCTAAACTAAAAAAGATTGTCATTCTTGAAAATTAGGGTTCAAAGTCATCTTTTTTGGTTTTCTTAAAAACTTAAAATTAGTGTTTTAAGCTTTCTTATACAATGAATAGAAATCTATAACTAATATTACCATGTGTATTTTTTTTAACATGATGTTTTATAAAGTAATTTTAGTAAAATGAACAAAGATTTTGCTTTAAGGTTTTCTTTTGGACAAAGAACACCCTTTTTACAATGTTGCAAACGTTTGTATGAAATTATGACTCATTAATAAATAAATAAAGGAAAAATTGCAAAAAGTATTTCAATTTGATATCTTAAAATTTAGTAACTTTTTTTTTTCTTGCAAAAACCTCAACTAGACACTTTGCACATTTGTTTGTCTCCACATGAAGTTTCAATTTCACCCCTTAATTAAAAAGGGCACGTGAAGAAGTACATGGGCTTTTAAAGTTGAATAACGGTGTTAGTCATAATGACCAGGGATTAATTGGTTCGATTCAAATCGCAATTTGATATCGAATCAAATTAAATCACGTGATTTGATTTGATTTTAAGTATTAATGATTTAGTTCGGTCTCAAATTTTAATAAACCATATGATTAAGTTTGATTTGTGGTCTGACCGTTTCATACCAAAACAAACCGAACCAAACCAAATTATGGTTAGAGACCGAATCACCAAATCGAATTGCGAGACCAAACAATATTACATAAACTAATCCTAACCCCCATTTTGTATGTTACTTAATATTTTCGTATATTTATTAAAATTTACTGTTAAATCAATAAAAGAAAACCTACATTACATATACTAATCTTAACCCCCGTTGTGTATCTTATTTTATATTAATTTTATCATTTATTATCGTCATTACGACACAAAAATAACTAATTTTTCTCCACGATCGAAGATTGTAAAGTGTTTTTTTTTTCTTTCGGTCTCTTTCTTCCTATAATCTCTCTCTTCCTCCGACTTTCCTTTTAACATTCGCATCTTTCGCTCTTCCTATGATATCACGAAAAATTTAAATAAATTTGAAAATGAGTTCGGATTTGAATCATGATTTGAATCGTAGTCCAAACCATGATATGTACCGCGGTCTAAACCGCAATTTAAACCATATAATTGAACTGTTGTTTGAACCAAACCAAACCTTTACCATAAAGGTTTGATTTTGTTCGGTATGGATTTTTCATGATTCGGCTTGGTTTGAAATTTTTTCAAACGGATAACTAGTGGTTCGATTCGTAAATTCCCCCAAACCGAACCATTTACTCCCCTAACCCCTAATAAAGACCTCCCTCTATTGTACAGTGTATCTAGTTGAGGTATCTTTTTGTAAAAAATAGCATATGTTATTAAATTTGCACAAAGTGTCTAACTGAAGTACTTTTTTTTTTCAAAAATAAAATTGAACGGAATAAAAGTAATGAACCAAGCTTAATACATACGGCTCAATGTCCATATCAAACTAAAGGTGTGACCAACGAAGTGGGCCTACCAAGCAACCCCAATTCTACCTAGCTTCGTCCGACATATGATCTCCTCTTTGTGCTCTATCTGCCTAAACAAGACACGAATTCAGGTCGCCCTTGATCTTTTAGACAACCTCGACCAACCAACACGTGTGTGCGTCTATCCACGTCGTTACTCGTAACTTCCTCCTAAATTCTTGTAGACAGTTACGCCAACAACATCTTCACGATTTTAGGAATTCATAATGATCCCAAAAAGACACTATATATAACAGACAACATCATACGTTAAAAGGTAAGGTCATATAAGCTATTTGAGATTAAGTCGTTTTCTATACAGTTTTTATAACTCGTAACACTACATTTTATCATCACGCCGGAGGGTATTAGCCGGATACCACCCCGACAAGTCGTTTGTTCATGATTTCAGGTTCTAATAGCTGGAATAAAACATATTGCTGAACTAATGATGATCCGGATCGTTTTCTACGTCATCAAAAATAAATAATAAATTAATGTTCATTTGTTTGTGAAGTAACATTGTTTTCTTGTCAATTATCATGTTCTAGTGTTTTTTTTTATTTTTAATAAAATAAAATAAAATTGATATCAAATCACAAAATTCTCATCAGATCCATTGCCTAGTCTAGGTATGCTCCTTCCGGAAGTTTCATCCATGGAAGACACAAATTTACCCCTATGGGGCAGAAGTAACACAGGGTTCTTCAACTTACTCCATCCATATGAAAGTCGAATTGAAAACCTTCACTAGGTGGAGACTTCTAACACACACACCCGAATATATCATTTTCTAGTTAACATTTCATAATATTAAGAGTATTTATGTACTTCATTAATTCGTATAATGTTTCACTTTTGCCATTTTGAGCGTTCCATATAAATTTCATTTTTTTTAAATAACAAAAAAAATTACTATTCTTCTTCATCGTAATAATCTTCAAAATTATCGCAGTCAGTCAGTCATTGGAGCCTACGGATCAACATGAAAAAATTACTATTTCTCTCCCTCATTTTCTTTCTTACTTTACTTTTATACTCACACCACCAATCAAATTACTAGTATTTCCTACCCCATCTTCTCTCTCCTATTTCACTTTTTATAATCACAATATTTACACATTTTTTTTTATTTTTTGTGTAAAATCATTTGTGAAATCTTATATGGCACGGAGGAAGTATATGCTATTAAAATACTTCAATGTCAACTTCTTAAAATATTTCTTAAATCTGTTAAATAATATTTCTTAAGGATGTAAGGAGTAAAATTACACTTTTATAATTTTACATTAATATTTTTTAATTCTCATTTTATAATGGGGCTTGTCAATTTTTTCTCACATTAGAAACTCTTTCAAAAAATGATAAAATTGTTTAATTTAGTTTTTAAAGATAATATAAAATAAATTAAAATAAAATAAATACTCTTTTCAATTCAAAAAGTTTATGAAAAGAAGATAGTAATACAATCAGTGGCGAAGCCACAAATTTTTTATAAGGGGGTCAAGATTTTTTTTTATAACTATTATAATTAAGGTATCAAATTTTTGTATACAAGGGGTCTAAATAATAATTTAGTGCAATTTTTTCTTAAAATTAAGGGAATTAAAATGTATATTTTCATTATTTTTAGTAGTAAAAAATCACTTTTAAAAAATTTAAAAGGATAATAATTAAAACGTTCCAAATTTGAAGTGGGTCGACCGACCCCCATAGCTTCTTCAACGTTGGCTTCACCACCATAGCTTTAACGTGGCTTCGCCACCGAATACAATAATAATGATCAGAGTATATTATGTTAAATACTGTAGTAATCTATAATGGCCTTTCTCCTCTGCTGAGTGTTTTGAGGGTTTTCCACCTGACTTTGTTTGTTTGTTGAGACTTTTCATCCACCTTTACAACTACTTTTTTTATTATTTAAATTATATACTCCCTCCGTCCCACCCAAGTGTGCACCATTGATCAAGGCACGCCGATTAAGAAATATTATTAAGATAATGAAAATGTGTGGTAGAAAATGAAGAGAAAGAATAAGTGAAGTAAAAAGTAGGTTGGTTGAATAAATTGTATGGTGGAGAATGAATGGAGTTAATGAGTGGGTGGGGTATGGAGAATATAAAATATTAAAACCTTTTCCATTTTTGGTAGTGTACACTCGGCTGGGACGGACCAAAAGAGAAATAAGTGTACACTCGGCTGGAACGGAGGGAGTATAAATTAATAAAATATTTTTCATGAATTATTTATTCTGAAACAAAAGAAATATTATATTTGCTCTCAAAGTATTGGGGAATAGATACTAGACATCTTGTACTTCCATTATCCTTAAGAAAATGTCTACTTTTTATAAATAAATAATAATAAAAATTATAAATATAAATGAACATCCATTATTTGACAAGGTCACTTAATCCTCTTTGTCAATAATCATGTTTTATTTTATATTTAAACTCATGATGTTATCTAACCATTTATGTTACTTATGTATATATGTTATTAGTAATGCTTAAATATTTTTAAATATTATGTTTTAAAGTAATAATTACTTAAGAACATAAAAGTATTTTAGAAATGAAATATATTTTAAGTAAGAGTAACTCTTGTCAAAAACTAGTTTTTTTCAAAATGTTATAAAAAACTAGTTTTCAGAATAGTTCATCACTCTTATTAGTTAGACTTGATACTTTAAAACTTGTTTTTTTCTTATATTATAAAAAATTTAGTTTTTTACAAGATTTTGACATTAAGTAAATCATATAAATATAAAAGCAAAACTATATCAAAGGCTGAAAATATATGCCAAAATGACAGGTTGTCACCAACAGCCCAGATTCAATTCGTCTTACTTTCCTTTAATACCCTGTTAATTAAATCACACCTATTCAACTTAAAAAAAAACTGTATAATTAATTTCAATTCCCTATATAAAAATATCCGCAATAAAATACTCTTGAAAACCCAATTCCGTAATAATAGTAAGAGCTTGAAATTCTTTGTTTAAAGTCGGCAATAAAAAAAAAACTGTGTTCATTGTCAATTCCCTATATAAATCATGTAACCCTAGCAAGAGATTTAGAGAGAGAGAGAGAGAGAGAGAGAGAGAGAGAGAGAGTCGGCATAGAAGGAGAATAATTTTGTGCTTCATTTCCGGATATTGATGGGTTTTGGATGGAAATATATGGTTCATGAATAAGGAGAATATTTTTCAATTATCAATCTAACAAAATTAATTCACCAAAATAAGTGTATATCAACTACGAAAATCTCTATAAGGAAATTATTCAGTATACTCGCATAGAATATATTATATGTATGGCAACATATATTCTAGGAATATCTATTATTTCGGGCACCATATATTATATGACAAACTGTGAACAAAAAGAAGAAATTCTTACCGAGTAGATGACTGTTCTTAAAGCTTTCATATCCCCGTCGGGCACCATATATTATATAAGGAAATTATTCAGTATACTCGCATAGAATATATTATATGTATGGCAATATATATTCTAGGAATATCTATTATTTCGGGCACCATATATTATATGACAAACTGTGAACAAGGATTATTTCAGGTATTATTTAGGATTTATTTTTGTCGTATTTTGGTAAAAAATAATAATGATGTTTTTTCATGTTTATTTACTAATCTCAGTTTTTTTATGCCTATTTCAGCAGTAAAGATGCAAGCAAGCCGTCTCCATTTGATCATTCAATCGTCACCGATTTGCAAAAAATGGTTGATGAAAATAATCCTTATGCTCAGACGTACAGAATGGCCAGAGCACGTCTTGAAACGGAAACGTCAAACGGAATTAAACTGCGCCTCATAGGGAAACGAAGTAAAGATGGAAAACCATATAACATGCCGACGGCTTCAGAGGTTGCTGCTATTATTGAAGGTGATATTACTGATGAGCCTCATGTTAGGGATATTAATATTGAAGAACGTGATGGAGCTCTAAAACATATTCACGAATTTGATCCATGCTATCTTCCTCTTCAATATCCATTGTTATTTGTATATGGTGAGGACAGATACTACACACATATTCCGAGAAATAAACCACCTGGTGCAAAGAGGTCAGCTTTGTCAATTAGGGAGTTCATATGTAATCGTATTCAGCAGCGGGTAGAACATGGATCACAACTTTTGATGAGTGGTCGGTTGCTTCAGCAGTTCATGGTGGATTCTTATGTTATGATGGATACACAAAGGCTTCAGTGGATACGTCACAATCAGCCAAAACTTCGAGTGGAAACTTATAGAAAGTTGTCAGACGCGTCTGTTAGAGGAGATACCGGTGAAGCAGTTGGGCGACGTATTATATTGCCATCGACATACACCGGGGGTCAGCGTTGGAAGACGCAGAATTATCAGGATTCGCTTGCTATATGCAAATGGGCCGGTTTTCCTTCGTTGTTTATCACATTCACGTGTAACCCTAAATGGCCAGAAATCTCAAGATTTTGTACAAAGGTAAAATCGAATTCTCATGAGAGGCCGGACATAATGAACATGGTCTTCAAGATGAAGCTGAATCAGATGATTGCAGATTTCAAGGAGGGAATTCCATTTGGAAAACCGAAAGCGAGTAAGCAAATTTTAAATTTCAAGTTTTTGCATTGCATATAGTTTATATTATAAATGTTATTTTCTTTCTTACTCTTGATATGCATTGTTAAATAATCAAAGCATCTCATACCTTATCCTATACGTCTGTTAGAAAATTATAAATGCATTGTTTATTATAAAAAAATCATGTTGTATATTTAATACTCCTTCTATCCCATAATGTGTTTTGATCTATAAGTTAGATTAGTTTTAATACTCCCTCTGTTCCGTAATGTTTTTGCTTATGATTATAGTTCTTTTTAATACTCCGTCTGTCCTATAATGTTTTTTTTCCTATAATTTAGAATAATTTTAATACTCTATCTGTCCTATAATTAATAACAATACAAAAACACAAACTTAGTAATGTAAAGAACCAATTGGATAAATGAAACTCAATGCAGTAAAAATTCTACAGGAATCTGTGATAGGTCATGATTCTTACCACTATGTACTCATTACTGAACCCCTTAGCTCTATGGTTGGCTGAACTTTTCTTTCTGATGTTGTTCACATTGACTAGAGTCTCTTCATCAAATTTTCCACGTTCTTCAATAGAAAGTTGATTGAATCATTTTTCTCCTTCATCCATGTTCCGCTTCACATCTACCTGCAGAAAATGAGCATGTTCAATGTGTCAAAGGTTCAAACGAGAAGAGTAATTAATAAGAAAAGAACCACCATTTTGGACACTCAAACCAATCTCACTGCCCTTCAAGGATACTTGGTTAAGAAACTACCCCACCCCTTTGCGCCCCATTTCTTGGCGGGCAACACAAATGGAAGAGCATTAGGCTGCTTTAACCAAAGCCATCAATTTTCCATTTGGGGGCCTTTTGTCTTTTGGCTCAGACTAAAACTGAAATAAAGTAATGTGTTCCATGACTTTTCTGTAAAACTAATTTGGAAAACATTGACCATGTTGTTTACATGTATAGGCTAGGGCAACAGTCTTTTGCATTGTATATAGTTTATATTATAAATGTTATTTTCTTTCTTACTCTTGATATGCATTGTTAAATAATCAAAGCATCTCATACCTTATCCTATACGTCTGTTAGAAAATTATAAATGCATTGTTTATTATAAAAAAATCATGTTGTATATTTAATACTCCTTCTATCCCATAATGTGTTTTGATCTATAAGTTAGATTAGTTTTAATACTCCCTCTGTTCCGTAATTTTTTGCTTATAATTATAGTTCTTTTTAATACTCCGTCTGTCCTATAATGTTTTTTTTCCTATAATTTACAATAATTTTAATACTCTATCTGTCCCATAATGCTTTTTCTAATGGTTATATTTCTTTTTAATACTCCCTCTGTCCAATTTTGTTTTTTAAGCTATAATTTAGATTAGTTTTAATACTCTCTCTGTCCCATTTAAGATAAATTAAAATTGATATCCAAGGAACTACAATACTAAGCCAACTATCGGATCATGATAAATTAAATGCTAATAAATGTACCGGTGATAGCTCATTCTACGTAATTCGTTTATTGTAATATTTATTATTTCAATCGATAAATGGATAAGTAAATATCATAGTCCGAATAAACACTCTATTTATTTATATTGCTTATAATCACATTACTATGATTTGTTTGTTATTCATGTAGTTGTATATACGGTGGAGTTTCAGAAGAGAGGTCTTCCTCATGCTCACATTCTTCTGTTCTTCGATCGAAAATATTAGTCTCTTATAGCTGGGGATATTGATAAGTGGATTTGTGCTGAAATTCCTGATAAAACCAAGTATCCTAGATTATACAAGGCTGTGGTTGAGTACATGTTTCATGGTCCTTGCGGTCCTTTTAATTATGAGTCTACATGCATGGCTGGGAGTAAGTGCACGAAGAAGTATCCAAAACCGTTAAATGAGTCTACATTTGTGGATGAAAATGGGTATCAGGTATATCGACGTAGGGATAATGGTGCGACTATTGAGAAGAATGGAAACGTGTTAAATAATGGTTGGATTGTCCCATATAACATATATCTTTTGCTAAGGTATGAGGCACACATAAATGTTGAGTATTGTAATCAGAGCAAAGCAATTAAATATTTGTTCAAGTATATTAATAAGGGAAGCGATAGAGTGTGTCTTGGTGTTGAAACGGATGAGGTGAAAAGGCAAATAGATTGTCGGTATGTATCTGCCTGTGAGGCTATGTGGCGTATTTTTGGATTCGAGCTCCACTATCGTACGCCTCCTGTTGAGCGTCTGGATTTTCATTTGGAGGGTGATCATTGTATTCCTTTTAGGGATGGTGACTTTCTCCCTGATGTTATGAATAAAGCTACGGTTAAGGAATCTCAATTCATGAGTTGGTTTGATTATAATAAAGAGCATCCAGAGGCTCGAAAGTATAAATATGCAGAATTTACTCAACATCATGTCTGGGATAAAAGTAAACGTGAATGGCGTCGTAGAAAAGACAAGCGTATTGCAATTGGGCGTATTTACCATGTACCTATGAATTGCGGTGAACTTTATTATCTCAGGCTTATGTTGAATCATGTCGCTGGTCCTACTTGCTACGAGGGTTTGAGAACTGTGAACAAGGTTGTCTATCCAGATTTCAAATCCGCGTGTTATGCTCTTGGGTTATTGGATGATGACAAGGAATATGTTGATGGGATAATTGAGGCGAGTCACCGGCGCTTTCTGATGGTCTTCGAAGGCTCTTTGTTATTTTACTTCTCTCTAACAGTATGTCGATGCCTAATGAGGTGTGGGAGAAGACATGGCACTTACTTGCCGATGATATTGAGGACAAATATTAGAAAATGCACGACAAACCTGGTATTTGAATTAATATTTAATTTATTGATTTTGCATATTATTTAGATTAATTTTAATACTCCCTTTGTTCCATAATGTTTTCGATTATGGTTATATTTCTTTTTAATAATCCGTCGGTCCTATAATGTTTTTTTACCTATAATTTAGAATAATTTTAATACTCTCTCTGTCCCATAATGCTTTTTCTTATGATTATATTTCTTTTTAATACTCCATCTGTCCCATATTGTTTTTAAGCTATAATTTAGATTAGTTTTAATACTCACTCTGTCCCATAATATTTTTGGGTATGATTATATTTCTTTTTAATACTCTCTCTGTCCTACCATATTTTTTTGAGTTATAATTTAGATTAGTTTTAACTCCCGCTGTCCCAAAAATTAATTGAAGAAAAACATAAATCACTAATCAAATTATAGCTTCAAGGAAATATAAATCCATGTATAGCTTCAAAGTAAACAACTGGAACATCAACAAAATCATAACATAATATCATAAATCACTTATCTATATCTATTAACTCCTTAGTAACTATATTTATAAAGTAATTTTAGTATATTAATTTTTACTTATAATTGGCATAATTTTACTTATATATTTAAATTATTTTGTATAAGCTATAGGGACATAAGCTTCGTGAGGAACAAATCAAGAATATTGCTTTGGTGGAGATAGAAAAGTTGCTTTGAAACAGAATAGTAGTTGCCTTGATAAATTTGGGGACATGCCTAAACCATTATACGGTGACATTGAAGATGTTAAAAATATGCTTATTTTAGAGGAGACATCTTATGATATTGATGAGATGAAAATTTGAGCATTCCGAGGTTATTTCCACAACTGACGGCCGAGCAAAAGGGTGTTTACGATAAAATTATTTCGCTGTTGATAGGGAGATGGTGGTGTATTTTTCTTATATGGTTATGGAGGTACCGGTAAAACATTCTTATGGAGGACTTTGTGTTCCGCCTTAAGAAACGTGGGGAAATTGTTCTTCCAGTAGCTTCCGGTGGAATTGCTTCTTTGCTACTTCCTAAGGGTAGGGTGCACATTCAAGGTTTGGCATCCCTATACGGGTCGATGAGAGTTCTACTTGCGGTAAATTAAGGCACAGTACAGATGAGACAGAATTCTACAAAAAACAAAGCTAATTATTTGGGATGAAGCTCCAATGGCGCATAGACATTGTTTTGAGGCCGTCGATCGTAGTTTACGGGATGTCTTACGTTCAACAAATGGCGAGATGCTCGAAGCCGTTTGGTGGTGTGGTTGTTGTACTTGGAGGTGACTTTAGGCAGATTCTACCAGTTGTTCCTAAAGGTAACAGGCATGATATTGTTCATGCCTCAATTTGTTCGTCTTATCTTTGGAGTTTGAAATTGTCAATGGCTTCACTGGAAAGAGATGTTACCGTAGATGTTACCCAACACCTTGGTTAACACACTGACGGACAGCACACACACACCAAAATAAATAGTTTATAAAAACTTTGTGCAGCGGAAATAAATAACACAAGATATAATTTTCTCAAGTTATATAAATATATAACTTGAGTGTGCCTAGATGGCGAAGACTTTATAATCAATATAGCAAAATTACAAAGCCGAAAGTTCCCTATTGCTAATACAATGATAATGCTCTATGGAACTAAATGAGACAAAGAACGAATCCTATCCTTAGCCAACACTCTCTTAAACACTCAGTGTTTAAGCTAGAATCACAAGGGAGGAAGGATATGCGAACCAAAGAACTTTGTCTCTCTTGTGCTATGGTGTGTGTGTTTGATATTTGGCCTACTTCAAATGAAACACACCTAGCCTATTTATAGCCTTCCAATGCCTTGGAGGCTACTCCAAAATAATAGCCTTGGACCTTCGTATCGTGTGAGAGGAGTGGAGAGATTTCTTGGCTTGAATTCCTCTTCATACGCCAACTTCCCTAGAATGTAGCAACCGATTTCTTGAAGCCCAAGTCCATGCTTTATCCCTTGTACTCTCTTGCTTTCTTGGTATTGTACTCTTCAATTAATCAGCAACAACTCCATGACTTGGTCTTCCCACGTTTTTATTCCTTCATCAAATAATATGGACAGTAAACATTATTCGTAAATCTTCGTTTACGAATAATTCCTCCAACAACTTCTTCCTTGATTTTAGCATTTAATCCGGCCATATATTTAACTCCGAAATATGGACCAACAAACACATATATCTTGCTAATAATATTAGACATTAGGATATAAAATAATATGGAAAGAATTATTAAATTACAAATCATTACGGTCAGGGTAACACCCATTGCCGATGATAGCACACATGGTAACACCCACGGTCTGCATTAACAATCTCCCCCATAATTTATAATTTCTTTCCAAACTCTAAAGTGCCGATCCTCGCAAGATATTGTTAGCCATCCAGAGCAACTTCATAGTTATCAACTCCCCCATAATCAAGGCATTAACAACTACAATGATTTATCACAAAATACTAGTTATCAAAACATATTTTCCAAAATAAGTTTTCCAACTAACTAGTAACCTAAAGTACCAAAGATAAATCAAAGTTACTAAGCTACTCCATGTTCAAAACAACCCTAAAAGTTTAAGCACCATAAGCAAATAAAACAAACCACCAAAGTATTTAAAACATGTTCCAAATAAAAACATAAAAGTAAATTGTTTTTCAACCACCAAAAATATCATCACCATAAGAGCGGCAACATCAACCTTCGGGCGATGTATTGTACTCACTCTTCTCGTTCATCATCGCCTTCATCTTCCTCCCGATCATCCCCTTCTTCATCTCCAAAGATCTAAGTCGGCCACCATCGGTAACATCTGCGGCGGCACCACCGGCATCTCCAACACCACCACCACTTGGACCGGCTCCATCAAGCACTATCAACTCCCCCGGTTTGGGAAGAAACACTTCCCTTTGGATGAATTCATCAGTAATCTCCTTGAGCTTTGTCGAACCTTGTACAATCTCGGAAATGGTAGAAGTTTGTTTGTGGAGAAACGCCAAAACTTTGGTCTTTGGTATTGTTGGTGAAGCATTCCCCAACAAATTATATACATTAGCAAGAACATGAGCTGCATCTGTACCTGAAAAACTTGGAGATTTCGGAGTAACATTTGGGATAACAGATTGAGTAACACCCTTAGCGTAAAACCGCATCACTTGACCCAAATTCATTTATCTTTGACCAAGGAAGATCACTGTGTATCTCACACTCTTGGTATTCTTCTTAGTCTTTGGGAATCTATAGCATAGAGATCAAGACTGGGTGTATACTCATCCGACTCTTCAATGGGCAATTTTTGAGATTTCAAAATTTGGAAGATTAAAGAAGGGTAAGGAAACATAGTAATGTCTTTTCTTCTACCCCACGAAGCCAAATGTTTGAAGATCAATCTACCCAAGTTCACTCTTCGATTCTTTCCTAACTTATACAAGATTTCAGCTTGTTACAATGTCACATATTGCTCGTTAGAAGTAGGAACCCAATTAAATATGCAAAGCTTGTGAAGCACGACAAAGAGTGAAGTGAGACGGGAAGCAAGAAAATGAACTTTGGTTTTGGGATTAGGATTGGAGGGCCATTCATGCACGACATCATGAGAGATAAACCTAGCAATTTCATCCTTATGAACAATAGGACCATCATCGTCCAAATTTGGGAGTCCTAAAGTCTTGTTGATCAAAGAAGGAGTAATAGAAAAAATTTTGTTCCTTAAAAACACCTTTCCAAATTGATCGGACTTTTCATTATCTAGGTTGGCATGAAGGTTGGCATAGAAATTTTTGACTATAGCTTCAACAAATTTCGAAGGATGCAAGTTAGCTTTCAAAAAATTTCTATCCTCCAAGAAGCGAAATATACCATGCTTTTTGAAATCAACCTCGTCAATGTGCTTTTCTTTGAGAATTTTCGTGTCACTATGCCTTAACCAAAAACTCCATATTTTCTTTTCGATAAAACTCCAATGAGAAGTAAGGTTTTGGAAAAGCGTATTCACGTCATCAAACTCTTTCTCAAGGAAATCGAGAGGACTCGAGAATAAGCAAACTCACTAATTGAAGACTTTGAAGCTTTAGAAACGAGAGGATGTTACCTTGGGTGTTGCGGCTTTGGGTAACATCTTTGACAATGATCCACTTGCTTTTGCCTTTAATGTTTCTTTTCTTAACTTCATACAAGGGTTCTTCTTCCTCAATCTCCCAATCTTCAAATGTCTCAACAGAATGGCTCTTTTCGGCATCGGCATGGAAGTCTTCATCCGAAACATGGCCGAGGAGAGACCAAGTGAAGACTCCTCGGAAACTTCAACGGGATCGGAGGATGTGTTGGATTTAGAGGTCCCTTTGTGCCTCATTGCAGTGAGCCTACTTGAGCTCCTCTTTTTGACGGGTTGTGCTGAGGATTTGTGAGCAATGGCTTTTCTTTTTGGCTTTTTGGTTGATGGAACGGGTGGAAGAGGTGGTAAGGTCACAATGGGCAAGGGTTGCGCCATTGTTGTCACCAAAGGAGGATCATCAACCGACATTGTCATTGCCGGAGACACATTGAGAGGGGTGGTCGAAGTGTCCATGAGACTAGGACCACTTGAACCAACGCCCGAAGATACCTCCAAAGGGGCGGATTGCTTTTTGGTAGGGGTTGCCATGGTTAGGGTTTTAGAAAGGGTTTGGAATTTAGGAAGGTTGTTGATTTTGGAAGGTTTGAGAGTGAGGGATTGACGGTGACGAGGAAGGGGTATTTACCGTGTAGAGAGAGAAGGGAATTAGGGCGGTTAGAGAGAGAGGAGAAAAAATAGGAATTAGATTAGGAATTAATTTTTCAAGACTTATCCTACTTCCTCTAATTATCTCCTATTTTAATTAATCTCCCCCTATTTTTTAGCCACTAAAAATAATTACATTAAATATTTACCTAACCTCCCTTATTTCTAGCCACACAAAAATAACTACAATATTTACTCCCCCTATTTTCTAGGCCACAAGAAAAACAAGTACAAAACTCCTCACAAAAATAAAGACATCCGGCCATTATTTTGAAAAAATATTTTTTTTTTTAATTTTTTGAATTTTTAAATATATAAAAAAAATAATAAACAAATACAAATATACCAAGTCCATATGGTTTTTGAAAATCAAATCCCTAGATTTTAGGACTTAGATATTTGAGTTGTTTATCAAGAATAAATTGGTTAGTTAAAGACTTTTTCAAACTTTTAAAACTCTTAAACAATAAAAAGACTTTCAAAGTTTAAAAAATTAATTAACTGAACCGAAAATAAAGAAATAAAAAACATAATATAGCACATACAAATATGTTAATGGCAATGATGGTAACATCTAGGATAACACATAAGATAAAAATCCCTTGATAAATATATTCAGTTTCAAACACTTGAGGCATAATAAGTTGAGCATTTTAAACACTTTAGGCATAACAAGCTTGTTAGACCACGAGGCATAGCAATTTATAAAATTCTTTTACACTTCTTTAAACAAGAAAGCATCGTAGTAACGAGCTCCGTGCTTCGAGTTTTATTTCAAGTGTAAAGACCAAGTGATTTATGCCTTTCAAGTAGGGTACAGCGAACTCCATGTCCCTAATACTTAGCATAAATCACCTCATACATTCTCATTGGCAAGAGTACATCGTTGCAGCGAACACCGTGCCCCGAGCTCGAGAGAATAGTATGGATAAATGCCTTTGCCTTTTATTTATAAAAAATTAGTGACTTTGTCACTTTAAGCATATGAAGGGAGTTTTATCAAGTGTGTTATTCGGGGGTGCTATCCTACCATAACAA
Organism: Adenophora triphylla var. japonica; assembly: GCA_022495995.1. Classification (NCBI taxonomy): domain Eukaryota; kingdom Viridiplantae; phylum Streptophyta; class Magnoliopsida; order Asterales; family Campanulaceae; genus Adenophora; species Adenophora triphylla. The sequence continues at coordinate 57,622 of JAFEMH010004598.1, forward strand.
AAGGTCGGCATGTGCGGCGTGAGAACTCTCATAGCTCACGGAACTATGGGAACCCTTACGAGAGAATAAAATCAAACTAGCAAAAAATATGCACTAGTATACATGTGTTACCCCAGGTGTTATCGCACCCATGGTAACACCTTACTACAGAGGACAATTTTTAGAGAATGCAAAGACCAAGAGATCTCTTTAGACTAGAGAATCTATCATGGTCCAAGGGTTTTGTGAAAATATCAGCAAGTTGATACTTTGTATCAATATGCTCTATATTTATTATCTTTTTATCTACCATATCTCTTAAAAAATGATAACGGATGTCAATATGTTTAGTACGGGAGTGTTGTACGGGATTTTGGAAATATTAATAGCACTCAAATTATCACAAGATAAGGTCAAAATATTGCTATCAAGACCATAATCATCAAGCATGTGTTTTAACCAAATTAGTTGTGAACAACAACTACCAATTACATATTCTCGATTCAGTGTGGATAATGAAACACAATTTTGTTTTCTACTATACCATGATACTAAATTATTTCCCAAGTAAAAACATCCCCCACTTGTACTTTTCCTATCATCCATATCCCTGCCCAATCCGAGTCACTAAAGCCTACTAAATTAGTATTAGTATCTTTACTATACCAAATCCCTAAATCACTAGTTCCGAAACATATTTAATGATCTTTTTCACGTAATTTAGGTGAGACACTTTAGGATTGGATTGATATCTAGCACATACACACACACTGTACATCAAATCGGGCGACTAGAAGTAAGGTAAAGGAGACTACCAATCATGGAACGATATAGGGTTGGATCAACATCTTCTCCCACTTGATCTTTTCCAATCTTGAGAGACGTGCCCATAGGAATTTTTGAGCTCTTCGAACCTTCCAACCCAAACTTCTTCACGAGTGTTCCTTGCATATTTGCTTTGGGAGATGAAAATCCCTTCACTTGATTGCTTAACTTTGCATGCCTAGAAAGAAGTTAAGTTCCCCCATCATGCTCATTTCAAATGTTGATGTCATAGCCTCTACCAAAATCATTTAAACAAGTTTTTGATGTAGAGCCATATACTATGTCATCAACATAGATTTGAACCACGACAAGTTCTTTTCCATGTTTAAGAATGAATAAAGTCCTATCTCGCTTCTCCTCTAGTAAAACCATATTCTAGTAAAAAACTAGTTAACCTACCATACCATGCACGTGGAGCTTGCTTCAACCCATAAAGAGCTTTATCAAGTCTATACACATGGTGCTGGTTGAAATGGATCTTCAAAGCCTTTTGGTTGTTCAACAAAAACTTCCTCATCTAAGTATCCATTTAAAAAGGTCGCTTTGACGTCCATTTGAAACAATGTGATTTTAAGAAAACAAGCAATGGCCAATAAAAGTCTTATTGACTCAATTCTAGCCACAGTGCAAAGGTCTCGTCATAGTCAATACCTTCCACTTGTGTATAGCCTTGAGCCACAAGACGAGCCTTGTTCCTAACAATGTTTCCATACTCATCGGTCTTATTTTTGAAAATCCATTTTGTCCCAATAACATTAGTGTTTGAGGGACGGGGTACTAAAGACCAAACATTGTTACGAGCAAATTGATCAAGTTCATCTTGCATTGCTTGAATCCAAAAATTATCTTTTAAAGCTTCAATCACATTTTTAGGTTCTACAGATGAAGTAAAACAAGAGTATGTTACCTTTGAGTATGTGGTGGACATGCACACATACCTTACCATGTCACGGTCACTAATGGAATTCATACGTCTTGTTTGTACACCCTCATTCACCTCCCCAATTACTTGGGTTGTAGGATGATTCCTGCTGATTCTAGGTGGAGGATCTCTTCTCACATTCTCGTGAACCCCTGTTTCAACTCCTTCTTGATCTTCATTTGCTGTTTGGAATCGAGATGCTATACGAGGTGTTATCTCATCAATGGTAACACCACTCAGGTTTTACGTGTTCTGCTATCGGTGTTAGCGCTCGTGGTAACACCCGTGGTAACACCTTACGGACTGACTTCTTCCAACAGCTCCAAGGGTGTCTCTTGAACATTTTCTCCGCAATACTTGAGTGATCATCAAAAACAATATTCATGGATTCTTGGATGGTTTTTAGCCTTAGATTAAATACCCTATATGCACGACTATTTGAAGCATAACCAAGAAAAATGGCCTTATCACTCTTAGAGTCCAATTTTGCTAAGTAGTCCCGATCATTGAGAATGTAACACACACAACCAAAGACATGAAAATAATGAACTTTTGGTTTTCTACCATTCAAAATTTCGTATGGAGTCATGGTTGTGCTGGGTCTTAGAAAAACTCTATTGGCCGTGTGACAAGCCGTATTTAGTGCCTCGCCCAAAATCTTTTCGAAATTCTTTTTGAAAATAACATCACACGAGTCATTTCAAGTAAAGTCCTATTCTTCCTTTCGGCCTACCCCATTTTGTTGAGGTGTTTTTGGGGCTGAAAATTCATGGTGAATACCTTTTCTTTCACAATAATTTGAAAAAGAAACATTCTCAAATTCCCTCCCATGATCGGACCTAATTCGAAAAATTGAAGCACAAAACATGTTTTTGATCTTAGAGTGCAAGATTTTGAACTTTTCAAAAGTCTCGCATTTTTCCCTTAAAAAATAAACCCATGTAAATCGTGAAAAATCATCAACAATGACATAAGTATATTTCTTGCCCCCAAAACTTTCTATCTCAAGTGGACCCATTATATCAATATGCAAGAGTTGAAAACAATGTGTAGTACCGGTGTGTTGCTCATTGTGTTGGGCGGCACCATGGGTAACACGAGTTTGTTTCCCTTTGAGACAATCCTCACAAACAATTTTTTGTTTAAGATCAAGACTAGGAATGCCTTGGACAAAGATCTAGATTAACAATCTTTTCTATGTTACGAAAGTGAACATGTCCCAACTTTTGATGCCACAATGTAGTGTTATCAAGTTTTGCCGAATGGCATACTTGCTTGTCTTCAACAAGATAACAATTATCACTAGATCTTGTACCTGTCATTACACAATTGTTAATCTTGTCATAAACTTCACAAGTATCTTTATTAAATTTCACCTCTAAGTTGTCATCACAAACTTGACTAATACTAATTAAATTAGTTACAAGTCCATCAACATGCAAGACATTCTTTAAGGTTGGAAATCCGGACACATTTAGTGTCCCTCTCCCAATGATATTACTATTGCTCCCACCACCATAAGTTACACTACCCCCATGAATTGTTTCATAGTCTTTTAAAATCAATTTTGTTCCTATCATATGACGTGAATACCCACTATCAAAGTACCAAGAACCTTCAATATTTGTTTTTAAAGCAGTGTACACAACATCACATTTCAGATTAGCTTTTGGTTTCCACACCTTTTTTGAATTTTTACCATTCGACTGGGTGTGTTATCCCCGTGTCAGGGCAACACCTCGAGGTAACACCAAGGACTGGACAATTTTTTCGAAACAATATGGCATTTATTTTTAAAATGTCCAGGTATGTGACAATATTGATACACCTTCCCTTTGTCACATGGTTCTTTTGAAGAAGAATCTTTGTCAAAAACCGCTCCTTAACAAAACAATTCTCATTATCATTCATAGACAAAGTAGAAAGAATACTATTCAAAGATTCTTGAAAACCAATACCTGCTAGAGAGGTGTACTCAAGTTCAAGATCTCATCCAATTTGGTAGATCCAAAGTGTTGAGCTTCTTCAAGGTGGTTTTGGCTAGAGTCAAATTGCCCTTGACTCTTTCAAGCTCGATTTCTCTCTTTGTTGCTTGAACCTCCATATGAGTCACATAGGCCTGGAGTCCTTCATTCTTCTTGGTTAAGGACTTAACCAAATTGTTCTCTTTCTTCCATTCCACGAGCAATGCCTCGTAAAGGTCTTTTAATCCGGAAATGAGATCATCTTTGCTCTGCTCATCCTCTTGTGTACTTCCCGTATCGGGGTTAGAAGATCTAACAAAACAAACAGCATTATTATCACATAATTCATCATACCTGTCGGGTGTGATCACGTATGTTATCTCATTTGGATAACACCTTGGGTAACACTGTCCTTTTCCATGTTACTTACCGTGACAAACATGGTTGTTTGATCAGATTCTACCTCCGAGATGGTCCTTCATCCTCATCATCACCGAGAGAAACCCATAGGTTCTTTCCTCTCTTCCTGTAGAGTATTTGCACACTCATTGGAATAGTGACCCCAACCCGAGCAAGCATGACATTGAATGGATTCAATGTGCTTTGGATCAGACCTTAACCGATCTCGATGATGCTCTTCTTGGGTTCAACTTTGGGTTAGATGGGAAAGTCCTTTTTGGCATCGAATCATAGACCTTGGTTTGCTTCTCCTTTGCTTTCACCTGCATTTTTTCATTGTTATACTTTCTAACCATAGAATTGTATTTTCTAGCAAGTAAAGCAACACTAGCATTCTCATCAATTTCTTCAAAAACCTCATATTCGTTTTCATCCAAAGAACTCGAGGCTTCGAGTTTTCAAAACAACATTTTTCCCTTTAGATGCTTCACTTTGATCTAAGAGATTTAACTCAAAGTTTTTCAAAATACTCATTAAAGAATTGATATCCATAGTTGCAAGATTGTGAGCCTCTTCAATAGATGAAACTTTCATATTAAAACGCTCGAAGGGTTCTAATTGCTTTTGAGACAAGTTGTTTGTTGGTAAATGGTTCACCCAACAAGTGACACTCATTAGCAATATCAAATAATTTTTCAAAATAAGAATGAATAGTTTCATTTTCACCCATCCTTAATCTTTCAAATCTGCTAGTAAGACCCCTAAGCTTAGTTTCACGCACACCGCCATCACCTTCACAAAAACGTTGTAAAATATCCCATGCTTCTTTTGCGGTGGAACTGTTTTGAATAAGTTTGAAAATATGCATATCAACCCACTCAAAAATGGCATTAAGTGCCTTTTCATTGAAACTAGCTTGGTTGATCTCTTCCATGTTCCATTCGATTCGGGTTTGACTTGTACGTCACCATCTTCATCGCAGGTAACATTGGTAAGGAGTAACCATTTGTTATAGATCGCCATGCTCGAAGATCAATTGATTTGATATGCGAGCGTAGACGGATCTTCCAATAACAATAATTCGAGCCATCTAACACAGGAAGACGCTTATTATTAGGATTAGCCGGATCATAAGCCATGACACCTAGACCAAGCACTTAGTATCGTCAAGTGACCTGCTCGATACCAATTGAAATTGTAAATGGCTTCACCGGAAAGAGATGTTACCGTAGATGTTACCCAACACCTTGGTTAACACACCGACGGACAAAGCACACACACACCAAAATAAATAGTTTATAAAAACTTTGTGCGGCGGAAATAAATAACACAAGATATAATTTTCTCAAGTTATATAAATATATAACTTGAGTGTGCCTAGATGGCGAAGACTTTATAATCAATATAGCAAAATTACAAAGCCGAAAGTTCCCTATTGCTAATACAATGATAATGCTCTATGGAACTAAATGAGACAAAGAACGAATCCTATCCTTAGCCAACACTCTCTTAAACACTCGGTATTTAAGCTAGAATCACAAGGGAGGAAGGATATGCGAACCAAAGAACTTTGTCTCTCTTGTGCATGGTGTGTGTGTTTGATATTTGGCCTACTTCAAATGAAACACACCTAGCCTATTTATAGCCTTCCAATGCCTTGGAGGCTACTCCAAAATAACAGCCTTGGACCTTCGGATCATGTGAGAGGAGTGGAGAGATTTCTTGGCTTGAATTCCTCTTCATACGCCAACTTCCCTAGAATGTAGCAACCGATTTCTTGAAGCCCAAGTCCATGCTTTATCCCTTGTACTCTCTTGCTTTCTTGGTATTGTACTCTTCAATTAATCAGCAACAACTCCATGACTTGGTCTTCCCACGTTTTTATTCCTTCATCAAATAATATGGACCAAGTAAACATTATTCGTAAATCTTCGTTTACGAATAATTCCTCCAACAACTTCTTCCTTGATTTTAGCATTTAATCCAGCCATATATTTAACCTGAAATATGGACCAACAAACACATATATCTTGCTAATAATATTAGACATTAGGATATAAAATAATATGGAAAGAATTATTAAATTACAAATCATTACAGTCCGGGTAACACCCAACTGCCAGTGATAGCACCTGTGGTAACACCCACAGTCTGCATTAACAGAGTTATTGTGAGGTACTAAGGTTGACTCAAAACATGAGATTGCAGGTAATCATTATTTATTCATTATTAATGTGGTTACGTGTTCTTGAGTCGTTATAATTAATTAAATTGCATCAAACTTAATGTAGGTTGGTTCTTCTGATCGGGCCGAGGAGATAAGAGACTTTGCTCAATGGATATTATCGGTTGGAGACGGTGTTGCTGGGGAAGATAATGACGGAGAGGTTGATATTAGTTTGCCCCAGGAAATATTGGTTCGAGATTCTTCAAATCCTATTCCAAAAATCGTTGAATGCATATATCCTGACTTATTACGAAACAAGGATGTCGAAGGATTTTTCCATAGTCGAGCTGTCCTTGCTCCAACTAACGATACGGTTGATAGTATTAATGATTATGTTATGTCACTATTTCCTGGAGAGGAGAAGATATACTTGAGTTCTGATGCGATATGTGTAGAAGAGGAGGATGACACGGGGAATGAAGATGTCTTCTCACCAGAATTTTTAAATATGATCAAATGTTCAGGATTGCCGAACCATATTCTTAAGCTGAAGGTTGGATGTATAGTTATGCTCTTGAGAAATCTCAACCAGGCCTTAGAATTATGCAATGGCACCGGATTAATTGTTACGCGATTAGGTAATCATTACTAAATATAAATTCTAAATTGTGTAAAATGTAAAACTAATTTCTTCAACATGTATAGGTAAGCACGTTGTTGTAGGGAAGATGCTTTCGGGGAAGAATGCGGGAATGGAAGTGACAATACCTAGAATGGTAATGTCTCCTTCGGATTTGTACAAATTTCCAAATCGAGATTCAAGCGAAGACAATTTCCACTTTCCGTGTCTTTTGCTATGACAATAAATAAGAGCCAGGGGCAATCACTCTCTCATGTTGGTTTATATCTTCCAACACCGTTTTTCAGTCATGGCCAGTTGTATGTTGCATTATCTAGAGTTACTAGCAAAAATGGTCTTAAAGTTATTATAGGTGATTCAGACGATGCATCGGACGACAAGACGCTGAATGTGGTGTATAAGGAAATATTTGACAGGCTGTGATTTTCAGGTATTCGTAGTATTTTCAAAAACACTTTTATTGTATTTTGTCTTAGTTTTTCTTTTTATTTTTCGCTATTTTTAAATTTTATTGGGATGCGAGAAAATATTTGACACTTAGACACACACGTTTAAGTACACTCTTTTGTACTCATCTCTCTCATATTCAACAATATAACTAAATTTTGGATATAGGGACCAATACCGGTTTCTTTTTAAGAACCATATCTGAATCATGGCAAAGGGAACATCGACACACAACTTCTCCAACAACATGCTGTTCCTCTACACCAAATCTGTTTGATCTGCATGGATTGCAGAAAATCTTAAGAGAAAATAAACTTCGGGAACCTTTTCATGAGAACTGTATAAAGCTTACCTCTCGAAGAAAACCTCCATTGCTTGAAAGAGTTTTACTTTGTTTAACCTAGCCTGCAAAGATTTGTAGTTTGAGTGTACTAAGCAAACAAGAAGACGACAGACCTGATTTCCTGAATAAAACTGGTAGCTAGAAACCTATGTTACCTGGACACGGGTAAGGGTATCCGACACTGCACGAATCCATCTGTCGGATTCACTTTTCCTAAATAAAAAAAGTGGACGCGGGGAATCTTTCCTAAGTTTGGACACGGGTACGGAGATACGTTAATAACAACATATTGAGTATTTATATACTTTGCTTATCATAAAAAAGAGTTTGGTTAATTTTTTTTGCACATAAGTATCATTTTATAATTTTATTTCTAAATAAAATTAAAATTTTAATGAAATTTCGCTAAGATATACTCCCTCCGTCCCGAATAAGATTTCACTTTTGCCATTTTGGGCGTCTCATATAAGATTTCACTTTCCTAAAATGGCAAATAATCTTTACTATTCCTCTCACTCATTCTCTCTCCTACTTTCTTTTATACTCACAACACCAATCAACTTACTATTCCCTAACCCACCTCTCTCCTACCTCACTTTTCATACTCACAACACTTATACCACTTACACATTTTCTTAATTCCCGTGCAAAACCCATTTGTGAAATCTTATATGGGACGGAAGGAGTAATGTATAATTAAGTAAAACGATAACATTAAAATTTGTAAAATCTTTATAAATGAAGTCAACTCACTCCTTAGCGGCATTGCAAAACCCTTAATTGTCATTGTTTCCATTATAACTTGGTGATATTATGTTCGATTGAACAATGAAGTTAGCTGTAGAAGCCAAACTTCCTATTATCAACATAGACAAGAAGTGAACAACCATGGGCGGATATGCACAATAAGCGCGTAAATTGACAGGTTGGATGGAATCAGCCATTGATCCCATTTGTCCCCTCAACAAACTAATTGGATAAGATGAGATACCCAAATCAAGTGTGTCATCCACCCAAATTCAATAAACTGCAACTGATTATTACCCTATCCAAATCAACCATAATTTTTATTTACTTAACTGCAACCCTCAGAATAGTGAAAATTGAAATGCATTACTAGGACAAGTTAATGGAATTACTAATTTTCTAAAAGTTTTAAGATACCTTTTACAAATAAACAACCATATGGAAACATATTTTCAAAGTCTGAGTATATACATAATAAAATTACAATTGCATATGTTTTTTGTTATTGAATCAAAAAACAAAAGTGGAATACTCTAAAAATCCAAATTTCAAAGTAAAGCATTATACTTATTCTTCTAAGTTGTACTGATATCAAATGCAACAAGAGTTTCACGACACATACTTCATTAGTCCATCATTTACGTTTGTGCTTGCTAAATGAATTTACGAGTTGCTTGATGAGCAACAGAGACATTGTTCAACTGCCAATTTAGTCTTTCTCACTTGGAGGACAATTTGGAAATTAAAGTATCAAGCACACCCACTTTTCAAACTGAGGTGCAAAATGGGATTGGGTGGATACTTTGGGGAGATAAACGTTATTTGGCCGAATTCAAAATTTCTGAATATCCTTTCAAAAGGTTCTGGATATCCAGAAACTTACAAAATGATATCCAGAAACTAATACAAAATTTCTGGATATCCTTTCAAAAGGTTCTGGATATCCTTTCAAAAGGTTCTGGATATCCAGAAACTTTCAAAATTATAAAATGTCGGGACGATGAAGGGAGATTGAGGGCACCGGTGATGATTGACGACGACTGAGGGTCTGTAAACAGGGGATCGGTTGTTGATGGTTTTGGGTATAGAGAGAGATAGGCCGAGGTGAAGTAGGGGATTAGAGAGAATCGGGGAGGTCTCTGGTGAGGTTTCCGTTTACCTGGGTTTGAGAGAGAGAGAGAGCGGCGGTGAGGAAGGTTGATTTGCCGAGGAGCGGTTGTTGTTTAGAGAGAGATAGGGTGAGTCTGTCTCTAAAAATTCAAATGGGCGAGATTTCTTTCACCCTAAATTTGATTTGGGGGTCTGATTGCAAGTCGTAATAAAATTAATTAAATTTAATTGAGTCCGACCTTACCTGAGGTTTGGTGGGTGAATTGATCTCCGGCGACGAGATGCTCCATTCAGTTGCGCCTGGTGTTTTGGTCGCCGGCGAGGTATTGGTGAGGAAGAAGACGATTTGCGTCTAGAGAGAGGGTGAGTTTTAGAGAGAGTAAGTCTGTGGCCGTGTCCGTGTTTTTGTGTGCGAGAAAAAACCCGTTTCTCCATAAATGATGGAGAAACACATTTCTCCCTAGATTTTGTGATATTTAAGACACAGGGTACATATCTATCCTAGGGATATTGGTAAGAATAAAGCTATACAAACCAAAAAGTCTGTGATCAAAGCATTACTCTTCAACAGTTATAGCGTCAAACTGCTTGCAGGAACACAAGCGAGTAAAAAATGTGTAGTATTCCTTATACAAACCAAAAAGTCTATTATCTAACTACTCAAGGGGTACATGTGAACTTTCATAAGTGCTGCCAAATCATGATGTAGTATTCCTTAATTGGTGTTGTGAGAGTAAAAACTTACCATTTTGGACAGTATCAAGTGAGGTGGGACGGCCCGAAATGAAAATTAGTATCAAGTGAGGGGGACGGAGGGAGTATTTATGAAAGAGAAAAAAAAGTGTTCAGAACGAAAGGAGTATTTTTAGAAGGGTAAATATGTCATTGTAATATTTTTTTACGCTTAAATTAGCGTTTTGATTTGATACACCATACACATTTTAAAAGAAAATGTTCCGTTTCAAAAGCTCCTTTTATAAACTGTTTCGTCTTAAAAATCTCCTTTTTATAAACTGTGTATCAGACGGGCCTTCATGGGAACGCAGTATTTCACGTTATACGGACTTCGGACGTGATCGCAATTCCTTTCCCCAAACATTCTTTCCCGTCGACTTTCGGGTTGAACGTTCGTTTACCCACTTTCACCGCAATCCCAAACGGGGCCTTATTCTACTCTCATCAATAATTAGCAAATAACCAAAACATATTAAATAATCAAAACATATTTTGTATGCCATTTAACTTGATTCAAGCAATTTCATATCCCCGTCGGATACCGACGGGTTGGTGACTAGTAAAAAATCAAAATAAAACATTCTTCTAACAACTTCTAACAACATGTTGCATAAAATATGGAGAGTTTCCAAATGAAAGGACTGCGTAATGAATCACGTCATAAATATACCAATACACGGCAAAGTTGTGATTAATATAAGTGTGAGGTAAAATGTAATCTCTCGATTCATAATAAATAATCCCTCCGTCACATTAATAACTTCACCTTTTGTCATTTAGGGTGTCCCATTTAAAGCTTCATCTTTCCTTTTTGGACAAAGAATCTTTGTTATTCCACCCACTCATTCTCTCTCCTATTTACTATTACACTCACAATATTTTTCAAATTTACTATTTCCTCCACTCATTCTCTCTCCTATTTTACTATTACACTCACAACATTTTTTCCACCCTTAATTTACGTGCCGAACCAAAAAGGATGAACTAATTACTGGAACGGAGGGAGTATTACAGTTGTTAAGGAATGTATTACTAACTTATAATATAACTAGTAAAAGCCTGTCTTCGAGGACACGTATTTTTTTTTTTAATTTAAAAAAAATAATTTTTTTTTAAAAGAGTAAAATGGGAAAGGGACAACTTAGTGAGGGCAAAATGAGAAAAAACTCATTTGAAACTATTCATTGTACTGTTCACCCTTGTTGCCATTTATACTATAGATGAATTGCAATAAATTACTTTTCTTGTTTGAAATATGTCATCCATCCATCCGTATATAATATTAAAGCAGAAGAAATTCTAAGCTCCACAGCTCGCCACGTGTCAATATCTTATTCGCCGATATTTTGCATTTTGGTCCTTAAATTTCATCTATTTTCGCTAATAAATCAGCTTTTTGGTCCATAAATAACAATTATTTGTGTTTTAGTCCTTTTAATTCATTTGTGTTTTAGTCCTTTGAAAATTAAATTTCCCAATCAGTTTATTTAAATGAAATAAATCCAATAAGTTTATTTAAATGTTTTATATCAAAATTATCGTCTCACTTTTTTATTGTTGTATACTATAAATCTAACATATTGTTTTCGTTTATTTAAATGAAATTAATTATTAATTAAACTTATACATTAAAATAAATCCAATAAGTTTATTTAAATGAAATAATTCACAAATAAGTTTATTTAAATGTTTTATATCAAAATTATCGTCTCACTTTTTTATTATTGTATATAAACCTAACATATTGTTTTTGTTTATTTAAATGAAATTAATTATTAATTAAACTTGTACATTAAAATAAATCCAATAAGTTTTTTTAAATAATTAGCCTTAAATTTTGGCAATTAATAAGATTCATTTAGTCCTTTAAAAAAAAATTAATTAACCTTAATTAGTCTTAAATTTCTGATATTAATACGAACAGTTACGGTGAATAAACTGGTATATTCTGATATCAATACTAACCGTTATGGTGAATAAACCGATAGAATTTACAATTCTCAACATTCTTTCTCATATTTATATTGTTGACTAGGATTCAATACTCTCATTTATTTGGATAAATTAATATAAGTGCCCACCTGCATTCATATTTATTTGTTGACTAGATTAAGACTTTCATTGAATTTTTTCTCAAATAATTCATTTAAAAAAATATATTTTCCAAAATAACGCACTTTTTAAACTATTTTTCAAAATGATCACTTTTTTTTTTGAGAAATCACTACATAAAATTGACAAGTTGGTTGACTCCATTGCGGGACATAGAACTCTCAGCTTCCTAGATGCCTACTCTGGTTACCACCAGATAAAAATGGCCGAGGAAGATATTGAGAAGACAGCCTTTCAGGCAACACGAGGAATTTATTGTTATACTATGATGCCCTTCGGGCTTAAAAGTGCAAGCGCAACCTACCAGCGCATGGTCAACAAAGTATTTGGGGGAGTAGATAGGCCGCAACATGGAAGCCTACATCGATGACATGGTCATCAAGACTAGGAATGGCAGTCACGCCCCAGACTTGGAGGAAACTTTTGACAACCTACGAGCTAACAACATGAAATTGAATCCAAGTAAATGTGTGTTCGGGGTGACGGTCGGGAAGTTCCTAGGCTTCATGGTATCACAGAGAGGGATCGAGGCGAATCCGGAAAATATCAAAGCCTTGATTGACATGAAAGAGCCTGTCAACATCAAGGAGGTTCAAAGGCTGAACGGAAGGATAGCAGCCCTTGGTAGGTTTATTGCGAAGTCTGCAGAGAAATCACTGTCTTTCTTCAAAGTTCTGAAGGGGACCAATAGCTTCTCCTTGACATCTGAATGCTCAGAATCATTCAAACAGTTGAAAAAGTACTTGGGATTCCCTCATTTGTTGAGCAGCCCTATAATGGGAGAAATTCTATATGTCTTCATAGCAGCTACGAACAACGCAATAGCTGCGGTACTAGTTTGAAATGAAGAAACCACTTAGAAACCTATCTATTATGTCAGCAAGGCATTATCAGATGTTGAGAGCAGATATGCAGAAAAAATAGCCTACGCCCTATCATAGCGGCAAAAAAGTTACGAGCATACTTTTCTGCACATCCCATCACTGTATATACGAATGCACCCCTGAAGAAAATCTTGTACAAGTTGGACTGCTCAGAATGTCTCATTAATTGGTCTATCGAGCTCACCGAGTTTGATGTCAGATACCAACCTAGAAAGACACTCCTAGCACAGCCTCTGATCAATTTTATGGTTGAAACCGCCTTCATAGGTGAGCACGACCCCACCTCCCGTAAGCACAAAAAACCTGCGGGGGAAGAACCGACCATCGAGCTTCCATCAGACTGCTGGGGTCTTATACATGGATGGGCCAGACACTAAGGAGAGAAGCGGAGTTGTAGTTGTACTAGCAAGTCCCGATAGGGAGCACACCATCCAGGACGTTATCAGATTCAAGTTCCCTGCTTCCAACAATCAAGCTGAGTACGATGCTTTGATATTTGGCATAGAATTGGCATCCTTCTATAGAGCAACCAAAATCGTCGCCTTCTTTGACTCCCAGCTCTTAGTCAAGACGATAAAAGGGGAATACAACACTCAACACCCCATACTAACAAAATATAAAGACCTCGTCCTATAAATAACGAAAAAGCAAGAATTTTTTGAAATAAGTCAAATAGGTCGGGAGGATAACCAAGTAGTAGATGTTCTATCTAAACTAGAGACTATTGACATGGCAGATCCTGATTCTAACCCACTCGTAGTCTTTGCCGAATAACCTGCCTATGAAAGACTACGAGTAATGCTTATAGACGGGGATGAGAAGTGCTGGATAGACTAGTACATGAAGTTCATTGAAAAGAACCAACTTCTTGAAGACGAAACATGTGCTAGGCTTGTCAAGAAGAAGTCTGTAAGGTTCACCGTATGGAACGGGATCCTGTACAGAAGGTCATTTATAAAACCCCTGCTATGGTGCGTCTATCCCAAGAAAACAGAAAATATTTTGGCAGAAGTCCACGAAGGCATCTGTGGTGGTCACACAGGGGACAGAACCTTAGCTGACAAAATCATCACGCTAGGTTACTTGATGGGGAAAATCCCACTTGTAATAAAAATACCTCGCAATTGCACGAGTTATCGTAGTAGTAATATGCACTTGAAAAGGGTCGAATACACATGGATTTGTGAATTAACAACTTGACTTTCAACAGTTGAACAAATAAAATAAAAGAAGGGGTTTTGGATTTGATTAATATTCCTACTTAATACAAGAAATAAATAAAGCAAGTAAATTATTACCGAACACCAAGGAAGAAGGATCTACGGAATGGGATTCACATATATCGCATCAATATGCCAATTAATAATACAATCAATCGTAGTTGGGGGTTCATCCCCCTTAGTAAAATGGGTGTTCACACGTACACAATTTAGTGTTCTATAAATATTAGGTTTTCTGCAAAGTCTACTTAATATTCAAGAACCCATTAAACCCTAGTATTAAGAACCTATAATTTTGGTTTTCAATAACTTGTCAAAACCTTGATTATATTCATTCAAAAGTTTGACTTGCATGGATCAAACAATCACTTGTCAATCACACACACAAATTTAGTTTAAAAACCAATCATATCTATACATGTGATTGTAGTTTAGAAAACTGAGATGAAGAATACTTTTGAAGAACCCAACCTTTGATTGATCTGTTGGAAATTAAATTAAGCACCACAGATTAAATAGACAATTTAATCAACAGTAGGGAATTTTATTGATCAAGTCAAGAACGTACCAATTAAGATGCCAATAGCAAAACCGAAAGCCAAGGAACAGGATCAGGAAAACAAACAGAAACAAGAAATCAAACGGTTAGAAAACTTATCGTGATTTGATCGAGTCGCCTTAGGAAGACTGTCCTAAGAGAAAATATTGCCCCCAATTGGTGCAACTCGTGCATGCATAATTTCTCCGAGGATAAAACGATCACGGACTACGTACCACAATGCAAAGACACATAGCGGGTAGGTAGTCACCGGCGGTCCTATCTCAATCGCCTTGAATCTCACGAACAAATCTCTATGAACGGGAGTAATCGATCAATGAATAAAAGCAAGAGAATTGTGTTTCTCTTCAATATTCATGTACCAAAAACGGCTGAGAGGAAGAGAGTATTTATACATGTGGTACAAATTAGGTTTAAGGCTTAATTAGACCTAAAAACCTGATTTAATTCGGCCCAAGATTTCACCAACCCGTCACAAGCGCGGCCGCCCTAGGGGCATGCGCGGCCGCCCTCAGGCCTTAGCGCGACCGCGCTAGAGGGCAGTAACTCCGACGTGAAATTCCCCTTTTCCTAGTTCAACGCAAGCCAATTACCCTCCAAGGCAATATGACTATGAACTTAAACACCACATATGCAAATATTCCAACAATCCCCCACAAGTTCATAGAAATATGACGTGTACGCATTGTCCCATTGCCATGCTTTCAATAATGGTACCTTCCGGCTTGAACCACTACCTATGTTATCCAACGCAAACCTCCACAGGACCAGATGAACGGGTGTCTTGAATCTGATGCCTTTGGATGTAGAGGCCTTTGCTGGTAACAAACACGACAAAAGCTATGATAGGCCCTCTATCGAACACTTGACGCTTATAAGTCATACGTCTCGATCCTCTATCATGAGTGCTTTCAAGGAATAACTCAAATTCCTCTAGTTGCGGCCAACAACAACACTCACTTAGCTGGGCATCTCAGAAGATGTACTGCTAACATCTTGTCTAAAAGACTTGATCCCATTCAAAGTTTCAAACTTTTACTAAATTAGCAGCAACGAGCACCTCTAGGCTATTCAGGGGATAGACTCAGACATGTAACATGTCAATCTATTTATTAGTGCTCCGACTCACCCCACAGCTTGTTATTACCACATTGAATCTCCTTTGTGGGATCTCCACTCAGGTAGATTGGGTTGCTACTGCGTTTGAGTCAGACGGGGTTCAATCCCATCCCCAACCTAGATTTTTGAACTAGAGCAAATTCTAGCCCTTTGGTTAAAGGATCAGCTGTGTTATCCTTGGTACCAACATAATCAACAGCTATCACCTTCCGAGACACTAAATCCCTTATAGATTTTAATCTAACTTGGATGTGCCTCCTAGTTTTACAGATTGTACTTGACACTTTTCGGTTTCTCAATTGTGGCAGTGTTGTCACAATGTACGAGATAACGAGCATGGGCTTGCGACCATGGGCAACTCAGACATAAGTCCTCGAAGCCATTCAGCTTCCAATCCAGTAGTATCAAGAGCAACTAATTCGGCCTCAAAAGTAGACCTAGACAACAGAGTTTGTTTGGTCGACCTCCAAGCGACTGCAGCTCCGCCTAAGGTGAAAACATACCCCGTACAGCCATAGCTCCCGGAGTTAAAGGCAATCCAGCTTGCATCACTATATCCTTCAAGAACAGAAGGATATCTACCGTAATGCAGCCCAAGGGAAATTGTTCCCTTCAAGTACTTGAGAACTCTATCAAGAGCTTCCCAATGTGCTTTACTTGGACATTGAGTATATCTAGCCAACCTAGTAACCGAATAGGATATATCCGGTCTAGTACAATTGGCAAGATACATCAAACTTCCAATTATTTGAGAATATCTCAACTGAGCCATCGGTACTCCACTTTCATTCTTAGTAAGAGCAGATGAAGGGTCATATGGAGTTTTAGCCACTTTGCAATTCTTATAACCAAATTTCTCAATTACACTTTCAGTATAATGAGATTGCGATATGGTTATGCCACTAGTTGAACGAGTCAACTTAAGGCCAAGAATCACACTTGCTACTCCCATATCTTTCATCTCAAACTTACCTTTCAAGAATGCCTTAGTAGTATCAATTATCCTCATATCCGTTCCAAACAACAGAATATCATCGACATACAGACATAAGACAATACTACTATCACCAATACTCTTGCTATAAACACACTTATCAAACTCATTATTAACAAAGCCAAACGATGAGATAATTTTATCAAATTTCTCATGCCATTGCTTAGGGGCTTGTTTAAGTCCATACAAGGACTTAACAAGTTTACAAACCTTTCTCTCATTGCCAGGGGCCTCAAAACCTTCAGGTTGATCCATATAAATTTCTTCCTCAAGATCGCCATGCAAGAAGGCGGTCTTCACATCCATCGATGGATAGGAAGATCATATACGTAGGCCAATGCGATAAGCATTCGGATTGTAGTCATTCTAGCAACGGCGAATAGGTATCGAAATAGTCTATTCCTTCCATTTGCTTGAATCCCTTAGCCACTAACCTAGCCTTAAACTTGTCAACGGTTCCATCTCGGTTTCGGTTTCCTTTTAAAGACCCACTTACATCCTATCGTGCTACAACCGGGAGGGAGATCGACCAATTCCCATGTCCCATTAGAGACAATAGAATCCATCTCACTCTTAACGGCATCCTTCCACCGCTTGGCATCGAAGTAACCATAGCGGCTTTGAAGGTTAGAGGATCACCCTCGACATTGTAAGTGATAAAATCATTTCCAAAGTCCTTGGTGGTCCTTGCCCTTTTACTCCTTCTTGGTTCAATCTCATCGTCGGAATGAGTTGCGGCTGGAATCAACCCCACATTGGTCGGCTCCTCTACTTGAGCGGGAATAGAATTAGTGGTTGGGTTGGATTCCTTAGGAAGTCCGTTCTTCATAGGAAACACATCCTCAAAAATGTTGCATCACGTAACTCAACTATAGAGTTCACATCTATGCCGTAAATTTCATATTTTATAATAAGAAATCTCAATGCATAACTTGTTTGAATAACCTATAAAGATAGCATCAACGGTTTTAGGTCCAAGATTTTTCCTTTTATGTGCGGAGTACAAGTACCTTTGCAAGGCACCCCCACACTTTTAAGTGTTTCAAGCTAGCTTTGTCGACCTCTCCAAAGTTCAAACGGACTTTCCTTTCTATGTTTAGGAGGGACTCTATTCAGAATATGGCAAGCCGTATTCAAAGCCTCTCTCCCACATATATTTGGGCAGTCCGTAACTTATGAGTAAAGCTGTTAATCATATCGGTAAGGGTTCTATTCTTACGTTACGCAACACCATTTGATTGAGGGTGTAGGAGGAGTCTCTTCATGAACTATTCCGTTTTCTTGGCAATAATACATGAAGGGGTTAGACTCATATTCACCTCCTCTATCAGACCTTAACCGTTTAAGTTTCTTGCCAGTTTGTGTTTCTGCTTCGTTCTTAAATATAATGAATTTATCTAATGCTTCATCCTTAGAATTAAGCAAGAACACATAACAGTATCTACTAGCATCATCAATAAAGGTGAGAAAGTATTTCTTTTTGTCTTTGGTCAACACACCATTAAATTCACAAATATCAGTATAAACTAAATCTAGAATTTCAGAATTTCTCACAACCGTTTTAAACAGACCTTTTGTAGATTTAGCTTCAACACATACATGACATTTAGAATTCTTATCAATAGCATGTTTAGGAATAATATCTAAGTTCATCATTCTTTTCACAGAATCATAGTTAATATGTCCTAGACGACCATGCCAAACGTTTGAAGATTCAATGGAATACGAAACAGGATAATCAATAGAACTAAAATTATTATGCAAACAAACATCAGTTTCAACTCTAATTTTAAATAAACCATCCGAGGAATAACCTTTCCCCACAAAACTACCAGAATCCAAAATAATAACCTTATTACACTTAAATGAAATCTCAAATCCTTCCCTAACTAGACTAGAACCACTAATAATGTTGCGACGAATATCAGGAACGTGATACACTCGTTGCAAGGAAAGAATGCGCCCATTAGGAAACTTCAGGTCCACGCGTCCAATTCAAAGCACCTTTGCAGCACTAGAGTTCCCCATCGTCACTGATCTACCACGCTCAGGCTGGTAAGACACAAATAGCAATTTATCAGCACAAACGTGCACATTTGCCCCAGTGTCAACTAGCCACTCGTTGGGTTCATAGACGATAAAGATTTCGGGATAAGAAGTTACATACTTTGTAACATTGCGGGTCGAGCGTCAACTCCGGGTGCGTGAGTCGGGATCATCATAATCCTTCGGACCCAACACCATGTTGACAGCAGGATGGTCATCGGCGAGGGCTTGTGGTCCTTTTCCTTTCTTGGGCGGGCAAATCCCTAGAAAAGTGTCCACCTTCTCCGCAATTCCGGCGGTTCATTTTGCTTTTGGCTTCCTAAAGTTATTTTTCTTAACTTTAAGTTTATCATGGTTTTCTTTATCCTTAGAAGTTTTCACACCTTTTCCTTTAAACTTGCTTTTACCGGTTATCATATTAGCAAGCCTCCTCCACATGTACACTCGGTTGGTTACCATTATGCACTTCCTGAATCGCAATTGCATTCATCAATTCATTGAGTGTCAAGTTTCCAGTACGATGCTTGAGGGTCATGCGAATTCCCCCAAGATCGAGGAAACTTCTCAATGATAGCCATGACAACGAACTTATCAGAAGTCCCATGTCGCATCCTTGAGTGACTGCAAAATGATTTGGAGTTCGTGCACTTGGTCGGTAACCGACTTTCCCTCACTCATGTGATAATTCAGGAACTTTCCCACTTGGTACTTTTCCACACCGGAGTCATCGGTGTTGTACTTCGTGGAAAGCGTTTCCCACAAAGGACGCGCAAAATGAGAGGAGCAGAGCAATAAACATCAAAGAGTGCATTCGACAAAGCTGACAGAATGCATCCTCGAACAACATCATCCTGCTCCTTCCACAGTTTAACAGCAGCCACATTAACTGGATCATCACCATTCAGAGCGGGACATTTGGATGTCAGCATACCAGACATACCCTTAATTGACAGCCAGATCTTCATGCGTTCAGACCAACGCTTGAAGTTCTTACCACCAAACTTCTCCGGAAGATCGGAGGTGTCAACTAGGGACTTAAAGGGAGAGCTAGAGGAACCACCAGACATGATCAAATAAAATAATATTTTCTCTTAGACTGTTGGAAATTAAATTAAGCACCACAGATTAAATAGACAATTTAATCAACAGTAGGGGATTTTATTGATCAAGTCAAGAACGTACCAATTAAGATGCCAATAGCAAAACCGAAAGCCAAGGAACAGGATCAGGAAAACAAACAGAAACAAGAAATCAAACGGTTAGAAAACTTATCGTGATTTGATCGAGTCGCCTTAGGAAGACTGTCCTAAGAGAAAATATTGCCCCCAATTGGTGCAACTCAGGTACAGACAAATTTCTCCGAGGATAAAACGATCACGGACTACGTACCACAATGCAGCACACAGGTAGGTAGTCACCGGTGGTCCTATCTCAATCGCCTTGAATCTCACGAACAAATCTCTATGAACGGGAGTAATCGATCAATGAATAAAAGCAAGAGAATTGTGTTTCTCTTCAATATTCATGTACCAAAAACGGCTGAGAGGAAGAGAGTATTTATACATGTGGTACAAATTAGGTTTAAGGCTTAATTAGACCTAAAAACCTGATTTAATTCGGCCCAGGATTTCACCAACCCGTCACAAGCGTGGCCGCCCTAGGGGCATGCGCGGCCGCCCTCAGGCCTTAGCGTGACCGCGCTAGAGGGCAGTAACTCCGACGTGAAATTCCCCTTTGCCTAGTTCAACGCAAGCCAATTACCCTCCAAGGCAATATGACTATGAACTTAAACACCACATATGCAAATATTCCAACATGATCACAAGATTAATTAAGACATAAGGGATTAATATACATTACCTCCATTTCGTAGAACAAGAAAACTAGCCACTCATGTTTATGAATAACATCAATAAACTTTCAATAAATTGAATAAATCTTCAAAGAAATTCTTGAATAAAACCTTGTAAATCTTGTTTACAACTAAAGAATTATATTATGAGAAGGTAAGAGATACAAAAATATGGCTAGAGGTCTTCTATATATACTAGGGAGAGAGAAAAGGGTCAAAAATTAGGAAACTAGGGTCAAAAACCAAGTCTAAATAGGATTCTGTTGATCTGCCACGAAAATAGTTTGCAACGGATTTTAGTGACGAAATGGTGGGGGCGGGCGCTCCTTTTCCTTGGGGGTGGCCGCACCAAATTTCCAGCAACTTTTTTCCTTTTTGAAACGGGCGCTCCTCTCTCTCGGGTGCGTGCGCTCCCATGCATTGTCGACTTGTACATTACTCGGCAAACTTTCCGGAGGTAATAACTTGTTCATACGGACTCCGATTGAGATGTGACATATATGGTTGGAAATCTGTCGACGAGTACTATCCAATGGTAATGAATGCTCTAGTCATCTTCAACTTTGTCCTTCTGGAATTTCTATTATTTCCTCCTTTGCCTTTTCGTTCTCGATCGTTCCTTTTTGAATCATTTTATATCAAGTTTCGGTACTTTATCTTTCCATTCCCTGTACTTATAAACACTATAAAAAGCCATCAAATAACCCAAGGTTGAGCGTAAAATAGGTATAAAGATGTATCCTATGGATGGGTGAAAACATCTCCATCAATTAACTTATATTTTGCTCGTTCTCGAGTAAAACAAAACTAAAAGAAAATAAAACTACTAACTAACTAAAGCAAAAACATAAATATTTTTGGGATTGTTCATTTTATATATAAGGTTGTTGGCCAACAAAGCCTCAGATCTTTACACACACATAATCTACAAGTATTATCATGAACATGAGATTATATTTACATGGATGCATTTAACTTACAATTATCCACCACATTATGATATCATGAATGAATTAATGGGAGATCAATTTTTTCAAAATAAGATATTTTATAGGGTGGCTTGTGTCATACTCTAAAGATAATCGATAAAAGTATAAGTACACTAATATGCATGCTTAAACACAATTGTCAACCCGGTTACTATTTAGGGATCAAATATGACTTTATGTCTTGTAATGTATCGCGAACTTCGCGGGCTAGGATCACAGTTACAAATGAAGGTAATGACATACGAAGTCAAGCAAGTGAAACTAAGAATTCTTCAACATACATCCTCACTTTGAATTTATCACTACGCTCCATGCCAACCCATTGATTCAACCCCCAAACTTATGATTTTGCATACTTTACACATGGGGTTGATAACCTTTCTTTCTTTTGATCACTTTCCACTTCAACAATAAAGAGGGCAAGGCTTTCTTTTCAGAATTTTTCTTTTCTTTTGATTTACACATATATATCACGAAGAATATGCATTCAATATTTTTGCTCAAGCCCCTCTTTTCAGTACATTCATAACCATTTTTCTTTCTTTTCATGACCACTTTCCACCCTTGATTTTCCAAACATCACCCACACTTCCCATTCAATCCCTAGTTTCACTTTCTTGAAAATGTGAGAAAATAGGGCAAGGCTTTCTTTGCAGAATTTTTCTTTTCTTTTGCTTTGCACATATATATCACGAAGAATATGCATTCTATATTTTTGCTCAAGCCCCTCTTTTCAGTACATTCATAACCATTTTTCTTTCTTTTCATGACCACTTTCCACCCTTGATTTTCCAAACATCGCCCACACTTCCCATTCAATCCCTAGTTTCACTTTCTTGAAAATGTGAGAAAATAGTATATAAGTTTAAGGAGTAGAATAATGTAGGTCCAAATGAAGGCGAATGGCGGTATAGTATAACCTCTCACTTGGTGAGAGTTTCCATTCTTTTTCAAGATCAAAAGGGGTTCTAGCGAAAATTTTATGAGTGACGAGAAAGTTAAAGGTTCACAAAAGGGTTCAACGATAATAGCCATATATCACTTTCCGAGTAGTCTAATTGATGTATTATTTACAATCATGCAAACATGTTTTAGGGTCCCCGAGATTGCCAAATTAATCGTATAAAGGTCTCCTAAATTGGTAACAATGATCAAGAAAAATAATATGGAATTGAAGGATGAATCAATCATACTTTACATGTTTCAATGCACTTATATCTCCATATTTATAATAACACTCAAGATTTTAATTAAAGCACACTCAAATCATCATAGACTTTAGCCAACATTCCAACATATGAAAAGAACAAAAAAAAATTAAATTTTTCTATTTTTTTGGAGGGTGATACTATATACACTCCCCTATAAACTCACAAACTCGAAGAGATCTCCACCCCCAAATTCAAGACATATTATGTCCTCATAGCATAAAGATTAAGACATGCCTTGGGTTCAAATGATGATATGAAACAACAAAATAAATAAATAAAGTAAATTAAATCAAAACATACCTACTTGGGCTGCCTTCCAATAAGCGCATTTGGTTAAGGTAGTTAGCCCGACCATTGCCCCGATTTCTACTTTGGGTGTGAGGTAGCCACGTCATGTTTGGCATTTGATTTTCTTCCTTTAGCCCACCTCATTGATTCTCGGGCACAAAAGCCCACTGCTTTCCAAACATAAGTTCCATTATTTATTAATTCAGGTGGTACCCATGTAACTTTTGAGGCTCTTTATTTAGCCTTTTTCTTTTTCTTTCTCTTGGGGACCTCTCCCCCAAACTCATTGCTTGATTTCACTTCACAACCTTTCACAATCTCATTCTCAACACAAACATAAGAGTTTTCATCTTGATCATAGATATTTGCAAAGAAAGAATCACATACATCAAGAACATAACACTCTTCTACTTTAGCACATGAGTCCATAGATGTGAATTTTTCTAATGACTGTGAGATGATAGATGGCTCCAACTTCTTTTGGAAGTTGTCTAGGGGGTGATATGGTCTGTCACTCCGAGAGTGTTTGTCGGCCTTGTGTTCCATGGACATATCATATAAATCCGCTCTATCCCTAGTATTATCACCGCCATTAAACATGTTCTCAATTTCCTCACAATCAACCTCATGCAAAAAGCTCTCATACACACAATCATCGACCTCATTAACATAGCAACATATATCATTGACAATTTGAGGTTCTTTAAAAACTAAAATTTCAATTTTTCATCAAGAACATTCATTGTAAATTTTCCCTATTTCATATTAATTATGGTATCGGTAGTAGCCACGAAAGGACGCCCAAGAAGAATGGGTGTTTCAAGACTATTACTAACATCATTCTTCATATCAAGCACGACAAAATCTACCGGCACTATAAACTTGTCCACTTGAACCAAAATATCCTCCACAATACCCAAAGGACGTTTGACCGATCGGTACGCAAGTTGAAGGGTCATTGTGCTGGATTTAAGCTCACCCAATCCTAACTTCTCATACATCGAATAAGGCATTAAATTAATGCTAGCACCTAAATCCAACATCGCCTTCACCGATTTGTAATCCCCCAAAGGGACTCTTATGTTAAAACTACCGGGGTCCTTGAGTTTCGGTGGAATGAGGGATTGGATTACGGCGCTCACATTCTCGGACATCACAACTTGTTCACCTCTCCCATACCTTTGTTTCCGAGTATTGAATTCTTTGAAAAAGCTTGACATAAGATGGGATATTTTTGATGACATCCAATAATGGTAAATTGATGTTTACTTTAGAAAACATGTCTTAAATTTCAGAATATTGTTTTTCCATCTTTTATCTCATTTATCTACCCGTAAAAGGTACGGGAGGTACATACGGTTTGGAAGATGAAGATTTTTCAATTTGTTTGTGTCCCAACTCATTTGTACCATCCTCATTCTCACTTTCAGCATGTTTCATATTAGTTTTAAGAGGGGAAGAAGAGGAAGTTGGAGCACGTACCTCATGGTTTATTATCTTGCCATTCCTCAATGCGGTTATAGCGTTTGCATGCTCCCATTGGCTTGAGAATGTGCCCGACTTGTGACTTTGAAGAGCATTGGCAAGTTGGCTTATTTGTGTTTCCAATTTATTTATCGCCGCCTCATGAGTCTTCCCTTGTTGGATTTGATCCAACCTAAGCCTCTCCAATTGCTCCTCCCATGGTTGTCTAGATTATTGTTGCACTTGTGGTTGAGGTGGTATGGGGTAGAGAGGTTGATTATTACTCCATGAAAAGTTTGGATGATTTCTCCACCCTTTATTGTATATGTGTTGGAGTATGGATTGTTTTGAGGGGGTCTCGGTTGGTACCCATTTGCTACTTGTGTCTGTTCCATAAAATCAGAAAATTGTGCACTAGATGGGCACATGTTAGTAGCATGAGAGTTCAAATCACAAGTAGTGCATATATCATGAATTTTATTCGCAAGAACGGGATTAACAAAATAAGCAAGTGTGAAAAGTTGATTAGCTAATTCTGCGACTTTCTTTCCTACTCTATCAACCGCACTTAATTCATATATCCCCTTTGTTTTCCCCCTCACTAAGGATGTTGGGAGTTAGCACCTAGCATCTCAAAAATTTATTTTACTTGTTCGGGAGTTTTCCCCCCATTGATCCTCCAGCGGCATTATCTACCATGGATTGGTGCACTTGACTTAACCCATCATAAAAAGATTGATTCAAATTGGGTAGGGAAAAGTCATGGTGAGGACATTGGACTAACAACATTTTAAATCTTTCTCATGTTTCATGAAATGCCTCACCGGATTATTGATGAAACCCTATAATTTTCTGTCTCAAGAGAGATAATGAAAGATGAGAATAAAATCTTTGCATAAAAGCTTGACACATCTTCTCCCATGTGTCTATGCTATTTGGTACAATGTTATGAACCAATTTTTAGCTGCGTCTTTAAGTGTGAAAGAAAAAAATCGCAACTTAAATTGGTTATCCGTGACTCCCGTAATTAATGGGAAAGCATGGACCGTAGTCAAGTAGTCACGGAGAAAGTTTAAGGGGTCATCCGTAGCTCCCCCGTGTAAGCAAGGTAAGAGATTGAAATAGCCTTTAACTTATAACTTCTTGCCGCCGGTGATAACACAATACAATATGAGGCGGCATCAATTTTAGGACGAAAATAGTCTTTCATGTGGCAAATATTCACTTATTCGCCCATATTTATTCCTTTTTCTTCTACTCCAGTGGTAGAAGTTTCAGGGGGATTGCCCATAACAAACTTGTCGTTGCTCAAATAAACCAACTAGGGGTTCAATGATCTACGATCAAGCATACACTGTTAAAAATTAAATTGAAGATTGCAAACAAATTCCCGGCAACGGCGCCAAATACTTGATGGGGGAAAATCCCACTTGTAATAAAAATACCTCGCAACATTTGAACAAATAAAATAAAAGAAGGGGTTTTGGATTTGAATAATATTCCTACTTAAAACAAGAAATAAATAAAGCAAGTAAATTATTATCGAACACCAAGGAAGAAGGATCTACGGAATGGGATTCATACATATCGCACCAATATGCCAATTAATAATACAATCAATCGTAGTTTGGGGTTCATACTTAGTAAAATTGGGCGTTCACACGTTCACAATTTAGTATTTTATAAATATGAGATTTTCTGCAATGTTTACTTAATATTCAAGAACCCATTAAACCCTAGGATTAATAACCTATAATCTTGGTTTGCAATCACTTGTTAAAACCTTGATTATATTCATTCAAAAGTTTGTCTTGCATGGATCGAACAATCACTTGTCAATCACACACACTAATTTAGTTTAAAAACCAATCACATCTACACAAGTGATTGTAGTTTAGAAAACTGAGATAAAGAATACTTTTGAAAAATCTAACCTTTGATTGATCACGATATTAATTAAGACATAAGAGATTGATATACATTACCTCCATTCTGTAGAATAAGAAAACTAGCCACTCATGTTCATGAATAACATCAATAAACTTTCAATAAATTGAATAAATCTTTAAAGGATTTTTTGAATAAAATCTTGTAGATCTTGTTTACAACTAAAGAATTATGTTATGAGAAGGTAAGAGATATAAAAATATGGCTAGAGGTCTTCTATATATACTAGGGAGAGAGAAAAGGGTCAAAATTAGAAAACTAGGGCCAAAAACTAAGTCTGAATAGGATTCTGCTGATCTGCCACGAAAATAGTTTGCAACGGATTTAGTGACGGAATGGTGGGGGTGGGCGCTCCCTTTCCTTGGGGGCGGCCGCACCCAATTTCCAGCAACTTTCTGCCTTTTTGGAGCGGGCACTCCTCTCCCTCGGGTGTTTGCGCTCCTGTGCATTGTCGACTTGTACATTACTCGGCGAACTTTCGGAGGTAATAACTTATTCATACGGACTACGATTGAGACGTGCCATATATGGTTGGAAAGCTCTCGACAAGTACTATCCAATGGTAATGAATTCTCTGGTCATATTTGTTGGGTTTTATGGGTCCATACGCAGCGGAATTAGCATCTAAATAACACAAAATCCAAGAGCCCTAAGATCCGTTCTATACGATTAAATTGAATTCCTATGAGATAGAATTTACCAACCTTAATTGCTTTTCGTTCTTGAGCTATCGAACAATTATCAATGTGATTTTTAATCACAAACTTCGATCTTCAAGACTTGAATCTTCAGATTGCTTGAACAATAGAACTCTAGGCCTTGATCGTCGTACGAGCGAAGACCCTCTAGTAGTATCCACACTTTAGAATGAACCAAGAATAGTTCTGAAGAATTGCTAGATTCTTAAACCTATGGAAGAAATATTGAGAAACCTTTGTTGTGATTTTTCCTTAGAAAATTTGGCTATCAATTAGGGTTTACAGACTCATATTTATACTACTTTAGTATTAGTATTTGTTTCCTAATCGTATTAGGAAACAGTCTGTAAATCGCCTCTGTGGCTAAAGTTGTCGCGTGACAGAAGCCAACTATGTCGCGTGACAGAAGCCAACTTTGTCGCGCTACAACTTAAGCCAGATCAGGAACTCTCAATTTTCTTCCTTTGGTTTAACCAATTCATTCCAATTTTGTGTGACCCAATAGGATTATATTATGTTGGCAATGAGATCGATCATATCGACCCTCATAAAACATAAGCGGACTCTAGCAAGCCATTATGTCTACCCAATTAATATAACGTAAGAGTTCATGTTTCCAATGGTACACTTCCATTTCTCCCTTTGTCTCATGATGTTATATTGAACACAAGTCATGATCCACGTCAACTTGTATTTGTTCAATGCTTTCTCAATACTGAGTATAATGATAATCCAATTGCATTGGGGTATGGCCATACACTTCCTCATTATCACTCATCGAGGGACCCAAGCAAAATATCTCTCTTTCGAGGGACAAATTCCATCTTGACTTATCATCCTTCCCATCATGAATCCGATCATGCCAAAGATAGCCTTTATAAATATCGTGTTAAGATATCATTTGACTAAAATCAAACATAACTTTCATCATATGTAAGGTTATGATAATCTCAGGTCTAGGGACTAAATGAAGTGACCATATGAGATTTAATTATGACATTTGACCATGACATAAATCTCATACGGGTCAAGTCCAGTCACTTGTTCACTAACAAGTACCCATAAATTTAATGTGCATCTCTATGCATATAATCATCATATGATTATCCATTAACATTTATGCTAATTATTCACTTAATAATCAGGGACGGAGATTATTACAATAAATATGCAAAATATATAATAATCAAATAATGAACTTAAACGATAAAGATGATACATAACGATTTTAAGTTAAACATAACTAAAGCCTAGGGCATTACACCAACAATATTCAACTTTGTCCTTCTGAAATTTCTATTCTTTCCTCCTTTGCCTATTCATTCTCGATCGTTCCTTTTCGAATCCTTTTAGATCATATTCCGTTACTTTATCCTTCCATTCCCTGTAATTATGAACACTATAAAAAGCTATCAAATAACCCAAGGTTGAAAGCAAAATAGGTCTAAAGATGTATCCTATGGATGGGTGAAAACACCTCCATCCTAAAAATTTATCTAATACCTATGTCGAATGACCCTACTCGGCATAGAGAGATAAAACCTAAAAATTTATCTAAGACCTATGTCGAATGACCCTCCTCGGCATGCAGAGACAAAACCTAAAAATTTATCTAAGACCTATGTCAAACGACCTTACTCGGCATGTAGAGATAAAACCTAAAAATTTATCTAATACCTATGTCGAACGACCCTCCTCGGCATGTAGAGATAAAACCTAAAAATTTATCTAATACCTATGTCGAACGACCCTCCTCGGCATGGAGAGATAACACCTAAAAATTTATTTAATACCTATGTCGAATGACCCTTTTCGGCATGGAGAGATAACACCTAAAAATTTATTTAAGACCTATGTCGAATGATCTTCCTCGACATGGAGAGATAAAATCCTAAAAGTTAATCTAAGTGTTAGGCCGAATGATCTTCATCGGCTTAATAGACAAACTTGCAATTTATATAAGTGTTAAGCTGAATGATCCTCCTCGGCTTAATGGTTAAATACCAAAATTTATCCAAGTGACTAAACCGAATGAACTTTCTCGGTTTAATAGCTAATTCCAAATGACGAGTTGACCTTCCTCGACATCAAGAAAGATGGATACTTGGACAAATTCAACAGTCATTCAACATACAAACAGTTCAAATAAAAGCAGTTCAACATATGAAGACAACTCAAATACATGCATAAAGGATAAAGACAATAAGGTGTGGAAGCAAACACATTATATTGATTAAGATTAAAATACATAAATTGTTCAAAAAACTGAAAATTACATCAACAAACAAGAAAAAACAATCAAGGCTGGTCCTTATCCCTAAAAAGATCGTCTTGATCAGCATCGACTTCTGGGATGGTAATCTGCTTGGGTTGACCTTCATCGGCATCATCTCCCTCGCCTTCAGAAGCTTCCTCCTCCTAGATTTTCTCGATTAAAGCATTGATATTTTGGGGATCAATGGGGGGGTGGGAAGGAACCCAAATGGGACGGACTTCACGAGCATATTGGGCCGCAATCACTTTCAAGGCATTTTCCCAGTAAGGGACGAGGGCGTGGCCAGACTTGGCAGCTTCATCGTAAGAATCTTGAAATCAACTGAGCTAGTATCCCCAGGTCGGCGTTCAAAGAGGGATCCACCTTAGCCCTTCTATCAAAGTGAAGGTAGCCGTCAGAATACATCGTGGTTGTTTTCTCAGCTAAGGCTTGCCTGAATACCGGGCTAACCTTATACTGAGCAACCACAGTTGCTGGAATTTGGCTAAAGCCTCCTTGTCTTGCCTCTGCGCCTCAGCCCTTTGTCTTTCCAGCTCCACCTTGGTGGCTTTGTCCTCTTCCTTAGCTTTCTCATGCGCCTCATTGGCCACTCTCTCCGCTCTCTCGGCCTCTGCCTTGGCCGCTTTTTTCTCATCGACTTTGGCCCTCAGCGACTTTAGGAGCTCCACGGCCTTGGCCAGATCAGCCTTGTTCTCCTCGATCTAGCGATCAAGTTTTTGCTCAAGCTCATCAGCCGCTTTGCTCCTAATGGCCTCATAGGCAGTGATAGTTGCAATCTACCCAGACAAGAAAATTATCAGTACAACGAAAAAATTACAAGTACTATGAAAACCGAGAAAGGAAAAGGAAATGACGACAAGGTTACCTCGCTTAGCCAAGTGCTCCCTGCTCGGTTTGGTATCCAGGAAGTGATCGAGCAACTCCTTGTCCATGGCCTGGTGGACAATAGGCTGGCCAAGTCTGAGTTTTGGGCCCTTTCTGACCAACACATCTAGGCCCTTGATGGTGGGGTAAACCGTCCATTCCTCTGCCACCTTCTCGGCCTCGACATACGTTTTCACGTGTCGGGCAGTCAGTTCATCCGAGGAGGAACCAGCAGCAACCCTTTTCGAGGAGGGCTCCTCGGGCGTAGCTTCAGTCCTTTGCCTTTTTTGGCCAGAAGTCATTTGGGCAGCCTTTGTCTCCTCGGTCTCAATCAGACTGGCTTGCCTTAGGGCCTCCTCGACCTCAAGGACTATGGTCTGGGAGCTCTGTCCCTCCTCGACTTGGGCCTCTTGCCCTTCATTACCTTCCTCGGTGGAGGCACCAGCACCCCCCATCGGCTTCAAGGGCAGCGCCCCAGCGTCCTTAGTGGACAAGACAGCTTGACGAATGATGGCGTCATCTCGTCTTTTATTTCTAGCAGAGGACCGGGAAGTCCTCCTCTTTAATTTCATGAGGGCCTGGGGATCAAGTATTTCTTCCTCCATCTTCCTTTCCTGCTCGGCTGTCAGATATGAAAAGACGAGAAGGATTAATCAGTAAAAAGACGAGAAGGGTAATATATCAAGTAAAAAATGTACAAGTGTAAAAAAACGAGAGGGAGGAAAGATTACAGTCGACTACGCCGTCCACGACAAGACACCTGTTCTCATACAAATTGCATATGTCGCACTCATCACGAAAAACAAGACCGGGGTTCACCCTCTAGCCAGGAAATCTATTTCCTCTCACGACGGGGATGAGGGGCACTAAACCGTCCAGGGGACCAGGCATGATCCCGGCTTGTACATAATACCTCTAGTCGATTTCCAAGGTTGACCAACACAGAGTTTCTACCTCAGCAAATTGTCTTAGCCTCTCAATCAAACGGTTGCTCCATTCAGGCCTCCACACCTGCTCAGGAACACCGAGGAACTTGGAAGGAGCAGCAAACTCCCAGCCTTGTCGGCTTTCCACTCTTATGACGTGATTGTTCCACCCTGACACCTTGCTAGACATTGGGTAGATGAGCTTGGGTTGGTTGGGATCACTTCTCACCACTAACACCCTCGTGTCCTCCTTATAACTAACGGTGAAAAAATTATGGAAGGCTGACTGGAAAGGTTCAAAGCCTCGACTATGGCATAAGACGATGAAGTCGGTGAGCAACCTCACGGCATTGGCTCCTATCACTGCAGGGACAGGCTGCATGTCCTCAAGGAATTCACATATAAATGGATCAAGGGGGAGACGGAGGTCAAGTTGGAACTGTTTATAAAAAAATGGACATAATTGAGGCTATAAATGAAGTCCTCTATTGCCTTTTCATCTTTTACAGGGGCACCTGGAAGGTAGCTAAGTTGGTACTCATCTCTCGACACTCCATACTTGGAGTGCAACTCCTCAATCATTGGCTCCTAGACTTTAATGGGTCTAGGCCCAGGGGTATAGGTTCTACCTCGACCCCCAGCACGGGCTCCCTCAT
This sequence comes from Adenophora triphylla var. japonica, assembly GCA_022495995.1. Taxonomy (NCBI): domain Eukaryota; kingdom Viridiplantae; phylum Streptophyta; class Magnoliopsida; order Asterales; family Campanulaceae; genus Adenophora; species Adenophora triphylla. Next base: position 90,004 of record JAFEMH010004598.1, read on the forward strand.
CGAAGGCATCTCAATCCTCTCGAAAGTCAAAGGACCAGTAGGACGAGCAACACTATTTCCTCTTCATGTCATAGCTGCATAAATAAAAGAGCAAGGATCAGAATTTGGCCAAGGCAAATGGAAGGACGATGATGAGGAAGGGTATCCCTTCCCGTCCTATTAACTAAAACCGAGGAGGGATCCTTACCCAGCAAAGAACGCTCCAAATGGTCAAACTTCAGATAATACAGGTTGATGTGATCAAGGATCTCAGTCCAACCGTGGAATAACACAACATTTGGGGATCTTACGTCAAGTCAGTCAATCCTAAACCGACTAGGATAATGCACGTCGGTTATATCAGACTGGTACCTCGTTAGAATCTCCTCTATCTCATTCAAGCTTAACATCATCCATGGACCATCAATTCGTTGGTAGATTCTAACATTTAGGGTGTGATAGCAGTACAAGGCATTTGGGTTGCTCCTCCACGTTCTTGCAATGGCTAAGAAATGGGAAAATCAAGAATTGCTCAAGAAAAGCTTCAAGAACAAGTACAACAATGGCGGTTCTATAGAACAACACCAAGAACAACGCCAAGAAATACGAGAAAAAACCGAGAAAATGGAAGAGATTTATACCTGAATCAACGGATGATGATGAGAAATACACGAAAAATCAAGCTTGGATCCCAGAAAATCAAGAACGAACTCAGAACAAACTTGCAATTTTCAACCTTATAGCCCTCTCTTAAAGATGAATAGTGATAAAAGAGTAAAAATGAAATAGATTTTTGCTTTTATACCCGGATCTAAACGGGTATGGGTCACAAAACGAGTCAAGCGTCGTCTCTTTCCTCACATTAAATGATCTGGCGTGTTTCTAAGGTGAATGTCCAGACCTCGTAAATCGCGCCCATCATTGTCTAAATAATTGGCGGATAATGGGATGCCTCGTATTTCGAAATAACCCTTTTCGTATCCGTTTAAGCCAAGGTCGAGCAGCATTTCCTTCTCGACATAGCCAATTTAGGAAGTTGGGGCCACTGAACGGTATAAACTGAAGTACGAACATGGGTCATGATCGAGCAAGGCCCAATGGATTGGGCCCAAAATATAATCAATACAAGTCACAAATATGACATAGGGTGTGGGCTAACCTACTTATGCTCGTCATATCTACTCGTCATCTCCCACTATGTCAACGTATACATAGTAGAGCGAATAAATGACTGAGGCCACAATACTGATACATGCCGACGAGGCATCCCTCATATGACGAGGAGGACACGTGCAAAGGCCGGCCTAGGCCTCGCCAATTGATGACCAAGCACCTCCTCGGTCAAACACCAAGATAAGGAAGTGGGCTTCCCTACCCTTGTTCTCCTGTATCTCGGCATTCTTACATGTCGACCAACTTCATATGCCGAGGAGCATGCCTTATAGGCATACGTACAGAATGCAAATCTAATTATACTCAAACAAGGATTGTGAGCAGTTATATTCCAACTATGATATAACTCGCATCTTACACAACTTCCTATTAAATGATGCACTCTACATCCTACACCTATAAATACAAGACATAATTCACATATTTTTAGTAATGCATATTTTGACTATCAACTCTTGTCAAATGATTTGCTCTCTATCACACGAATAATTACTCACGTCGGATGACATTCGCCGGTGAAATCCCGACTTAGTTTACGTGTTTGTTCTTTTTTTTTCAAGCTATTCAAACACACATTATATAATCTGCTGTTGGATTTGAAATGATCCGAATGTTTTTAGAATCATCAAAGTTTAACAGTGTTCAAGTTTTCTATTGTTTCAAATAATACAAAGATTGTTTTTGATACATACAGAGACACGTAATACTATCAGAGTATATCACAAATTACAATAAAAATGGACCATCCCAAACATTATCACCAATCTACTCTTCAAGTCCCTATCCCAACTCCACACCACCTGTCCTTGCCATCTTCATGAAGCTCACACCCGATAGTTGACTTTCCTTGACCATTTTCATGCAATTTAGCATCCAAAAAAAAACAACTAGAGTAGCAAAATCATCCTCAAGAAGCGGGACCTAAATTCTCACGGTTTCCAAGGAGCCGGTGGAGGTGGTGGGGTCGGAAACATGGGCGGCACCGCAGAGAACATTGTGTTCTTGTCAATATTCCTAGCAGTTTTCTCGCCGGAGAGAGCTACAAGGGCTGCTACTAAACCTGCGTTTCCTGCAAGCGTTGGTTCCGTGTAGTTATAGTTTGTTCTTACATCGCGGAAACCGTCTTGCCTGTCGGGCCCCGCAACCATTGCTCCGACAAGTATGTTTGGATTTGGCTTTCCAGAGTCCCTCCATTTATATCCGCCTTTACAATTATACTTGACTTTATTCTTTGGTATTGAAGCACCTCTATGGTGGACGTGTTTTGGGTAGTGGTTCCCAAAACCAACCACATAACTCATCTTTCTTGGATTCTTGCCAAGGATGTAATCGATCTGCACAAGAAAGAGAATTCACTATATGGTCCGTATTTGCTCCTCCACTTTGGTGAAAACAATAAGAAATTTCTTCTGCAATAAATATGACTATCTATAAACGTTTTTCCTATTTTCATATTCTATCTTCGTGACCCTTTTTAATCTAAAATATTTAGCAACTATTTTCGATCATGAAGAATGATTTTACCAAAAAGTAACAATCAAAAGCAAATCATTACAAAACAGCCAGAAGGCCAAAAATGTAATGCACCACGTGGTGGGGTCCACTTGGGTTCCCAAGATACTTTCGAGATGAAAACAGTACACCCCGTTCCATAAAGATGTTTATCATTTTTGTTTGTCCCAAAAAATAGTCTCATTTTCAAAGTTGTTAGGTTAACTCATTGAACGTCCATAATTGTCAACCAATGAAGAAGAGGGAGAGATGAGAGGATGAGAGCCAAGGAAGAAGAGGGAGTAACGGAGTAATAATAAACATCATTAAGGGTAGTGATGTGATTTAAAAAAAGGTTGTTAAAATGTTTGATTAGACAAATGAGACTATCATTATGGGACGGAGAGAGTATAATGTATGTGCTATCCAAACAACTTATTGTATTTCTTGGGCATAGAAACAAATTGTAGGTTCAAGATTCTAAGTACCCAATATTGATTAATGAATATTTGATCAACATCTGAAGAGTAAATATAATATACCTGGGTCTCTGCAAATTTACGCAGCACATCAGTTGAGTAAAAATTTGGTCCACAATTCCATCCAGGCGTATCTGCAGCTTCAAGATAATCAGCATACAATGTAGCTAAGAAGGCCGCATTGACAACATACTGAAGAGGCTGAGGCCTTCCATGGTTTAATTGGATCAATCCTCCTGCAAAATGTCCACAGAAAAAACCATATTATATTCCTACTCCACGCTGATGATGAACTCATGAGGTATATATTGCAAATACATTTATTTTACCTCTTGTTCTGTTGAAGCTTGTAAAGATCGGGAGATATGAGCACATGACTATGCTGCTCTGGTTGTGAAATGTCTTCAATATTTCTTCGTATGGATAGCCAGGGCTCAAGAACAATCTCAAACGAGTCAGAAGCACCTAAACAGAAAACAGCAAATATTTTATCAGCAATGAGCATAATATAAACAAGTCTCCCCTCCCTCCGTCCCAAAATAAATTTCACACTTTGATTTTTCTGGTTAACGTGATTAGATTTTGACCAAAGATTGATGAAAATTTAATAAGTTTCATGAAATACTAAAAAATGTTATGGACATTCCATCAAAAATTCTATTGATAACAATTTTTCGAATTATCACAATTTATGTTCACACTTTCCGTTCTTTGTCCATCCCAAAATAAATGTCACGTTTCTTAATAATATGTAAGTAGTCTTACCACAATTTTACCATTGTACAAGTAATGTACAAATAAGTAAAGCACATTTAATAAAACGTTGACAAGTCAAATACGACATTTATTATGGGACGGAGGGAGTATAAGATTTTAAACCCCCAGAATATAAACTCAAGCGGGTGGCAAGATAAATTGATTAATAATTGACTCACTTGAGATCCAGCAAGTTTGTTGTCCCAACTGAACACACCATAATCTTGGCCACCCCAAAAGGCACCAGCATGCTTAGCCATCTTAGGATTCGTAGCAAGATTGAGATACGAAGAATTTCCAGTAGCATAATACATCCAAGCTCCGCCCCAAACAAATTCATCCCAGTAACTCGTAGAGTTATAAAAAATTGCAGCATCTGATCCACTAGGACTATATCTGCCACGCTGATCTCTAGAAAACTTAAAGAGGGTTGCGGCCCCATGGACAAGTTTCTGTGAGTATGCCTTGTTATCCTTGAAAACAATGGATGCCGAAGCTAAAGAAGCAGCCATCTCTGCAGCAAGATCTGAGCAACTATGGCATTCAGCCACTGGTCGAGTATAATCAATGTCCTCCGGCCTTGTCCAGCAAGAATGATCATTGGGATCACTTGTACCCCCAGATGTATCCCCTACTCCAACCTGTGATTAATGAGAGAAAAGAAGCAAGAAATGAGAATGAGTCGCGACACAACTTCAAACTTCTGATGAGAAATGTTAAAATATTAACACAATTGATTAATAAACAACAAATAGCCAAGAAAGATATGCACATTTTCTTTTTAGGATTTTTCTACTTCCGAGGTACTTGCTTCGTACATTATTTATTTATTTAACAGAAATCAGAACACAAATGAACGAGTTTGTTACGAAGGATAATCTAGTGTAATTAAATGAAAACACGGTTTAGGCTGACCATAATCGTAAAATAGACTTTTAATATTGAAAACCCTAAATGTGGCCTTAATGAAAAATAGTACTCCCTCCGTCCCATAAAGATGTTCCCATTTCCCATTTTTGTTTGTCCCAAAAGATAGTCCCGTTTCACAATTTGTTACGTTAAAATCATTAAACTTCCAAAATTGCCAACCAAGAAAAAAAGAGGGAATGGGAGAGGATGAGAGTCAGTCAACCAAGGAAGAAGAGGGAGTAACCGAGTAATAACTAAACATCATTAAGGATAGTGATGAAAATGAACATGTGTTGCTAAAATGTTTGAACAGTCAAATGGGAGTATCATTATGGGACGGGGGGGAGTATCCGAAACAAAACAGCAGAAAGGGAATAACTTGTGACTCTAAGATGCAAAAAGTGTGAAAGTGTACATGAAGTGGGGCTAAGCAAAGAATGGATTAGAGGAAACATCATAGATTTAAAGAGATATGAAGAAATATCCACCTGAGCAACAACCCTGTCAATGGTATCCGCAGTGTGATTGAAGGTTTTAAGAAAGTAATCATTTCCCCACTTAATAAGCTCTTTTACATGGTTAAGCTCCCCAGCAGCTTCATATTTGGCACTATATTCAATCACACTCCAACTCAACATTGTCATGGCAAAAGCTTGGGGGAAGTTAAACTTGATCGCATCTCCTGCATCGTAAAACCCACCAACCAGGTCTTTATAGATAGGGGATTTTTCAGCCTTGCCATCATTCATACACGAGTCTCCCCTCCATGAAACATTATTATGTTTGGGAATTTTTCCAGCTGGAATTGTCAATCATGAAAACGGAAGAGACATAAGATTATCATACGAAAACAAGGAAATTCATACAGAATCATAATTTATTTATTTATTAAGTAAAACTACAAAAAAATTCCCACTTTACATGCAGTAATTTTGTTTCCCTTTCTGACATTTCAAACATGGATATTAAGTTCTAAAGCAATCTTACATGGTTAATGAATCACTCACAGATTAGGAAAGAAAGCTACTCTTTCCAGAACATATGACTACAAAACACCTAGCCACCGATCGGTCCGAAACTTTAACTTCTTTCACTGGGCCACGATTTCTAATTCAGTTCTTTTCTATCCCAAATTCTAGCTATGATTCTTCAACAACACCAATCCGTCTCTATCCAACTTTAGAAAATAGATCAAAGAAACTTCATTTGCCACCACATATATCAAGAGACTTATGCTAGTTCCCCAAATTCATATAGAACTGATCCATAACACTTCCACAAATCAATTTAGATCCAAACTTCGAAAACACTAATTCAAGACACCTAAATCTATCAAACAAATCAAGAATTAAACTCTAAAAGCATAATTGTGTTCTTCCAATGTCATGTTAAAATGGGCATTGATGCAAATCAAAACCCATTATGAATCATCTTTCATCAGATTCAAACAACACAAATAAAAAACAAGAACAGCTGAACTAATCACTTACATCTCTGAGCATTAAAGAACATCAGGGCCTTCTTTAGAGCCACCGTATAATTATCCGGCGGCGCGTGTGGGTGGTGATGCCTAGGAATAGTTTTCACAAGCAGCACAACAAATCCAGCAATAAGCCCAGCTGCAAGAATCACACCAACAGTCCAAACAAAGATCTTCCTGCTCACAATAACACAACCCAGATCCACATACTTCTTCTTCTTCTGCTCCCCTGGTCCCAGCAGCCAGCTCTGCTGGGTCTCATCCAACGGCCGCGACAGCGCCGCCTTATCGAAATCCTGCAAGTTCCGGCTCCGATCGTCGTCGGTGGCGGAATCCGCCGTGTTGATTTCCAACGGCCCGCCCCAATCTCTGCCGTACATACTGACAGATTGCGGCGAAAACGCTCAAATGGGGACCAAATTGAGCAAAATCAAGGGGTTTTTGCAAGATTTTTGATAAGATCCAAGACCCACAATAATGGATCGAAGTGGGTTTGGTGTGAATTTGGATTCACACAGTGTGAGAGCTGATAAGATCTCTAGACTTTGAAGACAATGGTGTCGGTGTGAAGTAAAGAGGAGGAATAATTGAAGTGAAGAAAGAACTTTGTAGTAGTGGACAATAATGTAGTAAAGCTGTAATCTTTAACAACTTATTTGTTTAATTTAATTAATCAAAACTTTGGTGATGATACAAACCATTTACTAATCGACAATGACAGTCTGTCTAATTCCGACCTCATCCGATCGATCGTTGTCTTCATTTTGTGAAAAATAAAATAAAAAAAAAAATTAACATTGTCACCCCTTATAGTTTGGCTAAATTTCAGTAGTGTCAAATGAGTTTGGTTCCGTCTATTAGTTAACTCAATCGGTTATATCATGTTATATTTGACCAGCTTAAGAGATTTAGAAGTTGTGATAGAAGAAAATTTGATGAATATGGGTCGAATGATGGAAAACTAGAACCATATGATGTTGTTCGTGATTTGCGATATTTTCCTTGTGAAATGATGAATGCTTAGTAGCAACAAATACTCCCTCCGTCCCAATAGTAGCTTTCCATTTTGCCATTTTGGGTGTCCCGTTAATAGCTTTCACTTTTCTTTTTTGGCAAAGAAATCTTTACTATTCTCTCCACTCATTCTCTCTTCTACATTATTTTAATACTCACAACACCATTATAATTTACTATTCTCCCCACTCATTCTCTCTCCTATTTTCAAATTACACTCACAACATTTTTTCTTTCCTCCCATTTTCTTAATTTGCATGCTTGACAAAAAATGGAAAGCAATTGTTGGGCGGAGGGAGTATTAGTCTTCCCCATATGAGAAAGTGTGATCCATAACATGTGCTTTTTAGATTGTTTGAAACGATGTTAATTTCTACTAAAATGAAATAAAATAAATAAAGAAACAATGTTAATGTTGTTTGAAAAGAAGATCAAAGCTTACTGGACAATCAAACAAATTTTATCTTTGTTTGGAAATGTTAGTATAAATTAGGCTCAGTTTGTTTTTCGTATAACGAATTTCGGAAAATATTTTTCGAAAAATGAAAATACATTTCAAAAAATGATATTAACATGTTTTCGACTGTTTGATAAATATAAGAAAAATGTTTTCTGAAAAACATTTTAATGTGTTTGATAAATTTAAAGAAAATATTTATAGGTTAAAATACAATCTGAGATAAGTAAAAAAAGATAGGGTGGGGTACGGTGATGGAGTGGTGATGGCCAAACAGGCTGGTCTGTCCCGATCCGATCCGTGCGAATCAACTCGCGGGAGGGACGGGTTGAAGCCCGTCTGATGAAACGGGCCTAAACCCGTCCCATTATCCATGTCCAAGCCCACCCGTTTGGCCCGGATCTGAAGATCCACGGACCAAATGGGTTTTCTTATTTTTTTTTTTTATTTTTTTTTTTAAAATAAGAAAAAATATGGAAAAAAAGTAATTTAGTATTTAATAAACTATTTTTAAAAATATAAATCACTTAGACATAATAAAATTAGTTATTTTATATATAAAAAAAAGATAGAAAAAAATTAAACAAATGAAAGTATATACTCCCTCCGTCCCACTATACTTGACACCCAAGGGGTGGGTTCAAAAACCAAGGAAAAAGAATAAAATAAAAAAAATGTGTGGTGGAAAATGAAGAGAGAGAATGAGTGGGGTAAATAGTAGTGTTGGTTGAATAAATGTGTGGTAGAAAATGAAGAGAGAGAATGAGTGGTGGGGTAGAGTGAATATAAAAATATAAAAACTTGGTTATTTTTGGAAGGTGTCAAGTATAGTGGGACGGCCCAAAATGGAAAGAAGTGTCAAGTATAGTGGGACGGAGGGAGTAAAAGAAAAGAGGGAAGGACTACCCTTTATTTTTAAAATTTTTTATTGATTAGAAAATAATATTTTAGACTTTTTTATTACTGATATTTTTTACAAATAGGTATATAAAAAAAAGTTAAGAAAAAAACTAAACAAATGAAAGTATATAACATAATAGAGGGACGGACTACCCTTTATTTATTTCTATTTTTTTAGTTTATTGACTAGGAAATAATATTTTAGACTTTTTTTGTTACTGATATTTTTTCAAAAAGGTATATAAAAAAGATAGAAAAAACTAAACAATTTAAAGTATATAAAAGAAAAGAGGGACGGACTATCCTTTATTTATTTTTATTTTTATTAATTTTTTATTGACTAGAAAATAATATTTTAGACTTTTTTTATTACTGATATTTTTTTCAAAAAGGTATAGAAAAAAAGATAGAAAAAACCAAACAAATTAAAGTATATAAAAGAAAAGAGAGACAGACTACCCTTTATTTATTTTTTATTAATATTTTATTGATTAGAAAATAATATTTTAGATTTTTTTTATTACTGATATTTTTTTCAAAAAGGTATATAATAAAAAAAGATAGAAAAAAAACTAAACAATTTAAAGTATATAAAAGAAAAGAGGGACGGACTATCCTTTATTTATTTTTATTTTTTATTAATTTTTTATTAACTATGAAATAATATTTTAGACTATTTTTATTATCGACATTTTTTTCTAAAAGGTATATAAAAAAGATAGAAAAAAACTAAACAATTTAAAGTATATAAAAGAAAAGAGTGACGGACTATTCTTTATTTATTTTTATTTTTTATTAATTTTTAATGACTAGGAAATAATATTTTAGACTTTTTTTATCACTGATATTTTTTTCAAAAAGGTATATAAAAAAAAGATAGAAAAAAACTAAACAATTTAAAGTACTCCCTCCGTCCCACAAATATACAAAAAAAAATTCTTTTGGGCGTCCCACAATAATCTATACTTTTCCAAAATGGAAATGGGACCCACTTCTCTCTACTCACAACACTTTTTAAATTTACTATTCTCTCCACTCATTATCTCTCCTATTTTACTTTTACACTCACAACACATTACCTTTATCACTTTTTACCTTAATCTCCGTGTCGGGCCAAAAAGTCTATATAATTGTGGGACGGAGGGAGTATATAAAAGAAAAGAGGAACGGATTATCCTTTATTTATTTTTAATTTTTATTAATTTTTTATTGCCTAAGAAATAATATTTTAGACTTTTTTATCAATGATATTTTTTCAAAAAGGTATATAAAAAATATAAAAAATATCTAAACAATTTAAAGTATATAAAAGAAAAGAGGGACGGACTATCCTTTATTTATTTTTATTTTTTTATTAATTTTTTATTGACTAGAAAATAATATTTTAAACTTTTTTTATTACTTATATTTTTTACAAATAGGTATATAAAGAAAGAAAAAAAAAACTAAACAAATGAAAGTATATAAAAGAAAATGAGGTAATAATGTAATCAATTTAATAATAGAAACTTTATGAATATTTATTTCATAATTTTTTGGAGAAAATTTTCATTGTCTTCAAATGATACAATTTTAAATTAAATAGTCTTAAAATAAAAAGTCTTCAAATGTTCAAATGAGTCTTCAAATCTTCGAATGAGTCTTCAAATCTTCAAAGTAATTATGGTCTTCAAATTTAACAAAGTCTTCAAATTTAACAAAGTCTTGAAAATAAATGAGTCTTCAAATCTTCAAATCTTCAAAGTCTTCAAAAAGCTTTAAGTCTTCAATATTGTTGTTGCTTCAAAGTCTTTGAATTTGTTGAATTATTATTCTTCTTCTTCTTCTAGTATCCTTATCGCAAAAACTCCTTGTTGAGATTGTCTTCTTCGAGCCTTTCATAATCATCGTCTTCAAGATCCCTGAATGTGCCTTGGTTTCTCAAATCCGCCTCATCCCAATCCACAAGACAAATTAATCTCTCGATAAGAGCGGGTTTGAGTTGGTTTCGCTTTGACGTCACCACTCTTCATGCAGCACTAAAAGCAGCCTCCGATGCTACCGTGGACACCGGAGGGGTAAGTAGATCACGTGCCATCACCGAAAGAATAGGATAAATATTAGCATGCGATTTCCACCATTGTAGGACATTCAAGTTTTCAAAACTTTCACCATCTAAGGGTTAATATGAGCTTTCAAGGTATTGGTGTAATTCATCTACACCACTTTGAGAACCACTACTAGGTGAGGATGGAGTTTTTCATTTTGTCATGAAACCCCATCCTTTTTTAACATTTTTGTTGCTTTACTCCCTTTTCTTTCGGATGTTGTGTTTGGTCCCTTTAGTGTTCTACAATAGTGGTCGAACAAACGATATAGGATTGTGTGAATTTTTCTAAGTTTGCTCTTGGACAAATTGTTTACGGCATCTGGGTTAAGGTCGGGTCTCGTATTCTCATAAAATTCATCAAACAAGCCACCTAATGAGGAGAACTTAATCCTAGGATCAATTATGGTCGCTAATTGGAAAATTAAGGAAAAATGTTGATAAATTTACTTTCCATTTGCATAACGGCAACTCCAAACAAGACATGTGATCTAAATTGCCTAATAACTTCACTTATGACATTTATTTCACGGCACAAAAAATGGGAGGTGGGATAATAACTTTTCGAAAAAATTGACGTCTACTTTTGGGTAAGTGACACATGGTATATTTAGTTGCGTTTGCACGGTACCATCTATCCCTTTAGCTGCTTCCTTATCATGTTTATCCATGTGCCTCTTTATATGGGAGGTACCAAGTACACCCGCCGGGTTTAAAAATTTTGAGCACCTCTTGCATTTGGCATTTGCTTCACCGTCAATAATTATTAAATCATATAAATGGGAATATTTGGACACTCTAGTTTGTGCCTTTGCCTTACCCTTACCCTTCCCCCACTGGTGCACTACCCGAGACAACATCGATAGTAGGTGTATTTTGAATTGTGCGGGTATCGTGGGTGACTTGTGCATCGTCATCCTCATCCCCCTCCCCACCCTCATCTATGTCTTCTATGTGATGATAGATTCTAGATGTATAATTTGTGTTAGGCTCATTCATCCAATTCGGGGTCGAATCCGAAGTATGGCCGCAAAATGGAGGGGTGTTGATTGGGTTCGAGGATTGATTAATTAGATCAAACATAATTTGATCATTACGTTTCAAAAGGAAATCATCTATTGAGTGGCGAGCCGAAATGGATATATTTTGATTTTGAGTTTGATTTTGTGGTGGGGGGGGGGGGGAATATGCAAATATATCATTAACTATATCTTCCATGATAATTAGCAATATAAATTACCTAGCAATTAAAATTAAAAATGTAACACTTTAAAAAAATATTTTTTGAATTTTCGAAAATTTATAAGGATTAAATAATTTTGGCAATAATTTACTAACAATAAAAGTAAACAATTATAATTTTTTTGTAATTTTCGAAATAAAAGTAATTTTTTTTTTTTGGAATTTTCAAAATTTATGAAGATTAAAAAAAATTAACTACTAAACACAATACTCCCTCCGTCCCACCAATTGCTTCACCATTTTCCTTGGGCACGGGAATTATGGTAATGGGAGGGAAAAAAAATGTTGTGAGTGTAATTTGAAAATAGGAGAGAGAATTAGTGGAGGGAATAATAAATTATAATGGTGTTGTGAGTATTAAAATAATATAGGAGAGAGAATGAGTGGAGGAAATAATAATATTTTATGTCCAAAAAAGGAAAGGTGAAGCTTCTAACGGGACGCCCTTTTGGGTAATTGGTGAAGTTTTTATTGGGACGGAGGGAGTATTTAACTAGCGAGTAAATAGTTAAATAATTAAAACAATAAAATTACCTTCAAGGCTTCAACTCTTACGATGTAATCACAAATATTCGACTTGAAAATAATTTGATGGTTTGGGTTTGAGAGAATTCTATGATGAATTGAAATTTTTTTCTGAGAAAAATGGTAAGACTTCCTCTTCTATTTATACTAATTATAATTTTTTGGGACCAAATTTACCACTAAATATGGCTGTTGGGAGGGGTAATTATGTCCCAAAAAATTAAAATCTTATAAATGAGTCGTTATGTGTAAATTGGACGAAAATACCACTCAAACGGATATATTTAAGGACAATTTAGACATTTATACAAACAGGTACAAAGAGGTATGTGCGGACCTCATTGCAACGGGCCACGTACCAAACGGATCTTCTGATCCGCGAGCCAAAGACCGATCCGTGCGGACCTCCTTGGTCCAGGCTCGTCCCGTATACGAAGCGGGCCAAGCAGATAACGGGTTACGGGCTGGACGGGCGCGAGCGAAACGGATGGCAGGCCACGGGCCACGACCCAAAATGGCCATCTCCATGATGGAGGTGGGGTGAGTGGGTTAGGATGACGGAGGTGGAGTAGGTAGGGTAGGGGGTGGGAATAGTAGGGATAAGGTGGGTGGGTGTGGGGTAGGGATAGAGTAGGGTGGTGGGGAAAATAAAAATGGTAAGATGGTGTGGGGTAGGGTAGGGTATGAGTGGGAAGCCAAGAGTAGGGGGGTAGCTGTGGGGTAGTGTGGGTAGCCGAGAGTGTGGGGGAGTGGGGTTGGGTGGGAGATTTGTTAAAAAATAATATAAATTAATTATGAGTAAAAAAAAGTTTGACCGTGGGAGGGTGGTGGGTGGGGGTGGGGGTGGTGAGAATTGTTAAAGAATAAATTTAATGAGGAAAAAATTGCTTGGTGATGGGGGAGTTGTTAAAAAATAGTTTTAAAATAATAGTTTTTTTACCTCAAGGTGGGGGTGGGGAGGTGTTAAAATTAAATTTAAAATGAGTAAAAAAATTTTTTTGAGGGGGGGGGATTGGAGAGTTGTAAAAAATAATTTTAATACAAGTAAACTTTTTTTGAGAGGGGGGGGGGGTTTGGATTGGAGAGATATAAAAAATAATTTTAATACAAGTAATTTTTTTACGAGGGGAGAGGGTGGGGGTGGGGGTAGGGGGTGGTTGATTTGGGGTGGGTAACGTGGGGGATGTATGGAAAGTTTTTTTTTTTTTTTTGATACCCAGGTTCCCAACTTACGCCAGACTAATCCTGGACTCCTAGGCTCCGGCCCCTCAGAGTGCTGGGGGAGGTAAATAGCGGGATATGTCCGAGGCAGCCAAGGTGGCAGCACCTCTTATACTCCTGGCCCCAAGGGAGCCCTCCTACAACACGGCAGTCAAACTCCCCACGCTGAGGTTGCAAGCCCAGCAATGCTGCTTCCTTCACTGCTCGAATGTGCCCCGAAGGACTCCAAAGACTCCTGAACTCATGGAAGAAATAAATCCACAAAGATCCCCCCAAGGGGGATCGAACCCATGACCGCCCCGTAAGGAGGCCGGTTAGCATACCACAAGGCCAGGAGACCTTAGGTGGGTGTATGGAAAGTTAGTTGTATGAGTGAGGGTGTTAACATTTTTCGAAAAATGAAATATAAATGAAAAATTCGTAAGTCATTTTACTTTAAAAAGTGGAGAAATATTTTTTCCATTTTTCGATGCTTATCAAACATCGAAAAAATGAGAAAAACATTTTTTCCAAATAAATGGAGCCTTAGTGCCAATATGATACGCCCTTTATTTAGCGTTTGAAGTTAACAAATCTCAACATATAGAGGCGTTATTGAGACGGAGCCTAACTTTCTAAGGGTGATATCGTAATTTGGTCAAGACTCTAGGGGTTGAAAAGTGTATTCCACATTTCCACCCTTTAGATATGGACTTTTCAACACATCTAACACATTACCCTTTAGTCCAACCAACTTTGCTTGAATTACACTCTGCATCCTTTCTTTGCGCTAAATTTACTATTTCCACCTAACGGTTACTCTCATCTCATTTGGTCGTCTGACGCGTAATCTAGATTTGTATACTCCCTCCTTCCGATAAGTGATTCAGCTTTTGGGTGAAAGCGCATGAAATTAAGAAAATGAAAGGGAAAAAAAAATATTGTGAGTGTAATTTGAAAATAGAAGAGAGAATTAGTGGAGGGAATAGTAAATTATAATGGTGTTGTGAGTATTAAAATAATGTAGGAGAAAGAATGAGTGGAGGAAATAGTAAATATTATTTGCCAAAAAAGAAAAAGTGAAGCTTCTAACGGGACGCCCTTTTGGGTAATTAGTGAAGCTTTTATTGGGACGGAGGGAGTATATTTTTTTTCTTTTTTCTTTTCCTTTTTTTTTCAATAAAATATTGCTAATAATAAGCATAATATAGCATTACATCAACATATCATTCATATGCCTCATATTTTTTCAATTAGGTGGGAATGACCCCTCTTCATTCGGTAATTGCGTCAAGTATCCCTTCAAATTTGTTAGATCCATTTATGTCATTATGTTTTCTTTTCATGTGAGAGAATTTGGTTTCTCGATTACTTTTCATTGTTATGCTGTTATGTTACCGCAATTGAAAATGTTAAGTTTACTATTAAAATTATTACTTTCATTATTGACAGTTTCATTTTTTTTTTTACCAAGATTACTATTTTACAAAAATGACAGTTTTAATATATTTACTGGAAACCGTAATAGTAAAATGGACAATTTTAGCTCATCCATAATTTATGGGTTTAAATTGTCAAATTTGATATTAAAATCATCTGTCAGTCATTTAAAATTACCAGGTTTACTAGGTAATAATTTTTGCAAAATTAAAAATTTTAATAGCAATTTTTGTAAATTTGATAGCTTTAATTTAATAGTAAAACTAACATTTGTAAAGCCTTGTCAAGTTTTTCTTTGATGTTAGGAAAATCTGAATTTTGTTTTATATGACTTACTTCTCTTTGAAAAAACAAAAAATAAAAGTGAAATTATAAACAAAAACCATGAGGGGAGTATATATAATTTATGAAAGAGGAAGGGAGGTCATGGTAATATCTGTTAAAATCAGCCATTCCGACCGACAATCATGCACCGACAGCTTCCTTCCATGAGGTAGGACCCTTCCAACAACTGTTTTCTAGAGTAGTTTTATTAGTTTTTAAATTATTTTTATGTCGTTCCAAAAATAATGAATTTTGTCTTCATTTCCTTCGTTATTCTGTTTATTATTTTATTTAACGATTCATATTTTCTCCAATTTAATTAAGCAAGTAAAAGGTCGCAACCAGTGCGTTGTATCTGATTCAGTGAATATAAATATTATAGGGTTTTCATTTACGTGGCTTTTCTATTTGACCTAAGATTTTATTATAATAACTAGTGCTACACCCAGCAACGTTAAACGCATTCAAAAAAACTTGACAAAATAGAAGATATTAAATTGAAGAAGTTACTATAAATATAGTTAATTTAGAATATATTTTTTTAGGATTTAATGGCAAAAACTATAATTTTTTTGACTATCTACTATTTATTTATTTTGATACAAACTATCCACTTTTTAAATAACATGAACTAAATAAAAATAGTTATTATAATTATCATATTTTATTTGTATAATCTGATACTCATCATCTAATTGGTGCATAGGATAATGTTTCAAGCACATCAATATCAATATATATATAAAAGCACAAGTGAATAAGAAACTTTGCTAAATAAGGCAATTTGGCGCCTAAATCTGAGTAATAAAAATAGAAACTGCAATTAAGACAGAAGATGAGAAGACCTTTTTGACCGATCATCTTCTTCTCTCTCTGCTCTATTTCATCGTCATTGCCCTTCATCCCAAACCACTCTCTTTCTTCTCTCTTCTCTCCTCTCTCTCTCTCTTCTCTCTCTCTCACACACACACAACGCCCTCTCTCTCTCAGCCCCTCCACCTCTCTCTCAACCCACTCCTACATCAGTCTCCCCCCACGTCTCCCATCAACACCGACCCCCTTTCCCCTTTTCACCTCCATCTCCCAAATCTACTCTAAAATTGCCCCTCTCTCTCTCTCTCTCTATACTTCTCTTCGGCATCACTTCATCTTCTCCAAAGCATCCCCGCTCTCTGGTACGAACCACAATGTCTTCGCCTCCTTCTCTCTGTTCTGCTATGGTTATTGTAGCCCCTCTGCTTTTTCCATGGTCGTCGCCGTCGCCTCTCTCTCTTCTCGGCGCCAACAAGGTGATTGCTTTAAAAACCATGGCTCAGATTTGAACCCAATTAAGGAATCGATTGTGCCTAACATAGGATTTATGCAGTTCACTTCTCCAGTTGCTTTTCGATGAAAGAGAGTTTGCAGACTAGGTGATTAGGGCAAAATGTCAATAACCGCGACTTGGAATCGGGTAAATGAAGCCAATTTTTTTTCACAAATTCTCAGGGTTTTATTATGGAATTTTTGATGTTCTATTCAGTTTTTAATCACTCTTCAAAGTTTGCGTTTGATTCATTATTGATTTTCAATTCAAAGAGATTTCTCTTTAATTTTCTGGTGGATTCCAGGTTTGTGTTCTTGAGGATTTATTGCTTGTGAATTCTTGTGTTTAGTGCGCTAAACACGAAATCATATTGCTTCCGTGCTGCGTCAGTTGGTATCAACTGATGCAGGAGAAGACCCAGGCAGACGAGACGGACGCCCCATGACACACCCAGCGAGCGCCTCAAAGGTTGTTAACGGGAATGGAGTTGCTGAGGAATACAAATCACGGCCAAAAGTCACTGTCCACTTGCGCGGGCGCGCTAGGCACTTGGACGGCCGCGCTCGTCCGTGTCCAGCATCAGTTTTGACGTATTAATGCTTTGTTTAAATTGAGTATTACTGATTTTGGTTTATTTAAATGAGGGGTATTTTAGTCTTTGTTTTATTAATTAAGTCATTAGGGTTTATTTCTAGAATGTTCTTGTTATTAGTATAAATAGTTAAGGTAGGGTTTTGGAAAAGGAGGAACTTATTCATTATTGATTTTCAATTCAAAGAGATTTCTCTTTAATTTTACAGTGGATTCAGTTGTGTTCTTGAGGATTCATTGCTTGTGAATTCTTGTGTTTAGTGCGCTAAACACGAATCGTATTGCTTCCGTGCTTTGCGTCGGTTGGTATCGGAAAGCGAGGCTTTATCCTGTCTTTTCATCGCCGATTCATTATGGGGATCTAGCAACAAAGGCGGATATCGATGGCATAATCACCGCTATTGCCGCGTTGACTACAAAGGTTGCAGCGTTGGTGGCTGCTAAAAAAACTCAAAACGCCCGTGTTAATCGGATCCGAGGTAGCGAGGGAGACAGGGTGGTTGCACCGGTTCGACGTCCTAGAAAGGCAGAAAATCGGGAGAAAGAAGATCTAACGAAGACGATGGCCATGAAAGTTGAAACAGGTGAAGATGACGTGGCTAAGGGTCAAGCCTCAGAATGGGCACTGCTGGGACTTCCTTCAACTTGAACATCTCAAATACTTTCAATGTAGCGGACATGTATGAGTATCACGCGGATGGAGTTCTTTATCCTGATGAGAACTCGGAGTCGAGTTCTTTTGAGGTGGAGGAGACTGATACAGGGGCGAGAGCGATCGCGCTCATGGGGAGAGCGGCCGCGCTGAAGATCAGGAGTACCAGGCGTGAAGGCTCGGCATATGAGAGCGACCGCGCTCATGGGGAGAGCGGCCGCGCTGAAGACGAGGAGGAACAGGCTTGAGCCTCGGCAGAGGTGCGCGACCGCGCTGGGCCTAAGGGCGGCCTAGCTCGTGACGGGAAGAAGATGACTGATTGTGTTTTAATTTCGGAAAACTCTTTAATTTTGGTATTTTATTGTTTTTGGGAACACTTTTATTTGCTGCCTAGGTAGGAGTATAAGTACTTAGTCTTCTTATTTTGGTAAACAACTTATTCATTATTGATTTTCAATTCAAAGAGATTTCTCTTTAATTTTCTGGTGGATTCCAGATTTGTGTTCTTGAGGATTCATTGCTTGTGAATTCTTGTGTTTAGTGAGCTAAACACGAATCGTATTGCTTCCGTGCTGGGACTTGCATGGAGGAGGCCTTAGTGGGCACTTGGGGCGTGACAAGACAATCGCTAGCTTGGAGGAGCGTTATTTCTGGCCTCAACTGCGGAAGGATGCGGGTGCTATCGTCGAGCGTTGTTATGTTTGTCGTATCTAAAGGTCAATCTCAAAATCTTGGTCTTTATTTGCCTTTGCCTATTCCTGATGATATATGGCTCGATTTATCCATGGATTTTGTGTTGGGTTTACCTCGTACTCAACGAGGTGTGGATTCTAATTTCGTGGTAGTGGATCGATTTTCCAAAATGTCTCATTTTATTGCTTGCAAGAAGACCTCGGATGCCTCTAATATTGCAAAGCTGTTCTTTCGAGAGGTGGTACGTCTTCATGGTGTTCCTAAGTCCATTACTTCAGATAGGGACACTAAGTTTTTGAGCCACTTTTGGGTTACATTATGGCGTATGTTCGGTACTGCGTTGAATCGGAGTTCTACAGCTCATCCACAGACAGACGGACAGACAGATGTTACTAACAGGACATTGGGAAATATGATCAGAAGTGTTTGTGGGGACAAGCCGAAGCAGTGGGATTTGGCATTACCGCAAGTGGAGTTTGCTTACAACAGTGCAGTCCATTCGGCTACGGGTAGATCACCATTTTCTGTAGTTCACTCGTTGACGCCAAGGCATGTTGTAAAAGTAAAATAGGAGAGAGAATGAGTGGAGGGAATAGTAAATTATAATGGTGTTGTGAGTATTAAAATAATGTCGGAGACAAAGTGTGAAGTATGTAATTGGACGCCCAAAATAGAAAGTGTGAAATATGTAACTGGACGGAGGGAGTATTTTTTTTGGATGGCCTAGCTTCCTTGATAAGCTAAGCGGTTTATTATTCTGACCGCTAATCTTCTTCTCTCTGTTTCTCATTACTCCCTTCCGTCATCAGCAATTAACAAATTGCACCAAAACCCTTTCTTCCCCAAAACCTCACCTACCTTCGGCTCACCTCCCCCATTCACGGTCGCCGCCCCCTCTTTCTTTCCCGATCGTTTGTTAGACGCTTCATTGTCTTCCTGTTTTTTCCCAACGTCCAGGTAAACGCAATTTCCTCTACTAATTTCTTTTTATTTCCTTTTATTTTCTATTTCATCTCTTTGATATGTTCTTATCTATTTGGAAAATAAAAATCCCTTTGGAGGTAGTTTTTCTTTGAGCTACGAATGGGGTGCTAAAACAATGTAATGCATATTTTGTATATTAAAATCAATAATTCAAAGTCCATTTTATGTAAACCCTAACCATTAGTCTACGATTTGCATATCCAATTGAATTACCCTTTCCTCTATTTCAATCATCCGCATTGGAACTTTGTGATATTTTTATTTGTTCATCCGGTTTTGTCATTACATTTGTTCGGTTGGTAGCTATAGGATACTAAAACCACGCTTCTCTAGGTTTGTTATTCTAATTTGTGATTTTCAAATGAATATCAAAGTTGTTGTTTGGTATATGATAGTAGAAGCTGCTTTCAATCCATGAAAATGTTTGTTTTTTAGATTTTTCTGATCATGAATTGCTTTATTTTTACTTCAGTTTGCTTGGTTTTGTATGTTATATAAGACATGTCATTATGTCCCTTTTGAAATGATACTTAGACTTAAATATGATGACAATGATCCTTCTTTGATACCACAAGCTTAAAAATCTCTTGACGGAAATATTTATTCTTAAGAGATGTTAATCAGTTTTTTTTTTTAATAATAGACAATTTCTTACTTAGTTAGCTGCATATTAAATTCTCCTCTACCATAGCTCATATAAGATTGTCAATTGATTTTTTTCTTTGTTAGGAATCATTAATGTTTTTTTTTGCGAGATCTTAGGTCTCTCTGTTTAAAAGCAAGCATTGATTAACTAAAGTCCGGTTCAAAGATCGATGGAATTACACCTTCAGGTTTGCAACATAACTAAAGACTGTATCTTCAATATTAAATTTTGTATGTATTGTTACCTGTTGTGTTCATTTGTTTCATAGTGGCTACTATTATATTGTTGGAACAGTGTCCAATTGAAAAGGAATGCTACCAAGAAGATTTCATGTGGTTGTGATAGATTCTTACTTCTAATAGCTTTGATATTTGTCATGATTCACAAGTGTTTAACCAACTTTCGTTTATAACAATGATTGGTGGTAATTGTTGGCTGAACTATATTGGTTTTTAATTTTGCTTACTGCTCATTTATTCATTAGTTTGTTCCTTACAAGAAGTTTAATCTCCCAATCAAGGAGTTCCCATTTTAGTAAGCCATAGGACTGGAAACACTCAGTCTCCTTTACACTATCATTAGTATGGAAAGAAGCAGGTGTTGATGGTGCAATGTTTGTGCAGCCCATCAATAACCATTTCAATTATTCCTTGATGCCAGACGTCATTAGCACATTATACTTATATTTTTTTTTATTTTTTGTTGAAGGTTCAAGGGGAAGCCTCACATGATACAAGGTCATATATATGTAGTTTCTGCAAGAGAAGTGGACATAACAAAAGGGGATGTCCATTGTGTAAAGAACAAGATATTATTGATGTAAACAATTTTATTTTATGGAATAATGATATAATTTGTTGGTATGTTAACTGTGTTCTTATTTAGTATTTTTTTTATTTTTTGTTGCAGGTTGAAGTGAAAGGATCACATCGGAGAAGAACAAAAAAATATAGTTTGTGCAACAAAAGTGGACATAACAAAAGGGGTTGTCCAGTGAGTAAAGAACAAGATGGTATTGAGGTAAACTATTTTAATTTATCTTATAATGTTATAATGTATTGGTATTTTAACTGTGTTGTTATTTATAATTTTTTTTTATTTTTGTTTTGCGGTGTTGAAGTGGAAGGAACGCATGGGACAAGAACCAAAAATGTAGTTTGTGCAATAAAAGTGGTCATAATAAGCGAGGATGTCATTTGGCTAAACAAATTGTTCCAAGAATTCTGAATGTGAATTTTTGATTAATGATTGTGATATGTTATTGAAGGATTTGTCTCATGCTTTAAATGAGGCAGAGGCAAATACACTTTTGGCTGAAAATGAGGTTATAAAGAGACTTAGTTTGCACTATATGTTATTTTTAGTTCTTTTAATTTTTATGCACTAATGTTGTGTCTTTGTTAGGTTGTGAATGAAGCTGTTATTGAAGATGAAGCACAAGGCAGTCCACTTCAGCGTCCAAGAGTTAGAAGGTCTAAGAGGCTCGAATGGAATCGATGGATAAAACCAAAGAAGATTGACACAAGTGTCATAGATTTGACAAAATAGTAATTTGAACAACTTCTTCATTTTGGTTGTAAAAAACTTTTATTTGGGTATTTTTGACTGAAAACAATTTCACTTTTTGCCTTTTTTCATTTTGGTTGTAAAAAACTTTTGTATGGGGTTATCAATTTTCATGACATCTGGTTTTTGGTTGCAAGATTTATTCAGTTTATGTGTTTCCTGCAGTATGAGTAATTGTTTTTCACATTGATTAACACAATTTTTTCCCAAGGTTATATCTCATTAGGAGTGCTCTGTTTTGCTATTGATTGGAGTATTTGATTTAGTTCACTTAATGCAGGTCTCACAATTTTTTACAACTTTTATGGGTTGACGGCTATACAAAGAATCCACAACTTATTCATTATTGATTTTCAATTCAAAGAGATTTCTCTTTAATTTTCTGGTGGATTCCAGATTTGTGTTCTTGAGGATTCATTGCTTGTGAATTCTTGTGTTTAGTGCGCTAAACACGAAATCATATTGCTTCCGTCTTTGCGTCGGTTGGTATCAACGATGCGGTGAGAAGACCCGAGTGCACGAGACGGACGCCCCATGACACACCCAGCGAGCGCCTCAAAGGTTGTTAACGGTAATGGAGTTGCTGAGGAATACAAATCACGGCCAAAAGTCACTGTCCACTTGCGCGGGCGCGCTAAGCACTTGGGCGGCCGCGCTCGTCCGTGTCAAGCATCAGTTTTGACGTATTAATGCTTTGTTTAAATTGAGTATTACTGATTTTGGTTTATTTAAATGAGGGGTATTTTAGTCTTTGTTTTATTAATTAAGTCATTAGGGTTTATTTCTAGAATGTTCTTGTTATTAGTATAAATAGTTAAGGTAGGGTTTTGGAAAAGGAGAAACTTATTCATTATTGATTTTCAATTCAAAGAGATTTCTCTTTAATTTTCTGGTGGATTCCAGATTTGTGTTCTTGAGGATTCATTGCTTGTGAATTCTTGTGTTTAGTGCGCTAAACACGAATCGTATTGCTTCCGTGCTGCGTCAGTTGGTATCAGAGCAGGCTTTATCCTGTCTTTTCATCGCTGATTCATTATGGGGGATCTAGCAACAAAGGCAGATATCGATGGCATAATCACCGCTATTGCCGCGTTGACTACAAAGGTTGCGGCGTTGGTGGTACGCTAAAAAACTCAAAACGCCCGTGTTAATCGGATCCGAGGTGGCGAGGGAGACAGGGTGGTTGCACCGGTTCGACGTCCTAGAAAGGCAGAAAATCGGGAGAAAGAAGATCTAACGAAGACGATGGCCATGAAAGTTGAAACAGGTGAAGATGACGTGGCTAAGGGTCGAGCCTCGAATGAGCCTTCTTTGGGACTTCCTTCAACTTGAACATCTCAAATACTTTCAATGTAGCGGACATGTATGAGTATCACGCGGATGGAGTTCTTTATCCAGATGAGAACTCGGAGTCGAGTTCTTTTGAGGTGGAGGAGACTGATACAGGGGCGAGAGCGATCGCGCTCATGGGGAGAGCGGCCGCGCTGAAGATCAGGAGTACCAGGCGTGAAGGCTCGGCATATGAGAGCGACCGCGCTCATGGGGAGAGCGGCCTGTGAATGTGTGCCCAAAATTTTTGTTTATTGGAATTCACGCAAGTTTGAAGACATCCGAGTTATTTGAAAAACGGAGTCGCCACGCCATTTTAATTACCTCAAAACTTTGAAAAAAAGGTTTTATGGGTTCGGAGGTTAAGTTACCCCTTGGGAAGATTGTTTGGCGTTCACCCAAAGTGCCTTGCCGGAGCAAGTCTCCCTAGATTTCATTAATCGTGTTTGCTTGCGTGCTTTCTTTGTGTGCATGTGTTTGAAAATAAGGGGGGGAATGTCCCAAGTTGTCTTCCGGACGTACAAACCATTTGTTGGTTGTCGCTCGGGATTCCTTGGAATTTATGTATTTGGGATTATGATCCCGTCCTCATCTTATGACTTATGATCATCGCATTTTAAACCTCGGGACCCTCGGGACTTGCGTGATCGAGAGAATGACTCTCTTTTGGGTCAAAGATGAGGTTCTTTAGGAAGGAATGTCCTTAGCCCATCAATCCTACGCTTTAAGACGGTCGAGCTCGTATAGAGGCTTCATACTCATTCTTAAGCGATAATCGGAGATATAGGGTTCAAGGTTATCCTTTTCCTAAAGAAATCATGAACCTTTAATGGAAGGAATGATGCAAAGATGAGAACTTTTACACCGGTCCGTTCCAAGGTTGGGGAAAGGGGAAATGCATGATAAAAAATGACTCTTTAATGAAAAGATGACATTTTGGTTATAGCAAATGATGCTTTTTGATTTAAAGAAATGATCTTTATGCAAATGATGCATAAAGATTTGATTTTTATGCAAATGATGCATTGAAAAAGGGGTTTTGATGCAAAGGATGCATTTTTATTGAAAAAGATTTGATCTTTGTATGCAAATGATGCATAAAGATAACATTTTTATTGGAAAATAGGGATTTTAGGTGCAAAAGGATGCACCTTTATGAAAAAGACTACATTTTTATGACAAATGAGGTCTTAATGCATGCAAAGGGGAAAGGGGTGATAAAGATATGATCTTTATGAATAAATGCCAAGTCCCAAGCAAGATATATGAATGCAATGAGCAAGTATATCAATTAAAATGCAAGGTTAGGGCGTGCGAGGTTACCAATCGTTTCCTTCGCTTCTTCGGACGGAGCTAGGAGGAGAGGTTCTTCTTGGGTCTTCAAGGAGGAGGGAGATGGCTTCTTGAGCTTCTTCTTCGCCTTCTTGAGCCTTCAAGGGTTTTTCTTCACGTCTGGACTGCTATGGAGTGTGTGTGTGTGATTGTTTGTGTTGTTGTTGTTGTTGAAATGGGTAGAGGAGGGCTCTATTTATAGGCAAATCTGGATAAGGCTAATGAAGCCGTGCGGCCGCAGCCCTTTGCAAATGAGGCCGTGCGGTCTTATCCACAATGACTCAAGCATTCTAGAACCACGCAAGGTGGCATTATTCTAGAAGCTTCTCCCTAATTAAGAAAACGTGTTTTCTTAATTAGGAAGGCTCCTTTACAGCCCTAATTTAAATTTGGACTGCTTCCAGACATTTCCTAACACTAGGAAAGTCCGGGAATTACCGGAAAACTTACCGAAATGTCGGGAAAATTAACCTAAGGCATGAGCCAGATTTGGGTACTTACAGAAGCCCTCGGCAACGTCACTTGCAAGGCGAGTGGGGTTGTCGATAGAAAAGGATCCGATCTCGCGAATGCCGAGACGGATTGGGTGACCAAGGTGGTCGAGTGGCCGAACCTTTTGGAAGGCTACCTACGTATCCCTGAGGAATCAAGCCAGCCGTAGTTCGGAATTAGGATCCGCTGGGAAGGAAGAAGAGAAACCGGTCTCTTGCCGGGAAAAAGAAGAGAAAATGACCTAGGAGGTCAAGCAATTGATCCTACCGGGGACATGCTAGGAGTGACCCAGTGGTCGAATATTTGAACTTTTATGAGGGGGCGCTTTATCACTGAGGAGTGACAAAGAAACAGGGTGACCAAAGTGGTCGAATGGCTGAACCTTTTATAAAAGGCTACCTACGTATCCCGGAGGAATCAAGCCTTGATCGTAGTTCAAGCATCACTAGATAGTTAGGAACGATGTCTAGGATCCTTGGGATTTTGACAATTCGGAGGTCGTCACCCGATGAAGCTAGAGCTTATGGCACTATCTCTTTATGACGGAGATAGAGGTAACTTAAGTTGGGAAACTTGAGCGTACGTCACTATTCGCGGATAGTGGTAGCACAATTTGAAATGACTTGGGCATTCGTCACTATTCGCGGATAGTGGTAGCACAATTTGAAATGACTTGGGCATTCGTCACTATTCGCGGATAGTGGTAGCACAATTTGGAATGACTTGGGCATACTTCACTATTCGCGGATAGTGGTAGCACAAGTTGGAATGACTTGGGCATACTTCACTATTCGCGGATAGAGGTAGCACAAGTTGGAATGACTTGGGCATACTTCACTATTCGCGGATAGAGGTAGCACAAGTTGGAATGACTTGGGCATACTTCACTATTCGCGGATAGAGGTAGCACAAGTTGGAATGACTTGGGCATACTTCACTATTCGCGGATAGAGGTAGCACAAGTTGGAATGACTTGGGCATACTTCACTATTCGCGGATAGAGGTAGCACAAGTTGGAATGACTTGGGCATACTTCACTATTCGCGGATAGAGGTAGCACAAGTTGGAATGACTTGGGCATACTTCACTATTCGCGGATAGAGGTAGCACAAGTTGGAATGACTTGGGCATACTTCACTATTCGCGGATAGAGGTAGCACAAGTTGGAATGACTTGGGCATACTTCACTATTCGCGGATAGAGGTAGCACAAGTTGGAATGACTTGGGCATACTTCACTATTCGCGGATAGAGGTAGCACAAGTTGGAATGACTTGGGCATACTTCACTATTCGCGGATAGAGGTAGCACAAGTTTAGAGTTCCGACACTGGAGGTTGTCACCTAGTGTTATCCCGTTATAACGGAATTAACTGAGGCGACCGGGAATAAAGCTTGATTGCTAAAGAGATAAGGGATATTTTCTTCAAAAGATGTTATCTTGGTTAAAAGATAACGGAAATTGCATGCCCAAGTGGAAGGTCCAAAGGTGGATTGTAATTTCTGCTCAGAGCGAATGAAGCCGCCCGGCATGAGATGGAGAAAAAGAAGCCGTACGGCTAGAAGCCTGTTTTTTCCAGATTATTTAAAATCAGGTTTTGAACGGGCATTGGGCACTTGTTGCCGCCCAAGAACGCAGAGAGAGAGAAGAGAGAGAGAGAATTTCGAAATTCTTCAACCCTTTTGCTTCCCTTTGATTTGAAATGGATCCGAGGGCAATCCCATACCAAGGCAAGCAAGGAGAAACATCTCGGCGGCCGCGAGAAGGAGAAGGAAGGAGCTCGTGAGGACGGAGAGGAAGTATGACTTCCTTACGCCTCCATCTGAGCTTTATCCGGGAGAAGGGAGCACAAATCAACGAACCCGCGATCAGTTGGGGTAAGCATTCTCATTTTGCTCAAATCCGATGATTTTGCTTGATTTTTGAATGATTTAGGGCTTGACCCGAATTATAGGATTTTGAATGATTTTTTTGAATGATTTTGAGATGCATGAACAACCTATGAGGCTAAGAATATGCATGTGCAATTTTATTTGACAAAAATTATGAGAATGACTCACTTTTTTCTCGCAAAATGAAGTAAGAATTTTTTCAAAATATGAGACGGAGTTCTTGCCTTGTGCTAGAACTAGGTCAAAATTCTGATTTTCAATGAGAAAACATGATTTTGGAAGATGAAAATGATTCATGCATGCCATTTTTTGAAAAATAATGCTTATGTGCGAAAAATTGTGATTTTGTGCTTTAGGAAAGCAATGACGCGTTTCAAGTGATGAAAGACACGTTTTTTATGCAAAAGTTATGCTAGAAAACTTTTATGAATGCTTTTCTTTTGAAAATATGTGCACTTTTGAATATATGCATGCTTTTTGAAATGATATGAAGGACTGACGCTTCTTTTGATGTGCTTGTCTACAGAGAACAAGTCTAGAGGACCGTCGGAGATAGCGGTCAAGCTTTGGCAGAGGATGCCGGATTTTGAGAAGGATGGGGTGAATCCCAAGCAACTGGTGAGGGCTACTGGCCTGGATGCATTTGTAGAGGCTATCGGCCGGGGTGTCCACATCACCTCGAAGAGCAAGGGCTTGGTCCAGCCCTTTCGAGTTCTCGTGGGACAAGACTCATAGCTTTCACCCGAGCCGGGAGAGCCGACAAGGACTCCCGCCGATTTTACCGCTATTACGGGCTTACAGCTTCACCGGGAGGCCCGCGACTTGAGAGACCACATCACAAATGCCGAGGAGTTCCGTGCTTTGGTCGGGTTTGAGCCGATTCCCAAGGGGCCGGGATGGAGACACGGAATGTCGAGGTGGCAGCTCGTACTTGCATGCGTAATTTTGCCGTTAATGATGTGATCGCCCGCCACTCGGCTAGAGCATTCATATGGTTGATGCTATCACCACCATCTTTGCCAATTCTCGGGACGATAGCTATGACTTGCCTCCTCGACTCTCTGGAGGATGTCGATGGGATAGGGACGGTCTCTTGGGGAGAGGCCGGATTGGCGGAGCTCTACTTCTCGTTGGACATGTACACGGAACAAGGCCGCTTCCATGGACTCGCTTCTCATTTGCCCTCGAGGTAGTCTCCTTTTTTTTTTCTTTTCTCTTTTCCCGTCTTGAGACTTTTATGAGAGAGAAAATGACCTTTGATGTTTTGAACATGCAGCCTGGTTTTGCGAGGTGATCGGGTTCTTCCCTTGGAACCAAGCAGAGTGATGTCACCATCTTCCCCGCTATGGTTCGCCGGAGGGGAGATGCGAGAGATAAATTCACTGGGAAGACCCGGATTACCTTCGACTACAAAATGGTGAGGCCGGTCATCAACAGGATGGGCACGATGGAGTGGACTTCTACCCCGGGGCGTATCCAGAGATTTTGTTGGGAGATGCTATAGAGGTGACGAGGCAGAGGAGGTGGCTCACAGTGGCCGACATGTGATGTCATCTACTGGGACCGCTTCTCGAGGCAAAGATGGTCATGTTCCCCACTAGATGCCATTACTCCTTCTCGACCCTCCAAAGACGGATGCCGCAGCCTGTGGACCGGCCGGTGGATGAGATTGAGAGGTACCAGGTGCGTAGCCGCAGAGGAGTATTTTGATATGGACACCCCTACGCCGTGTTTGTGGAGCAGCCGCCCGAGGACGCCACGTAAGCTAGTGAAGCCGGCGGTCACTCGTGGATACGGGGAGGATGAGCCTACCGACTCCGCCGATCCCTCCCGCACATCCGTCCTACGTGGTCCATGGAGTGCCGAGGAGGATGAGGATACCGTCCCCGATGCTAGGAGCCCCAAGACACCTTGCCGCCCGATAGCACCGTAAGTGTACTCTTAGGGTCTTATTCCCTTTTAGCTTTCGCATTTTCTCGCTTTTGCAAGTTTTCTCGAGATTTTCTCGAGATTTTTCTCTTCTTTTTCTCGTGTTCCACTCGCACTTACGATAGGTCAAGTTAGGCGTAATAGGGCCGGAAGGACATGTGCCGGCCTCTTCGAGGAAGCCGGCTCGCGCTTCGAAGGCGGCAGCTGGATGCACAGAGCTCGGCGCAAGAGACGGCACGTCTGGGGCACAAGCCTACCTCATCGGCCTCGGAGTACTCTTCCAAAGGCTATGCCTGGGGCGGGGACCCAACGCCGACATTCCGGAGCACTGGCCGAGTACGGCACGATAATGTCCATCTATCTCGATGTGAGCGACTGTGAGGACTCGATGAGGGAGGCTAGCATTTATGAGCCGAGCAAACATGAAGAGGAAGAAGAATCGGAGGCCTAGGAGGTCTCTAGAATAGATTTGGAACAAAAACAAACAATTTACAATTTGATGCACACTTTGTTTATTTTTTGCTTTATTTGGGCGCCGATGGGGCGAAAACATTGTATTTATGTTTTATTTGCTTTTCTAATTCATGCTTTTTCAATTTGCATATTATCTGAGCCTGGGGCGACTTTTTGCTTGGAATTGGGGCCGAAAATGGGCCAAAATGATTTATAATGGTGTATAAATGCTTGAATGGCTTCGGATATGTTTTTGTACAGTGTTTTGGTTGAAAATGTGGGGTGAAAACTCCCTTGGGCAGCAATCTTGGTTGCCGCAGAATTTTTCGCAGAGAGCTAATGTAGCCGTGCGGCATGGCCTCGAGGGCAAATGTAGCCGTGCGGCTACGCCTGTCTCGAACCGGTTATTTTCTGAATAAAAGCAAGGCTTGGCCATTTCATTTCATTTTCACTCTAGACTTGTCCCAATTGTTCCCAGGGCATATTTTGGACCTAAAAGCACCATCTTTGATCACTTTGCGATGGAGAAGCTCGTTAGATTGCAAAGGGGGAAACGAGACCATTTTCTATCCGGTCTTCAATCTTGGGCGAGATATAACTTCCAAAATCACAAGGGGCTGCTTGATTCTTCCTTCAAGATCAAGTCTTTATGGCATTTGAGGGATCTCCCGCCCGATTGGGATCTCGCTGAGAGCCGCAAAGAAAGTTCGGGACGTCCGAGACATGTTTATCGCTTTTCTTACAACGAAATCGTCCCAACGCACGAAGACTTCGTGTAGCCTTGATTGGGAGTCCCGAGACCGAGGCTATATCTATTCCGCTGATCGGAGACGTGCCGGTGACGGTAAAGCTTGCATCTTTTCTCGCAGATTCCTTTGGGAGAGGCCGAGAGGATGATGGTAGCACCTGATAGGATTGACCTTTCGATATCCCGGCAAGTTTGGGTTTCCAGATATGGCTGCGACCACGGTGGCTATGGATGCTTTCATTCTCTCGCGTATTCTCTATTTTGTTCACCGCCGAGTCCGCTGGGATCTGGCTATAGTGGCCTCTTGGACATGGTCGAGACTCGCAGGCCGGGAAGGATATTGTCCCGCCGGGTTTTGGGAGAGACATTTCATGGGATTGATAGGATGGCTCGGGAGACCGCTTTCATGAGGTCCGGAGTCCGCTATGTTGACTCGTGGCCGCAGGAGAGGCTCGGGCTTTGCTCGGGGCTTTGCCGACTCGTGCCCTCGGGTGATTTCTGAGAGGTGCACCTAGGCAACAGGAACAGTGGTAGCCGGGAGCCGATGATGGCTAGGCTATCCACTTCGACATCCGTTGGTGGATACCACACCGGAGGTTGCACTCAGAGGATATTTCAGAGTCTTATGCCGCGAGGGTTCCGTGATTCTCGCCGGTCGTCCTTCTACATACCCCGCTTGGTATCCAGTGCAGCTTGGGGCTTTACAGAGCCATTGAGTGATTGGGAGGACATCCGGACCATGGAGGTGGTGTCATTGGACATGAGAGATCCAAACAGCCTTCTCTTTCTTCTCGAGGGCTTGGACACATACCGCTTTCCCACCTGTGGCTATCTTCAGGAGCAGGAAGAGCACCATCTTGACCACCGTCTACTTGGACCGGTACGAGAGGGAGATGGGAGCGACTGTGTCATCTTGGAGGATAGACGTCGAGCTTTATTGGGAGCCGACCGTGACTCGAGTAGGACTCGAGGGAGACCGAGGCTAAGGCGAGTTGCCATAACCAATCGTGTGACTTGGTCGAGATATGGAGGCTCGGTACAAGAGATTGTCCGAGGTCGCTCCTTTGACCGAGGCTCGCAGGGAGGAGGTGCGGACTCGTGCTCTTAGAGAGAGCGCTCATCGACACGGGGTCGGGTAGAGGCTCCAGCGAGGATACCGCAGGCCTGGATGAGGGATACCGACATTATTGAGAAGAAAAGGAAGAAGACTCGACGAGGCCGAGGAAAAGGGAAGAAGACCGAAGAAGACTCGCCGAATGACGACCGACAAGTCTTTTCTCAAGATCCTCTTATTGCCATTTTGCAAACACATTAGTTTATTTAGGCATTTTATTGTATTTTAGATCTTTTTAGCAAAGTTAGCAGAGTTAAGAGGTAGACCGTGCTTGAACTCATCAAGAAGTTTTTAACTTGTAATGAACAAGAAATATTATTTTAGAAATTAATCAAGACACATTTCATGGAAATTCAAATGTCTTTATTGATTGGGACCCGTTTTATGAAAACTGAAATGCCCTTTACTATTTAGGACGCACTTCATGGAAGCTTAATCGCCCTTTATTTATTGTTTAGGACGCATTTCATGGAAACTTAATCGTCCTTTTTATTATTTAGACCGAACCATATATGGCTGCCTACGTTCCCCTTTTACAAGAAAGGCTAAGGGGCTCAGTCTTCGTAGTTCATTCTCGTGAACTAATAATTTTTTTCATGTGCACTCGTCTTTTGCCTAGACCGCCCTTTTGGGGTTTTCACTTAGCCGGGCATTACTCTTTTTGCACTTTTTTTTTTTCTTTCTTTTTTTTTTTTTTTTTTTTATATGTGCACTGCCTTTTGCCTAGACCGCCCTTTTTGGGGTCTTCACTTAGCCGGGCATTACTCTTTTTGCACTTTTTTTTTTTTTTTTTTTTTTTTTTTATTATTTTTTTTTATTTTTTTTTATCGACATAGTATCTTCGGAGTTTATCACCATTGATCCGGGTGGACAAAGGGATTGCCATCCAAGTCTCGCAAGCTTCATTGCTCCTCCCGACGCATTTTCTCGCACCACATAAGGGCCGATCCAGCACGGGTTCCCATTTTCCTGTGGGGTTGTCTCGGTAGGGGCTTTACTTTCAAAGCACTAAGTCGCCCTCTTTGATGTCTCCGGCCTTGACCTTTTATCAAACGCCCGCCATTCGCCTTGGTAGGCTCGGGTGTGTTCCATGGCTTTTAGCCTTCTCTCGTCAAGGTGGCTAACTCATCATGCCGGCCGCGCAACCATTCCACTTCATTGACACTGCTTTTCCAGAGGACCCTTAATGACGGGATTTCCAACTCCACCGGTAACACCGCTTCCATCCCGTAAGTTAGGGCAAAAGGAGTTTCTCCCGTGGGCCGTTTCCGACAGACGTTCAGAGCCCTGCAGTGCTAGGTGCAAACTTTTCGGGCCAATCACGACCACGGTGGCCATCTTCCTGATGATCCGCTCGAGTGTCTTATTAGCAGCCTTCCACGGCTCCATTGGTTTGAGGTCCGTACGGGGACGACTTGTGGCGAGTAACTCGAATTCTCGACAGCTAGCCTATCGCAGCCTTCCTTCGAAGTGTGACCCATTATCGAAATGATCTCGCTGGGCACCCCATATCTCGCATATTATGTTTTCTTTGATGAACTCGGGCCACTTTTCTCGGAAGTGAGGACCTTGTAGGACTTGGCCTCTACCCACTTGGTGAAGTAGTCAATGGCTACCAACACGAACTCGTGCCCATTGCTTCCGCCGGGATATTTTCCCTATCACGTCAATGCCCCAAGTTGCAAACGGCCAAGGAGTCGTCATGCAAGATGTGTCATGAGGTGGGAGATGGTTGAGGTTGGCAAACCGCCGGCATTTGTCGCAGTTCGGACGTGCCGAACGCAACCGTTTCCATGGAGATCCGCAGAGTAACCCATTCCGAGGATCACTTGCATCGTGGCTCGGGCATTCATGTGAGGACCGCAGGGACCATTGTGGACTTCGGTCATCAACTCTCTCGGCTCTTTCTTGAGTGACACATAAGAGGAGTGGTCCTTGATACCGCTTCTTGTATAGGTTGCCTCCTAGAATGACATACCGAGAAGCCAACCTTTTCGTGGCTTGCAAGCTTTTGGCTCGACTCCTTCTTTGGTCTACCTTCTTCGTCTCCGAAAGCCGACTCTCCGTCTTGAGGAATTGGTAACTGATTGTACCAAGGTTCCTTTATAGGCTCTGTCCTGTGTCCACTTCACAACGTAAAGTCGGGCTTCTCTTCTACCCACTCAAGGGCTTTATGGCTTTTCCCTGTGGATCTCTACCAATGAGGCTAGAGTAGCTAGAGCATCTCGCGACCGTTCTTTTCCCCTAGTAGTGGAAAGTCACTTCTGAACCGTCCGCCAACTCCTCCATACGGGCATGATACCGTTGCAGACAGTGGTCTACAGCCTTCCACTTGTTGGAGACTTGGTTGATGATCGTGGCCGAGTCTCCGTAAACTTCGAGCTCCTTGACATTTCTTTCTAAGGCGGCCTCCAAACCAAAGAATGCAGTGCTTCATACTCGGCGGCATTGTTCGTGGCAGAAAGTTCAACTTGAGGGCTATGGGGGTATGCTCATCTTTCGGATCGACCAATAGCATTCCTACACCATTTCCTCTTTTGTTAGCGGCTCCGTCAAAGAACAACCGCCATCTATTTTCGTGCTCAACCGCAAAGATCCCTTCATCTCGGAAATTGGGGTTCAGCCCTCTCGTCTTCATTATCGGGAAGTTCGCCAGTGATCTCGACAATGCTTGACCCGATGGCCTTTCTCGGTCACATAGTTGATGTCATATTCCTCGCCAAGAAGAAGGACCACTTCGCTAGACGCATCGATAGGGAAGGCTTGTCAAAGATGTACTTGATGGGGTCCATTTTCGAGACCAAGTTCACAGGTGGGCTTCGCATATAATGCTTCAACTTGCCGACTACCTGCACTCGCTCCCGCACAAGTCTTTTCACACGCCGAGTAATTGAGCTCACTCCCTTGTAGCTTCCTACCGACAAAGTAAATGGCATTTTCTACCCGAGAGTCTTTCTTCTTCTTGAGCAAGCATAGCCCCAACCGCCGTGTTCATGATAAGGAGATAGAGCGTAAGAGGCTTCGTCTATGTGGGGGCATAGTACCGGGGATGTACTAAGTATGCCTTGATCTGGTCAAAGGCATCTTGGCATTCTTCGGTCCATTCTCAGTGTCCACATTCTTCTTCATGAGCTTGAAGATGGGCTCGCACATAGTAGTCAACCGATTGACGAAACGGCTAATGTACCGCAATTTACCCATGAAGCTTTTGACTTCCGTCTCGGGTTTGAGGTGGCCTCATATCCATGATAGCTTTGATCTTTCTGGGGTCAACTTCTATACCTCGCTCCGTGACCATGTACCCGAGCACTTTTCCCCTTGTCACTCCGAAGGTGCATTTGGCTGTGGTTTAGTCTCATGGAATGTCCGTCTCAGCCTCTCAAAGAATTTTCGTAGGTCAACAAAGTGCTGCCCACCTTCTCCTTTGGAGTGGATTATCATGTCGTCTACGTAGACCTCAATCTCCTTGTGGATCATGTCATGAAAAAGTGCGGTCGCCGCCCTTCGTAAGTAGCCCCAAGATTCTTGAGCCCGAATGGCATTACCGTATAACAAGAGGTTCCCACGGTGTGGTAAAGGCCGTCTTTTCTTGGTCTTCCTCGGCCATCTTGATCTCGGTTGTAGCCTGCAAAACCATCAACGAAGGATTTGACTTCGTAGTTGGCAAATGGAGTCCACCGTGATGTCCTATGTCGCGTAGAGGGTAGTCGTCTTTGGGCTGGGCCTTGTTCAGATCTCTGAAATCCACACAAATAAGCACCTTCCCATTGGCCTTGGTTACGGTCACGATGTTGGACAACCATGTCGGGTATTCAATAACTCGATGAATCCTACCCGCGTAGCTTCTCAATTTCTTCTTTGACCCGTAGAGACCATTCCGGCTTGATCTTTCTCAGCTTTTGCTTTACCGGCTTAGCATCCGGTGCTAGAGGGATTCTCGTGTTCTACTATCGAACCTGTCTAGCCCCGGCATATCTTTGTATGACCATGCAAACACGTCGACGTATTCTCCGAGCACTCGACATTAGTCTCTGTCCCTTTCAACCCCCCGGAAGAAGCTTCCAATCTCGCTGTCTCTTTAGGTTCCTCAATAGTACCCAAGTTCACACTTATCAAAATCTCCTCGGCACTTGGGGCCCGGTTTTCCTCTTTTTCCGAAACTCCGCTTAAAGATTTCTTTAATGTATTGTTCGTTTAGTGTGTTTGCATCTTGTTCAAATGATTCATTATTAACTGTTGTTAAATTTTGAGTTAATTTATCATTTGTTAAGTTGGCAATAAGAGGATAATCAGAAAGATTTGTCATTTCATTCAAGATAAGGGGAAAGATGACATCGATTACATTTTCATAATCCTCAGGCGTGAGGCCTTCGGATGACTCTGAGGACTGGAATTCGAAGATTCCTGACTCAACTGAAAAGACAACATAGACTCTGGACCCTACACTACTTATTGACTCGAGGGGAACTTGACAAGGGTTGGACCGGGATCTCACTCCTTCTTCTTTGCCTGCCCTGGGCAGTAGCAGTCTGGCCGGCGTTGTCATTTGATTGTGCACTCTGCGGATCATTATTGCCTTTGTCGATGCCAATTCCATAGGAAGTACTCGGCTGATTTGACAGAATCTCCTTTCTGAACTTAACTTCATCCATTTGTACCTCCGGGGCAGTAGGACCGGTTGTGCTTTCGGCATCTGAGATACAGCTCTCTTCATCCCAAAAGTCTTCTGGCTTGTTCACTCTTCTCTCTACCTTTTCCCAAACAGGGGTTGGGAATGATCCTCTGAGTAGTAATAGCCATTACAAACACATTATGCTCAAGCCATGGGTAATGAAGGGTGCTGGAGAGACTTTCATTAACATGGATTGTTTTACTTCAAACTCGTAGTCTTCATAAGTGAGCCTTTCTTCTGTAATCTTGACCATGGTTACTGGTTCGATGTCGTAGAAAAGAGGCCGAGCTCTGACAACATTAACGAAATCAGCTCCGACTATGGGTCCAAACTGTCCCTCCATGGCGGCGGCATTAATCAGATCTTTCCATTTCCCTTGTAATTCAAAGATAAGGAACATTGAATTTCGGGATATCTATGACCGCCGGATTTCCAAAACCATTTCCATTTGTTCCTCCGAACTCGATCATGTTGACTCGGTTGTTAGCAGGGAAGAGGATTCTTGACCACATTGGGACCCCGAGGTGGTTCTAACTTGCCTTCTTCAACTAGGCGAGAGATCGGGAGCTTCGGGTAGGTGCAATCATTAGTGTTATGGCCATGATAATTGTGGAAAGCGACAGGTGTTTGGTCTCGTCCATTCGATACTTTTGGGGTTTACGGGTTTCCGAGCTTTCGAAGGTCCGATGAGTCCTTCGGGCTACCAAACCGTCGAAGACCTTTTCTAGTGGCATTCCGAAATCTTCGGCGGTATAGAAAGGGAGCTTTGGCTTTGCGGCGGCTTGCTTTGCATTACATCCCCTGCTTTCTCATTCTGAATGTAATTAACGGCGCCAATCACTTCTTTTCCTTTTACGGTGACACCTGGGGCATTTGACACCGGTGCTTTGTAGCGATAAGAATCGGGCTGTTCTGTGGCCGGGGCCATATTGAAGGCATTCTCAAACTTGGTGCCGGCATTTACCATTGCCGAAAGGTCGGGATAGTAGTAATTGCCAATTTGAACTCTTAGTTGAGGTTTCGAGGCAAGATTGGAAGATCTCCATCTGTTCCTCTTCATTGAGCTGGGGTCATCATTTCACCGAGCTTCCCAATTCCATCTCTTGTAGAATTCACTTCTTGGCTCATCGAACGTTGTAGGGTACCACAGTAGGTCATTCGAATTTGGTTTCCCAATTCAAATTGGCCTTATACTTTTCTAGGAACGCTTCTTTGATGCGGTCCCAGTAGCTCGGGCCTCTGGTTTCACATGCAGAACCACCTAAGAGTGAACCTTTTAATGATAACCGAAATGATCGGCCATTTGTTCTTTGTGTACAATCTTTGGCTCTCATGGCAAGAATGTAGCTTTCAATGTGAGTCCAGGGGGACAATCGGTGCCGTTGAACTTTTCAATTTCGGCATTCGGAATTTTGGAGGGAGAGGGACAACTTTGTTGGGATCGGTGATGCGGTATGCTTTGTCCTCTTGGTGCTCTATTTCCCCAAACTTCTCTTGCATGGACCTAACTTGTTCCACTTAGCCAAGCCGTATCGGAGTCGGGGATGGTTTAGGATTGCTCGATTCCGGAGAAGGCTTATCGACTTGGGTGGAAGGACGGTGGGTGGCATAGTGGTAGGCTGGTACCAAGGCTTGGGGATCTTTGGAGGGAAGTAAGTGTAAACTTGACCGGGTCCGTGTTCCCGTGAGGCTGGCGGCGGAGGCATAGGAATTAGGCTCATAATTTCCGAAGTAGGAAAAGGATACGGAACCTCACGGGGTCACGTGGGCAAAGTTGGAGGTGGAAGATCTCTTTGTGGCGGGACATGAATTGAGAGGGTCATTGAGCTGATTTTGAGGCCTAGGGAATGCACAGGATGGCCCATGCGAGGAGAGGGAGTGAATCCCGTAGGGTAATGCGAGAGGCTGCGTAGCTTAGGGATAGGC
Source organism: Adenophora triphylla var. japonica (assembly GCA_022495995.1). Taxonomy (NCBI): domain Eukaryota; kingdom Viridiplantae; phylum Streptophyta; class Magnoliopsida; order Asterales; family Campanulaceae; genus Adenophora; species Adenophora triphylla. The sequence continues at coordinate 127,783 of JAFEMH010004598.1, forward strand.
GAGGCGTTTGCTTTGTTGGTAGGGGACAAAGCTAGGTCTCGCTTGAGGAGGTGAGGGTGTTGGGATCCTGATGGCTTGGGATGTTGGAAAGGGCCCGAAGAGGGGTAATCCTGGATAAGGGATCGTATGAGGATGGAGGAGGGCATTGGTTATAGGTGGATGGGGCGAGATGGGCGCCCGAAGGCTCATCTTCTATCATCACCAAGGAAGCAGATTGGACTCGACCATTATTTGAACTCCATGACGACGAAGCGCTTCGATGAGCGTGGCTTCTTTGTTCCTCATGGGCCCCTTCTGGCCCCATTTTCGGGGCTAAGGTTAGCTCCTCTTCCCTAGTCATCTGGTTACCCAAACCAGCCTTGTTTTTGTCAAATCGGTCATTACGACTCTCGGGCGAGAAGCGAGGATTACGCGGGCTTGTACGAGGATTACTGCGCTAACAAGTCGGCGGCCGGTGTTCTCACCCACTTCTTTCTCGGCTTGGGGAAAGGGATAGGAAAAGGTTTAGGCTCGGGGTAGGTGTTTAGGTGAAGGCTCGGGCAATATGCAAATTAGAATCTTCAAGTTTACTTAAAACAGTGTCTTTTATTAATATCTATTTGGTTGGAAAAGGGGTTACGCCCTTCTTTTTCACAACTACTCTAGATCCTGGATCGGTGGGTTCCGTCACTACGCTCCTATAAGCCCCTCGTATTCCACCTGTATTTCGACCTCCCGGGGTGGACGGCCCGGGCGGGTCCTATAGGGCACGCGGATCCCACCGGCCGAGGAAGTAAAGAACGCTCCTAGCGGGTCTAGCGGAGTCATAGGACCTTTCAACGCACGAGCGATGCGGATTATAGTCAAGGCAATACCGGTGAAAGTCTCGTCTCTCGCCTCGACGGATCTTCAAGGAGTTTCGCTTGAGCGAATGACGGTTTCTTTGACTTTCGGTAATGTCAGAGAATATAATAGGCATGGGTCGGGCGGCAAAAGCCGGATGACACGGTGTCACATTGAACTTCGTTGCATACGCAGTGCGCGAGTCGGAATCAAAGTCAATGCTGGTCAAGATCTTGCCAATTTTTCCTTGTCGGAATTTTGGCAGAGCTTCGCTTGAGCGAAAGATCTTTTATTTTTGGCAAAGACTTGGTCTTGACTCTTACGCATTCCGTGCGGGTCAAGGTCAATAGTCAATGTCGGAGTCAAGATCCCAGATTTTTCCTTGTCGGAATTTCGGCGAATTTCGCTTGAGCGAAAATCTTGGTTTCCGTTATGAGCTAAGGCTTGACCTTTACGTGGGTATGCAAGCTGGGCTATATGACACGGACTAGACCAAAAACCAACCAAAAGTCACGGATTTTGAAACGTGTGACACGGGTGTGCATTGGTCGACAGTTTGCCATGGGGAGGTTGGGATGATTCCGTGCGCGCCAGGAGCATCGTAAAGGCTGTCCGTGGCTGCAGTGGAACCACCCTCGGGTTTGAAGGACGTGCGTGCAAAAGTGTACAGGATATATCAGGTGCGCGTAGTGTGCGGTCTCCTAAAAATGTTCCTTTTTGAGTTAAAACGAGAAGATTTTCATAAATGTGTTTTAAAGGAATGATTTTCGGGACGGGGAAAATGCAACACATAAGCACGTAAATTTTAAGGAGCCCCAGTCGATGCATGGAGCTGAATAGCCCCAAGTGCTAGGGCTGCCAGTTAACCATGATTTTCTGGTGGAATTGCCACGAGGTCGTATGGTCAGAATCCTATGAGGATTAGCCGTCTGACTGCGTGGATCAATTTTCCAGGTTCCACTCCTTTTGCTATTTTTTTCGGGTTGTTTCCCTGTTCAAAGTATGCCAGAGATTCCAAGATGCAAATGATGCAATGCATGGTAAAGAAAGCAAGCACGATTAATGAAATCGGCGATGGGAGTCTAACCCGCTCAAAGGGAAAAGCTTTTTGTATTTTTTTTTTCAAAATTTTTTTTTCAAAAAGGGGATACTGGTACGTGGGATTGTTAAACCACCTTGTTATCCCAAACCCCGGGTTAGGGAGCGATGGGAAGGGTAAGTGGGGTCCACCTATATACCAAGTATCGATTTTTGTTTTGAAAATAAAACTTTTCTCCTTTGGGATGATCCCAATGTTGAGTCGCCAAACTGTGAATGTGTGCCCAAAATTTTTGTTTATTGGAATTCACGCAAGTTTGAAGACATCCGAGTTATTTGAAAAACGGAGTCGCCACGCCATTTTGATTACCTCAAAACTTTGAAAAAAAGGTTTTATGGGTTCGGAGGTTAAGTTACCCCTTGGGAAGAACGTTTGGCGTTCACCCAAAGTGCCTTGCCGGAGTAAGTCTCCCTAGATTTCATTAATCGTGTTTGCTTGCGTGCTTTCTTTGTGTGCATGTGTTTGAAAATAAGGGGGAATGTCCCAAGTTGTCTTCCGGACGTACAAACCATTTGTTGGTTGTCGCTCGGGATTCCTTGGAATTTATGTATTTGGGATTATGATCCCGTCCTCATCTTATGACTTATGATCATCGCATTTTAAACCTCGGGACCCTCGGGACTTGCGTGATCGAGAGAATGACTCTCTTTTGGGTCAAAGATGAGGTTCTTTAGGAAGGAATGTCCTTAGCCCATCAATCCTACGCTTTAAGACGGTCGAGCTCGTATAGAGGCTTCATACTCATTCTTAAGCGATAATCGGAGATATAGGGTTCAAGGTTATCCTTTTCCTAAAGAAATCATGAACCTTTAATGGAAGGAATGATGCAAAGATGAGAACTTTTACACCGGTCCGTTCCAAGGTTGGGGAAAGGGAAATGCATGATAAAAAATGACTCTTTAATGAAAAGATGACATTTTGGTTTTAGCAAATGATGCTTTTTGATTTAAAGAAATGATCTTTATGCAAATGATGCATAAAGATTTGATTTTTATGCAAATGATGCATTGAAAAAGGGGTTTTGATGCAAAGGATGCATTTTTATTGAAAAAAGATTTGATCTTTGTATGCAAATGATGCATAAAGATAACATTTTTATTGGAAAATAGGGATTTTAGGTGCAAAAGGATGCACCTTTATGAAAAAGACTACATTTTTATGACAAATGAGGTCTTAATGCATGCAAAGGGAAAGGGGTGATAAAGATATGATCTTTATGAATAAATGCCAAGTCCCAAGCAAGATATATGAATGCAATGAGCAAGTATATCAATTAAAATGCAAGGTTAGGGCGTGCGAGGTTACCAATCGTTTCCTTCGCTTCTTTTAGGACGGAGCTAGGAGGAGAGGTTCTTCTTGGGTCTTGAGGAGGAGGGAGATGGCTTCTTGAGCTTCTTCTTCGCCTTCTTGAGCCTTCAAGGGTTTTTCTTCACGTACGGACTTGCTATGGAGTGTGTGTGTGTGATTGTTTGTGTTGTTGTTGTTGTTGAAATGGGTAGAGGAGGGCTCTATTTATAGGCAGTCTGGATAAGGCTAATGAAGCCGTGCGGCTGCAGGCCCTTTGCAAATGAGGCCGTGCGGTCTTATCCACAATGACTCAGCATTCTAGAACCATGCAAGGTGGCATTATTCTAGAAGCTTCTCCCTAATTAAGAAAAACGTGTTTTCTTAATTAGGAAGGCTCCTTACAGCCCTAATTTAAATTTGGACTGTTCCAGGACATTTCCGGAACACTAGGAAAGTCCGGGGAATTACCGGAAAACTTACCGAAATGTCGGGAAAATTAACCGGAAGGCATGAGCCAGATTTGGGTACTTACACGGCCGCGCTGAAGACGAGGAGGAACAGGCTTGAGCCTCGGCAGAGGTGCGCGACCGCGCAGGGCCTAAGGGCGGCCGCGCTCGTGACGGGAAGAAGATGACTGATTGTGTTTTAATTTCAGAAAACTCTTTAATTTTGGTATTTTATTGTTTTTGGGAACTCTTTTATTTGCTGCCTAGGTAGGAGTATAAGTACTTAGTCTTCTTATTTTGGTAAACAACTTATTCATTATTGATTTTCAATTCAAAGAGATTTCTCTTTAATTTTCTGGTGGATTCCAGATTTGTGTTCTTGAGGATTCATTGCTTGTGAATTCTTGTGTTTAGTGCGCTAAACACGAATCGTATTGCTTCCGTGCTGGGACTTGCATGGAGGAGGCCTTAGTGGGCACTTGGGGCGTGACAATATAATCGCTAGCTTGGAGGAGCGTTATTTCTGGCCTCAACTGCGGAAGGATGCGGGTGCTATCGTCAGGCGTTGTTATGTTTGTCAGGTATCTAAAGGTCAATCTCAAAATACTGGTCTTTATTTGCCTTTGCCTATTCCTGATGATATATGGCTCGATTTATCCATGGATTTTGTGTTGGGTTTACCTCGTACTCAACGAGGTGTGGATTCTGTTTTCGTGGTAGTGGATCGATTTTCCAAAATGTCTCATTTTATTGCTTGCAAGAAGACCTCGGATGCCTCTAATATTGCAAAGCTGTTCTTTCGAGAGGTGGTACGTCTTCATGGTGTTCCTAAGTCCATTACTTCAGATAGGGACACTAAGTTTTTGAGCCACTTTTGGGTTACATTATGGCGTATGTTCGGTACTGCGTTGAATCGGAGTTACAGCTCATCGCGAGACGAGACGGACAGACAGAGGTTACTAACAGGACATTGGGAAACATGATCAGAAGTGTTTGTGGGGACAAGCCGAAGCAGTGGGATTTGGCATTACCGCAGGTGGAGTTTGCTTACAACAGTGCAGTCCATTCGGCTACGGGTAGATCACCATTTTCTGTAGTTTACTCGTCGACGCCAAGGCATGTTGTAGATTTGGTACCGTTACCAAGGGGTCGTGGTGTGAGCCAAGCAGCTGAAAATATGGCCAATGAAGTATGTGCTGTCAAAGAAGAGGTTCGGGCCAAGTTGGAGGCAACGGGATTGAAGAATAAGAGGCTGCTGCAGACAAGAAGAAACGGGTCAAAGTTTTCAAGGTTGGGGATGATGTTATGGTTTTCCTTCGACGAGAGCGTTTTCCTGTTGGTACGTACAAGAAATTGCAACCTCGCAAGTATGGGCCTTTCAAGGTGACTAGGAAGATCAATGACAATGCATATGTGGTGGCTCTTCCTGATGACTTGAACATCTCAAATACTTTCAATGTAGCGGACATGTATGAGTATCACGCGGATGGAGTTCTTTATCCTGATGAGAACTCGGAGTCGAGTTCTTTTGAGGTGGAGAGGCTGATACATGGGCGAGAGCGGCCGCGCTCATGGGGAGCGGCAGCGGCTGAAGATCGGGAGTACCAGGCGTGAAGGCTCGGCATATGAGAGCGAACGCGCTCATGGGAGCGGCCGCGGCCAGAAGACGAAGAGGAACAGGCTTAAGCCTCGCAGAGGTGCGCGACCACGCCGGGCTGCAAGGGCGGCGCGCTCGTGACGGGAAGAAGATGACGGTGTGTTTTAATTTCGGAAAACTCTTTAATTTTGGTATTTTATTGTTTTTGGGAACTCTTTTATTTGCTGCCTAGGTAGGAGTATAAGTACTTAGTCTTCTTATTTTGGTAAACGACTTATTCATTATTGATTTTCAATTCAAAGAGATTTCTCTTTAATTTTTACGGTGGATTCCAGATTTGTGTTCTTGAGGATTCATTGCTTGTGAATTCTTGTGTTTAGTGCGCTAAACACGAAATCATATTGCTTAATAGTGCGTCAGTTGGTATCAACCGATGCAGAGAAGACTCAGCAAACGAGACGGACGCCCGCTCACACAGATTGAGCGGCGCCTCAAAGGTTGTTAACGGGAATGGAGTTGCTTGAGGAATACAAATCACGGCCAAAAGTCACTGTCCACTTGCGCGGCGCGCTAGGCAGGCAGGCGGCCGCGCTCGTCCGTGTCCAGCATCAGTTTTGACGTATTAATGCTTTGTTTAAATTAGTATTATGCGATTTTGGTTTATTTAAATGAGGGGTATTTTAGTCTTTGTTTTATTAATTAAGTCATTAGGGTTTATTTCTAGAATGTTCTTGTTATTAGTATAAATAGTTAAGGTAGGGTTTTGGAAAAGGAGGAACTTATTCATTATTGATTTTCAATTCAAAGAGATTTCTCTTTAATTTTCTGGTGGATTCCAGATTTGTGTTCTTGAGGATTCATTGCTTGTGAATTCTTGTGTTTAGTGCGCTAAACACGAATCGTATTGCTTCCGTGCTGCGTCAGTTGGTATCAGAGCAGGCTTTATCCTGTCTTTTCATCGCTGATTCATTATGGGGGATCTAGCAACAAAGGCAGATATCGATGGCATAATCACCGCTATTGCCGCGTTGACTACAAAGGTTGCAGCATTGGTGGCTGCTAAAAAAACTCAAAACGCCCGTGTTAATCGGATCCGAGGTGGCAAGGGAGACAGGGTGGTTGCACCGGTTCGACGTCCTAGAAAGGCAGAAAATCGGGAGAAAGAAGATCTAACGAAGACGATGGCCATGAAAGTTGAAACAGGTGAAGGTGACGTGGCTAAGGGTCAAGCCTCAGAATGGGCACTGCTGGGACTTCCTTCAACTTGAACATCTCAAATACTTTCAATGTAGCGGACATGTATGAGTATCACGCAGATGGAGTTCTTTATCCTGATGAGAACTCGGAGTCGAGTTCTTTTGAGGTGGAGGAGACTGATACAGGGGCGAGAGCGACCGCGCTCATGGGGAGAGCGGCCGCGCTGAAGATCAGGAGTACCAGGCGTGAAGGCTCGGCATATGAGAGCGACCGCGCTCATGGGGAGAGCGGCCGCGCTGAAGACGAGGAGGAACAGGCTTGAGCCTCGGCAGAGGTGCGCGACCGCGCTGGGCCTAAGGGCGGCCGCGCTCGTGACGGGAAGAAGACGACTGATTGTGTTTTAATTTCGGAAAACTCTTTAATTTTGGTATTTTATTGTTTTTGGGAACTCTTTTATTTGCTGCCTAGGTAGGAGTATAAGTACTTAGTCTTCTTATTTTGGTAAACAACTTATTCATTATTGATTTTCAATTCAAAGAGATTTCTCTTTAATTTTCTGGTGGATTCCAGATTTGTGTTCTTGAGGATTCATTGCTTGTGAATTCTTGTGTTTAGTGCGCTAAACACGAATCGTATTGCTTCCGTGCTGGGACTTGCATGGAGGAGGCCTTAGTGGGCACTTGAGGCGTGACAAGACAATCGCTAGCTTGGAGGAGCGTTATTTCTGGCCTCAACTGCGGAAGGATGCGGGTGCTATCGTCAGGCGTTGTTATGTTTGTCAGGTATCTAAAGGTCAATCTCAAAATACTGGTCTTTATTTGCCTTTGCCTATTCCTGATGATATATGGCTCGATTTATCCATGGATTTTGTGTTGGGTTTACCTCGTACTCAACGAGGTGTGGATTCTGTTTTCGTGGTAGTGGATCGATTTTCCAAAATGTCTCATTTTATTGCTTGCAAGAAGACCTCGGATGCCTCTAATATTGCAAAGCTGTTCTTTCGAGAGGTGGTACGTCTTCATGGTGTTCCTAAGTCCATTACTTCAGATAGGGACACTAAGTTTTTGAGCCACTTTTGGGTTACATTATGGCGTATGTTCGGTACTGCGTTGAATCGGAGTTCTACAGCTCATCCACAGACAGACGGACAGACAGAGGTTACTAACAGGACATTGGGAAACATGATCAGAAGTGTTTGTGGGGACAAGCCGAAGCAGTGGGATTTGGCATTACCGCAGGTGGAGTTTGCTTACAACAGTGCAGTCCATTCGGCTACGGGTAGATCACCATTTTCTGTAGTTTACTCGTCGACGCCAAGGCATGTTGTAGATTTGGTACCGTTACCAAGGGGTCGTGGTGTGAGCCAAGCAGCTGAAAATATGGCCAATGAAGTATGTGCTGTCAAAGAAGAGGTTCGGGCCAAGTTGGAGGCAACGGGATTGAAGAATAAAGCTGCTGCAGACAAGAAGAAACGGGTCAAAGTTTTCAAGGTTGGGGATGATGTTATGGTTTTCCTTCGACGAGAGCGTTTTCCTGTTGGTACGTACAAGAAATTGCAACCTCGCAAGTATGGGCCTTTCAAGGTGACTAGGAAGATCAATGACAATGCATATGTGGTGGCTCTTCCTGATGACTTGAACATCTCAAATACTTTCAATGTAGCGGACATGTATGAGTATCACGCGGATGGAGTTCTTTATCCTGATGAGAACTCGGAGTCGAGTTCTTTTGAGGTGGAGGAGACTGATACAGGGGCGAGAGCGACCGCGCTCATGGGGAGAGCGGCCGCGCTGAAGATCAGGAGTACCAGGCGTGAAGGCTCGGCATATGAGAGCGACCGCGCTCATGGGGAGAGCGGCCGCGCTGAAGACGAAGAGGAACAGGCTTGAGCCTCGGCAGAGGTGCGCGACCACGCTGGGCCTAAGGGCGGCCGCGCTCGTGACGGGAAGAAGATGACTGATTGTGTTTTAATTTCGGAAAACTCTTTAATTTTGGTATTTTATTGTTTTTGGGAACTCTTTTATTTGCTGCCTAGGTAGGAGTATAAGTACTTAGTCTTCTTATTTTGGTAAACAACTTATTCATTATTGATTTTCAATTCAAAGAGATTTCTCTTTAATTTTCTGGTGGATTCCAGATTTGTGTTCTTGAGGATTCATTGCTTGTGAATTCTTGTGTTTAGTGCGCTAAACACGAAATCATATTGCTTCCGTGCTGCGTCAGTTGGTATCAACTGATGCAGGAGAAGACCCAGGCAGACGAGACGGACGCCCCATGACACACCCAGCGAGCGCCTCAAAGGTTGTTAACGGGAATGGAGTTGCTGAGGAATACAAATCACGGCCAAAAGTCACCGCCCACTGCGCGGGCGCGCTAGGCACTTGGGCGGCCGCGCTCGTCCGTGTCCAGCATCAGTTTTGACGTATTAATGCTTTGTTTAAATTGAGTATTACTGATTTTGGTTTATTTAAATGAGGGGTATTTTAGTCTTTGTTTTATTAATTAAGTCATTAGGGTTTATTTCTAGAATGTTCTTGTTATTAGTATAAATAGTTAAGGTAGGGTTTTGGAAAAGGAGGAACTTATTCATTATTGATTTTCAATTCAAAGAGATTTCTCTTTAATTTTCTGGTGGATTCCAGATTTGTGTTCTTGAGAATTCATTGCTTGTGAATTCTTGTGTTTAGTGCGCTAAACACGAATCGTATTGCTTCCGTGCTGCGTCAGTTGGTATCAGAGCAGGCTTTATCCTGTCTTTTCATTGCTGATTCATTATGGGGGATCTAGCAACAAAGGCAGATATCGATGGCATAATCACCGCTATTGCCGCGTTGACTACAAAGGTTGCAGCGTTGGTGGCTGCTAAAATAACTCAAAACGCCCGTGTTAATCGGATCCGAGGTGGCGAGGGAGACAGGGTGGTTGCACCGGTTTGACGTCCTAGAAAGGCAGAAAATCGGGAGAAAGAAGATCTAACGAAGACGATGGCCATGAAAGTTGAAACATGTGAAGGTGACGTGGCTAAGGGTCAAGCCTCAGAATGGGCACTGCTGGGACTTCCTTCAACTTGAACATCTCAAATACTTTCAATGTAGCGGACATGTATGAGTATCACGCGGATGGAGTTCTTTATCCTGATGAGAACTCGGAGTCGAGTTCTTTTGAGGTGGAGGAGACTGATACAGGGGCGAGAGCGATCGCGCTCATGGGGAGAGCGGCCGCGCTGAAGATCAGGAGTACCAGGCGTGAAGGCTCGGCATATGAGAGTGACCGCGCTCATGGGGAGAGCGGCCGCGCTGAAGACGAGGAGGAACAGGCTTGAGCCTCGGCAGAGGTGCGCGACCGCGCTGGGCCTAAGGGCGGCCGCGCTCGTGACGGGAAGAAGATGACTGATTGTGTTTTAATTTCGGAAAACTCTTTAATTTTGGTATTTTATTGTTTTTGGGAACTCTTTTATTTGCTGCCTAGGTAGGAGTATAAGTACTTAGTCTTCTTATTTTGGTAAACAACTTATTCATTATTGATTTTCAATTCAAAGAGATTTCTCTTTAATTTTCTGGTGGATTCCGATTTTGTGTTCTTGAGGATTCATTGCTTGTGAATTCTTGTGTTTAGTGCGCTAAACACGAATCGTATTGCTTCCGTCTTTGGGACTTGCATGGAGGAGGCCTTAGTGGGCACTTGAGGCGTGACAAGACAATCGCTAGCTTGGAGGAGCGTTATTTCGGCCTCAACCGCGGAAGGATGCGGGTGCTATCGTCAGCGCGTTGTTATGTTTGTCGTGTATCTAAAGGTCAATCTCAAAATACCGGGTCTTTATTTGCCTTTGCCTATTCCCTGATGATATATGGCTCGATTTATCCATGGATTTTGTGTTGGGTTTACCTCGTACTCAACGAGGTGTGGATTCTGTTTTCGTGGTAGTGGATCGATTTTCCAAAAATGTCTCATTTTATTGCTTGCAAGAAGACCTCGGATGCCTCTAATATTGCAAAGTCAGTTCTTTCGAGAGGTGGTACGTCTTCATGGTGTTCCTAAGTCCATTACTTGAGATAGGGACACTAAGTTTTTGAGCCACTTTTGGGTTACATTATGGCGTATGTTCGGTCAAGGCGTTGAATCGGAGTTCTACGGCCTCATCCACGAGCATCGGACGGATGCGAGGTTACTAACAGGACATTGGGAAACATGATCGAAGTGTTTGTGGGGACAAGCCGAAGCGGTGGGATTTAGCATTACCGCAGTGGAGTTTGCTTACAACAATGCAGTACCATCTCGGCTACGGGTAGATCACCATTTTCCGTAGTTTACTCGTCGACGCCAAGGCATGTTGTAGATTTGGTACCGTTACCAAGGGGTCGTGGTGTGAGCCAGGCAGCTGAAAATATGGCCAATGAAGTATGTGCTGTCAAAGAAGAGGTTCGGGCCAAGTTGGAGGCAACGGGATTGAAGAATAAGGCTGCTGCAGACAAGAAGAAACGGGTCAATGTTTTCAAGGTTGGGGATGATGTTATGGTTTTCCTTCGACGAGAGCGTTTTCCTGTTGGTACGTACAAGAAATTGCAACCTCGCAAGTATGGGCCTTTCAAGGTGACTAGGAAGATCAATGACAATGCATATGTGGTGGCTCTTCCTGATGACTTGAACATCTCAAATACTTTCAATGTAGCGGACATGTATGAGTATCACGCGGATGGAGTTCTTTATCCTGATGAGAACTCGGAGTCGAGTTCTTTTGAGGTGGAGGAGACTGATACAGGGGCGAGAGCGACCGCGCTCATGGGGAGAGCGGTCGCGCTGAAGATCAGGAGTACCAGGCGTGAAGGCTCGGCATATGAGAGCGACCGTGCTCATGGGGAGAGCGGCCGCGCTGAAGACGAGGAGGAACAGGCTTGAGCCTCGGCAGAGGTGCGCGACCGCGCTGGGCCTAAGGGCGGCCGCGCTCGTGACGGGAAGAAGATGACTGATTGTGTTTTAATTTCGGAAAACTCTTTAATTTTGGTATTTTATTGTTTTTGGGAACTCTTTTATTTGCTGCCTAGGTAGGAGTATAAGTACTTAGTCTTCTTATTTTGGTAATCAACTTATTCATTATTGATTTTCAATTCAAAGAGATTTCTCTTTAATTTTCTGGTGGATTCCAGATTTGTGTTCTTGAGGATTCATTGCTTGTGAATTCTTGTGTTTAGTGCGCTAAACACGAAATCATATTGCTTCCATGCTGCGTCAGTTGGTATCAACTGATGCAGGAGAAGACCCAGGCAGACGAGACGGACGCCCCATGACACACCCAGCGAGCGCCTCAAAGGTTGTTAACGGGAATGGAGTTGCTGAGGAATACAAATCACGGCCAAAAGTCACTGTCCACTTGCGCGGGCGCGCTAGGCACTTGGGCGGCCGCGCTCGTCCGTGTCCAAAGATCGCTTTGACTTATTAATGCTTTGTTTAAATTGAGTATTACTGATTTTGGTTTATTTAAATGAGGGGTATTTTAGTCTTTGTTTTATTAATTAAGTCATTAGGGTTTATTTCTAGAATGTTCTTGTTATTAGTATAAATAGTTAAGGTAGGGTTTTGGAAAAGGAGGAACTTATTCATTATTGATTTTCAATTCAAAGAGATTTCTCTTTAATTTTCTGGTGGATTTCAGATTTGTGTTCTTGAGGATTCATTGCTTGTGAATTCTTGTGTTTAGTGCGCTAAACACGAATCATATTGCTTCCGTGCTGCGTCAATGCACATAATGATCACAGTTTTTTACATCACCGTTATTTTCCTTCCTAAGATTTTATCTACATGGTTCAAAATATGTCTTTCCTGTTACTACACAAAACTGGTGATGATGTCTTCATGTTTAGCATGCAGTAAAGATAATCAAAGCTAATTTCTAATTGAGCTAAGAATTCCAGATGAGCACCATCATCAAATCTAATGAGTATCTTGTGAATAGGTGTTGTAGCAACATACTCTCGATTGGTTCCAATCATTAAAAGGAGATATGACTATGGGGTTATGATCTTTATCCTTACCTTAAATTTGGTTGTTGTGTCTGGGTTGCGTGCAGATAAAGTCCTGAAATTGGCCCGGGAACGTCTATCAACAATTGGCATGGGTTTCGGCGTATGCATATTCACCAGCTTACTCATATTTCCCATATGGGCTAGTGATGAACTTCATAACTCGACATCCTCCAAGTTTGATAAGCTAGCAAGCTGCATTGAAGGTGCCTAAGAAAAAGGAAACAAAAGATCTTAAAATTTTATGATATTAGTAAATGAAGTTTAATATAGCACTCCTGACTTACATGATTATTTCCTGCAGAATGGTTGGAGGAATACTTCAAAGTCAGTGAAAAGGAAAAGCAGCCAAGCTCTAATGTCAACAGTTGCAAGTCAGTGTTACACTCAAAGTCAAGTGACGAGTCACTGGTATATCTCTTACTCATGTAAATCAGATATATATCAAGCTACTACTTCAGCCTATTTCCTAAGATGTAGAACCTGAAATCTCATTTTTATTAGCCTATGGCTACATATCAAGCTACTACTTCAGCCTATTTCCTAAGATATAGATCCTGGAATCTCAATTTTATTAGCCTGTGGCTATATATCAAATACAACCTAAACTTGCAGGAACAAAGCAAATAATCAAAATACCAGGTGGAAGCAGCAAAATTATTGGATATAAATTGTTACTAAGATTTGAGAAAAGAAATATACCTGCTCTGCTCAGCTCAGCTCAAGAATGAATAGGTGCTTCAATTGGATATGCAATTCAATGTAGAGCTCAAATTGAAGAATGGGTGCTTCAATTGGATATGCAACTCAGGCTAATGGCTAGGGTTTACATGACTGGAGTTCGAATTAGTGATTTTGATGTAGGATTCAGATAGTTATGGTAATCGGTGAAGGAAGGGGATTTTGAGAGGGAATTGGTTGGGTATGGCAAAAACGGTGTAGCCATGGCATAAGAGAGAAGAGAGAAGAGAGAAGAAAGAAGAAAGAGAGCAGGGAGACAATGGGAGAAGAGAGAGAGAGAAGGCATCAACCATGGCAGAAGAGAGAGAGGGGGAGGCGATGAAGGCGTTTGTAGTAAAGGGCATTGTTTTGGGGAAGAGAGAGCGACGCAGGGAGTAGACAAAGATCGAGAAGCGGAATATAAAAGGACTCATGAATAATTTGTACGCTATTGTGAAAGGCAGTTTGGGAATTTAGAAAATAGGGAAAAGGGTATATTTAGTAATTAATATTAGGAGAGAATGAATCTAGTCTCTATTCAGTCTAGGAGCTAGTTTGAGCGGGAAAATAGTGGATGTACTGAAGTGCTTTGCACTTCAACTTTTATATAGTTATAGATTGTCTTTTTAAAATGAGATATTTTAAAAATATTCAAGATATAGTGAGATTATTTATTTAGAATATAGGGAGAAATGATTTTTTTCCCTAAACGCATAACAAAGCTATCACCATGACACAATTTCTTGGTACTTTTAATGTACCCTCCCGAATTTTTAATGGGGAGAAAGAAAAGAAAAAAAAAGAGAAGAGAAAGGAAACGAAGAAAAGAGAATGAGAGGGGAAAGAAGGGGAGATAAGATAATTCAATATTTTTTTTTGAAATACTCTTGATTTTAGGAATGAAAAAGAATAAAAAAAAAGGTTGAATTATACTTGTACTCTCTTAACTAGAATTATATTTGAAGGATATAAGGGGTTTATCAAAAAAAATTGTTTATTAAGGGTCCGCTCCCAAGTTTTAAAGGAGAGAAGATAGAGGGAGGGAAGAGAAGGGAAAGGGAAAGAAGAGGAGGGGAGGAAATTCAATAACCTCTTGAACTACTTTTGTCTTCTGAGTTTAGAAGAGAAAATGAAAGAAATTGAATTACACGTGTACCCTTTAATGAAAGAAAAATAGAGAGTTATACTTGATGCTGCAGGAATCGTGCTGTAATCAATCTCTGTCCAGCTGAAAGATTGATCACCTGACTTTTGACCAGAAACACAGAACTCACGACTAGCCGGAATGGTCTCCGACGAAGACCCTCGGGTGTGAGAGTAAGTATGGTGATATGAGAGCTAAATATTCTAATGAACAATGAATTCAGAATAACAATATAGCAGTTACCTCTAAATCGTTGAAGATGTGAAGTATTTATAGGCCTTGATAAGAGGTATAATTATGGTAGGATTGTATGAAATTCCTAGAATCACGGATCAGATTTGTATAAGAGATCGTGCCTATATATAACTCCTGATTTGTAGGACTTCTGTTGTGGAAAGAGTTGTAATTACGCCCTGACTTTGTAGGTCGACATACTCTTGGTAGGTCGAGGTTGCCTGCATGGGCCTTAGGTCGACCTGACTGATTGACACTGCCGAATAATACTTGAATAAGATATGGATCGTATGTCGGACAAAGCTAGGTCGGGACCATGGTGGTCGAACAATGAGCTAGGTCGACTGATCTTTTACTGATGGTCCTTGGGCCTTGTAATAATTGGGCTGACCCACCAAGAATGGGGTGGCAAATTTGTACGTAAGATTGGGCTTGCTCGTTGGGCCTAGCCCGTCACTTTTATTCCGTTCGTGGCTCCCAACTTTCTGAGTTGACTTTGTCGACCAGAAAGTTATAAGAATTTTTTGATAAAGACTTGAGTAGGTCGTAGGTAGATGCTTGCATGTTTGGTGGTCGACCAATGATGACGTGGCTCAATCCTGATCGTTAACGTTTTTGATGGTCAAATCTGCAAGAGCGCCGTAATTCCGTAATCATTACCCCTTTTGACGCTTGGACAACTGCCTTGGGAATCGTTTTTGGCATTAATTAAGAGATTTAACCGTTTGAAACCCAAAACCCTCCCAATTCAGAAAAGAATTAGCTGTGAGTATATAAAGGAAATCCTTTTCCTTTTTGGCTTTTTACAAACTCCCAACTTTTAAGCAAGCAGCAAGAACAAAGGCGAAAACAAATCTCCATCATCCCTATTGTCTTCGAGCTTTCCGATCCTTTTCCAAAACTCGTCTTCACCAATATAAGTAAGGTACCCCTCTATTCCTTCGTATTAGGGTTTAATTTCTGCTTTCCCTTTTGATTATGCCATGGCTAGGACCTTTAGTTGTGAACCTGGGGCTTGGTACATGTATTGCACTGTCAACCGAAGAGTATATAAGCACTTAGGTGGTGTGTGGAAAGAGATGAGCAAGGAGGAGTGTACTTCCATCTTGACCAGGTGGGGTTTACGTTTTAGCGAGCTAGGTATGCCCGTAGGAGAAACCCTAGGTGATTTAGAAACTGACGACCAAAGAGTAGTCTCCTTTCACCTTTTCCACGAATTGCTCGACCATATAGTCTTATTTTACATCTGGGGTCCCAATAAACCTTCCTTCCTTCCTTAGGGATAGAAAAAGATTTTCGGGGGAATCTAGGTCGCCCATTGTTAGGTCCCTTGAGTCTGTATATAGGACTGATTACCCTGTTTCCTCTTGTTCTTTAGATATGTTGACTCAAGAGTGGGCGGCGACCTCCGCCACAACGAGCTCTTACTCTACCAACATAGTTGATGCTTTCTGCTCATCGGTCGTCCCTGGTCGCAATGAGATGGGTTACGTGGCCCCCAAACCCAAACCTGGAAAGCAGGCCTCAGAATCTAGGCTTAAAATAATGTACGATCACTATGAGGTCGATAGGGAGGAGTTCAGGCTAACCCACATGACGGCTAAACAGTTTAACGCCTTTAGCTGGGAAGACAAGGTTATGGACCCTACCAGAGTGGCCTTCCCCTTAATACCAAAAGGAAGAGGTCGAGGCTCGGCCCAAACCTTGATGGAAGTGGCACTTCCAATGCTCCTCCCCAAGCTCCCCCATGACTAGCGTGAATCTCATTCGTGCTGAGGTGGCGAAGCTTAGAGATGTGCTTGCCCTTACCATGCTCGACTGCATGAACCGTCGTTATCCCGAGCTGGAGTATGGGCAGCATAATTATAAATCCCATTCCAGTCAGCGTACCGGTTTTGCCATTGGGACGGAACGTACCGGTACCGGAATGCACCGGTGCACCGTACCGGGTTTACCACACTTTTTTTGTATTTTTTCACTAATTATATCCCTAGCATATGTTAACAAAAATATAACACTTTTTCTGGTACAATTGCTAAAATGACATCAAAAACTCATTCTAAGTAATAGTAATTTTAAGAATGTTAGCTATTACCATGTTCTTACACCGACAAGTAATAGTAATTTTAAGAAAGAAATGAAAAAATTGATTTTTTTCATTCTTTTCAATTTTCATGGATTTCTGGAGAAAAAAAATGATTTTTTTTCATTCTTTTCATGGATTTCTGGTACAATTGTTAAAATGACATAAAAAAAATTGATTTTTTTTTTATTCTAATAAAAATGCGTCCCAGTCGAAATATCCATCTCTGCCGGTTTTTACCGGTTTGGGGCGGTTCAGCCGGTTCGGTCCGGTACAGAGCGGTTTCTAGACTGGTACGGTAACCTGTTCCGCACCGTTTTTCCACTGGGACAGGACGTACCGGTCGGGACGGACCGATACGGGACGGGATTTATAACTATGATAGGCAGGCTGTCGTGCAACGGGTTGTGGATCCGAACTTGTTATCCCAATTTGCTAAGGATGTGGCTTTCTCCTGAAGAGTTCGCTGATAGGTTCGGCCTATCTCATTGCGAGGTACCACTAGCCTTCTATCTATTTTTCTCAGTTACTTTAGTTGCCATATTTGTTACTCGCTTTTGACTATAGCTACTTGTTTAGTTTGACCACTTTCTTTTTGTGGATGCAGTCTCTAACCCTTGTCGAGCAAGTCAAAAGTGGTTAGAGGACGGCCATCGAGCAGGAGAAGATCGCTACAGCTGCCTATGCCCGGAAGGTCAGTGAGTTAGATGAGCTGAAAGAGAAGTATGGCGATCTGGATGCGGCGTACGATGCTATCAAGCTTGCGAGAGATGTTGTGGAGGCTGATAGAGACAAGGCCCAGGCAGCTCTTAAAGAGGCTGAGAAAAAGGATGACTTGCTGAAGGGGGAGGTCGATATCGTTGAAGCCGACAAGTCCATTCTGGAGAAAGATAATAGGGAGCTAGCCAAGAAGCTCAAGGAAGGTAATGAGCGTATTCTGAAAATGACTGAGGACCAGCTATCAACTCGAAAGACATTGGAGGAAGAGGCCTTGTCAAGGGAGAAAGCTGCAGTGGAAGCCTTCAAAAATAGCGACGAATGTTATGATATCATTGTTGATCGAGCGAAGAATTTCTTTGATGTAAGTCACCGTCACATGGCTCGTCGAGCCATAATTGATCCGACAACAGATGTATCTTTGGAACAGCTAGCCCGATGGGCGTCTGAAGCTCAGTATGACATTGAAGCCCGTGGTGGCCACTCCATTGTCCCTTATACTAAGAATGATCTGGCCTTCATAGCCCAACAAGATCGAGAAGACGGATGCGAGCACTGGATCGCTCCTCCCCTTGCAGAAAGGAATTTTAATGTACTTCTTCAAGAAATTGAGGATGCTGAAGATATGGAGGAGGACGCAGAAGAGGAGGTCGAAAGGGACCTGCAAGATCCAGCTATCGACGAGCCAGCCGCTTAGGTTTTTGTTTAACTGATGTAATGAACAAGCTTCAAAACAATTTTTTGTTTTTGTTTATGTAGTCCGTGCCTTGGCCCAGTTTGAGAGGCATTTAACTTTTGACATATTTTGCTCATACAAGTTCTAGCCCGCTATGGGGGACTTGCTTTTATCTATTCAATTGTAATTGACTATGCTTGAATCCCCTTATTTTAGATCCTTGCTTGTATATGTTCGTCGAACTAGACTGAATTGATGATCGATCGAAGTCTTGGAGGGAGAGCAGTTGGTAATTTAATGAAGCTGACCAGGGTTATGGTCGAGCTTTGTATTTGAGAACTAGGTCAACTAAGAGTCAGACCTGATAGAGGAACGAGATTGACTAAGAGTTGAATCCGTTACGGAACGAGACTGTCCTAAATCTTCAGTCGGACCTGTTTAAGAATAAGGTCGACTTAGGACATCGGTCGAGTCTGTTAAGGAACGAGACTGCCCTAAATCTTCAGTCGGACCTGTTTAAGAACGAGGTCGACTTAGGACATCGGTCGAGTCTGTTAAGGAACGAGACTGCCCTAAATCTTCAGTCGGACCTGTTTAAGAACGAGGTCGACTTAGGACATCGGTCGAGTCTGTTAAGGAACGAGACTACCCTAAATCTTCAGTCGGACATTTTTAAGAACGAGGTCGAATTAGGACATCGATCGAGTCTGTTAAGGAACGAGACTACCCTAAATCTTCAGTCGGACCTGTTTAAGAACGAGGTTGACTTAGGACATCGGTCGAGTCTGTTTAAGGAATGAGATTGCCCTAAATCTTTAGTCGGACCTGTTTAAGAACGAGGTCGACTTAGGACATCAGTTGAGTCTGTTTTAAGGAACAAGACTGCCCTAAATCTTCAGTCGGACCTGTTTAAGAACGAGGTCGACTTAGGACATCGGGCGAGTCTGTTTAAACGAAGTCGACTAAGAGTCGAACCTGGTTTGAAGGAAGCATAGCACAACTTGGTTTGAATAGAACTACAACTTTATTGAAGTAGTCAAATGATTACATAAAAAAAAACTAAAGACTGAAACTGCAACTGGAATTAAAACTTAAAAGTAGTATTAAAAAAAATTGCTTGGCAATCATAAATGGTAATTTAGCCGTAGTTTCCATGCAGGTGGCCCCCGAATTGTGTTTGATCGAGAGGCTTAGGTCGCACATGCTGGTTCGATCAAACGTAACTGTTCTGCTCGGTCCATAGAATCTTGATTATCCCAAATTTAATCTTGGCTGTCTTGGTTCTGGTATAGCTCCTTCAGCTCGTTCGTCACCTGCGGGTCGAGCTCCTTTGACATATATATCTAGCCTTCCACTATCGACTCACTTCTGGATGATCCACTTTAGGCTCATGCATTCTTCCGTAAGGTGCCCAGTATCCTTGTGGAAATCACAGTATCTACTGTTGTCTCTTTTGAATTTGTTTTTAGGATTCATAGGAGCAGGAGGGCCTAGGTCGACTGTATTCATGATTTCATTGCGACTTACGGTTAATGGGGTGAAACTCTCAGGCACTCTCTCAGTCGCCCTTATTTTGTTCTTTCCCTTGTTGTTGTAGCCATCATTCTTCGCCTGATTTCCCTTGTTAGATTCTCCAGCATCGGGCTGCTTTGAGCCTTTCTCCTTTTTCTTTTCTTTTCTTTCTTCAGCTATGGCCATATCGTAGGCCCTTTCAAACAGCTCCTGCCTGGTCTTCACACTCCTGACCTGTAGCTCGTAATCTAAATCAGGAGAGGATACCCCGTTCCTGAAGCAATTGATAATTTCCTGTCTATTAGGTCATCTTCTATTTGGTCAACCATCTCCTTGAACCTTGTGTAGTAAGTCATCGAGCTCTCAGTTTTGCCCTGAGTCAAGTTGTTCAAGTCGGTGACCGTCTTCTTTCTGGCCCCCACTGTCGAGAAATGATCAAGAAATTTCCTCCTCATATACTCCCATGAGGATATACAGCCTGGTGTTAATTCACGAAACCAAGTCAATGCTGCACCTGTGAAGGTGCTGGTTAGTGCCTTGCACAACACATCATCCTCGGAGGAGACCAAACACATGGTGGCCTCAAAGTGTTGCATATGGTTCAGGGCATTGGTCGCACCTGAATATTTGTCTAGGGAGGGCAACTTAAAACCCACAGGAGGTCGTTGCTTGAGCAACTCTTTAGACAAGGGACGGAGAGTATTGTAGTTTCGTTCGCCCTTTCCATCGATCTCCTTTCTGTCGGCCTCCATTTTCTCCAATCTTCTCTTTAGATTCAGCAGCTCCCTAGCATCTGGGTTATCGTCCCTTTGATGGGAGACGTTATTATACCTTTGCCTCTTCTCCTGGTGAGGCTCCCCCCTAGAGTAGGCCCTCCGCCTTTCACTCCTAGGTGGAGTTATTTCTCTCCTTCCTCGGTGGGAAACAACTCTATATCTCCTTGGTGGCGACCTGCTCCCATTTCTTTCTCGACGAGAGTGCGACCTTTCTGTTCTGGCAGGCGACCTATGCCCGTTTCTATCTCGATGGGAATGCGATCTCTCCGTTCTGGTAGGCGACCTACTGTTAGTACCCGGTCCGAAAAAAAGGCATTTTAAATGCTTGGCCCGGTTAATATTAAAGAAGCCCTAAAAATCCCTTAATCCCTTCATCCGTACCTGCGCCGTCATTGCTGCGTGGAAGGTACGCCAGATCAAAGTGCCGATCGGCCTTTTACCCGTGGTATAGCCGATCGACCCTTTTATTTTGTGCCGATCGTACATAGCATCCTTGTGCCGATCGACCCTTTGTTCTGAGCCGATCGACCCTTTATTTTAAGGCCGATCGACCCTTGCTCTGGCCCAAGCCCAGGTATCGAAGCACTATAAATAAGTGTGCCCGACTCCCCATATTCACACAGAATTCACACGGGAGAAACGAGAATACTCTTGTTTTACCCACAATTCTTTTTACTCTCTTCGAATCGCTCTAGATTCGACCCCAAAGTCTTGCTACAATTGGTAAGACTCTTTTTAATATTTTTGTTCTTTATTATTATTGTCTTTATTATTATTTATTGTTTGCATGCTTAGTATATTTTAATTACTTTATTTCTTGCTTATGTCATATATGCTAGATTTAGGGTTGTTTTAATATATTTAAATATGCAATAGCCGAGGATGGTCTAAGGTTTCGCCCTAAGAAACCCAATGGATCTAGGAACTATTTCTTTCCTTCCACCTTAGTTATAATTATCCCATGATCAACAATCCCCCAAGGATGAACGTTGATTAGTGCACCTTCCGAGGGCCTAACTCAAAGGTTCTAGGGTGTGATCATCAATTAATTCTTTCTCTCCCCTCCTCCTTATGCATGATCCCGTTTCTTCTATCTATTCCTGTAAACACCGCACACAACCAACACCCCACATGCTAGAAAGACCGATCCGTCGGGCAATAGGAGTGATGGCGTTTCTTCTTCTGTTGTAACTTGACCCCCGAACCCAATTAAATGTTTAGCCTTTTTTCAAAGCTTTGGGCTATATCAAAGTGGCGTGGCGACTCTCAAAATTTAAATTAATATTTTTAATATGGTTTAAATCGAGTGTCACTAAATGAATATCCCATTTCGGTCCGACAATATATGATTATTTATTTTAAACTTCCGAATGCGCGTTGCATCGGGACGGGGTATTCACAGTGGCGACTCTGCTGGGGACTGTTTTGAAATCTTTTCAAACTAAGTGGGTCAGACTTTCGTTTTTTTTTATGGTGTTGTATTTTGCTTTCTTTTTATTTTCTTTACTCTTAACTGTTGCATTGCATGCATGCATTTCATGTAAATAAAAAATCTTTCTCTTTTTTCTCTAAAAAAGAATTAGACTTCTTTACCTCACACTACCACTAGAGTCCGTGTCACACTGCACAGACACCCTTTTACCCTTCGGAGAAGCCAAAGTGCGGGAAGTGTGGTGATCATGTCGCCTCCCTTCCGAGTCTCACTTGGCCATCCACTCATCAGTGCGCTTCGGCTGCACGGTGGGAGCCTAAAACCTAACCCTTGCGTCACCCACTTTTCTAGGAATACACTCCATATGACCGGTTGGTTTGACTAGCTTTTTATGTAGATAATTAATAAGGTCTTTATGTTAAGTCACCACGAACCAATGATAAGTCAAGATCTATCGAGAGATTAAGAGCACTAAAAAATTGATTTCCTTTCAAAGGATGTGCTATGTGAGGTCGAGTGATATATTGTTAAAAGATCTTGGCCTATCATTGGTTTGCAGTACTTTTCATAAAAATCATATTAACTGTCTATGCGAGAAGGTTAGTCATTAGGATTCACCACTTTAGGATATTTAGTTAGTTGCGAAAAAGGGGTATCCCTTCCAACCTTAGTAGGACTAAAATGTACAAAGCTTTTGTAAATAAAAAATTCAAGCTAGTACACTGCATTGAGTCAACCCCTCTCCTAAAACCGAGTCTTTTCTGATACTTCCGCAGAGCTAAGGTCGGGCCGCGTTCTTCATTCAACAATGACAACCTTGCCTCCATCAACTACTCCAAGCGCACCTCATCGCCTCTCTCGCAACTCTCTACACCGCCACTTCCAATGGAAGGTCCTGCCAACCCCAACTTCAATGACATTCCGCCTGCTCTGCACGCCTACTTTGCCGGTTTGACCATGAGGGTTGAGAAACTTGAAGAGCAGAATCGCACTTTGAAGAACCACAATCAAGAGCCAAGGATCATTTTGTCGAGGAACTCGCAAAGGGGACACAAGGTTATTTTGATGGGGAATGAAGTGGTCGATGTTGAAGATGAAACCGTCAATGCTCCTAATCCCTCCAACCCCAATGCACCTACCTTCCCTCTACCCAACTACTCCAAGCTACAATAATGTTCCACCACCAAATATGTATGGGAGCTCGAGCAAATCCAAAAGACCTTATCAACCTCCTGCCAACACACCCAAGGACCACTTTGCTAACCTACCCCCTCCCACTTTACCCTTCAATTATTCCGGCCATCATATTCCTACCTACTCCACCTCCCCTACCATCACTCAACCCCCAGCCATGCAGAACTCCAACATTGCTACAGACCCGACTGTGTTAGCATTGATTGAACAAGTGAAAGCATTGGCCAGAGCAAATAGGAAAGCAAGGTGTGTCCCCCATCAAGATGCTTAATCCGAGTAAGGTTGCACCCCTACCTCAAGATTTCAAGATGCCCAAGATGGCCATGTTTGGAGGAGTTACTTGCCCAAAGACACATTTAGACAGCTATACGTTGGCAATGAGGGCTAAAGATTGTACACCTGAACAAATGGCAAGAATGTTCCATAGCACATTGGAAGTGGGCCGCTCTCCGTTGGTTCTTGAAGTTGAATGAAGAGGAAAGGGATACTTGGGACAAGGTTAGTAGGGTGTTCTCTGAGAAGTATCAAGCAAACATGGATTGGCAAGTTAACCGAGCTGATTTAGAGCACACACTTCAAAAGAATGGGGAGTCGATTTATGATTTCTACAAGCGTTGGAATGATAAGTTGAGTGAAATTCAATATCCGCCCAAGGAGAATGAACAGAAATAGATTTTTTACAAGTGCTTGTTGTCCGGACACAAGTTGGCAGTTGGTAATGGTTATTTCCCCAATCTTAGGGAAATGGTGGATTCGGGAGTACGATACGAAAGTGGCATCACCGGAATCACTCCACCGAAGGACACTGGGGCTGTTAATAATTCGTTCCGCTATAGAGCTCCCGCAAATACCGCAGCGAAGAAAGAGCCAGTGGGGCAAGTAAATTATGTGCAAGGAGGAGCCGCTTTGGATGTTCAAGCTGTAATGAGGGGGAATAACAATGTTCACCGCGAGAGGGAGGTGTTTGACGATTTTGGAATGCCAATGGGCAAGGTTTTTGAAGTACTGGTGAAGAAGGGCTTGGTCAAGCCGCTTGAGAATTATGAACCGATAAACCAAAGAGAAGGCTTAGATGCTTCTAAGTATTGCCACTACCACAAATACAAGGGTCACACTACTGATTACTGCCTTCAGTTCAAACGGTTAGTGCAAGACTTGATTCGGCAAGGCAAAGTAGAGAAGCCGAAGTCTCCGAATGTTGTGGGGAATCCTCTCCCTAACAATAAGATCCACATGGTGGAAGGTAATTTTATCAGTTTGGTAGAGATGGAAGATGCTTTTGAGAAACTGGGGCTGTCGACAGAAGAAGTATTCTCAGCTATTGTCAGAAAGGGATTGTTTGTGTCAAATTTCTCCGAGTATACCGGTTTTGCTTTGAAAAGGGCTGTGCAGAAGCTCATCATTGAAGGGAAGATAGAGAATCCTAGTAAGATAGTTGGTAGTGATGTTGCTATGGTAGAGAAAGACCTCACTGATCCAGTCGAGTCTGTTGTGACAGACAGTGAGGCAGTTGTGTCAGTTTGTAATTTGAGTTCAATTTATAAAGAATTTTCTTGTTATATGCTGTCTTTTGAGGAACTGTCCAGAGAAGTTGCCTCGTTAAATGATGATTATGTGGAAGAGAGTCCTAAACCTCTCTCATTGGCCGAAATTCACGTAGAAGTATCCGACATGGAAAAGCATGGGGTTAATCTACTCACAAGGTCCGGAAGGGTGTATCAAGCAGAAGATAAAGGGGCGAAGAAAGTCTTTGGTCCGAAAACTGAAGTAGTGAATCCCGATAAAGAAGACCCTATTCTCACTCAACTGAAGCTAACCCAAGCCAATATATCCTTATGGTCCTTGCTAACGTCCTCGTATGCCCACAGGATGATGTTGGAGCAGAATCTTGCTGCGACTTTGGTGCCGTCTGATACAAAGCCAGAAGATGTAACGCAGATGATCGGCAACATACACTTTGGGAATATCATTACATTTTCAGAGTTGGACATGCCGGAGTTTGGATCGGATCATAATGAACCACTGCACATTACTATTGAAGTCAACGGAAAAAGGTTGCCACGTATTTTCATTGATAACGGTTCTGCGGTGAACATACTGCCTTCCAGGATGATGGACGTCCTTGATCTAAGTCCCACAGATTTGAGACCTTCAGTTCATTCCGTGCGAGGATACGACTCTACTAGCCGGTCAGTGTTGGGAATAATCAGTTTACCTCTTACTTGCGGAACCACTACTATGATCGCCGAGTTCCAAGTCATAGACATACCTTCCACCTTCACCATGCTGCTGGGTAGGCCATGGTTGCATCAAATGAATGGAGTCCCTTCCTCATTGCATCAATGTGTGAAATTCCAGTCGGGCGATCAAGTGACAGTCATTTACAGCGATCTGGTAACAGCTCAAGGATCAAGCACTGGGGGAAAGCCGGTCCTACAGATTCAGCACGAAGAGGGTAGTTCAATGTTCAGCGGTTTTCACTAATAGCACAGGCACGGAGGTTTGCGCGGTAGACCTCACAAAGACATCGGACGTAGTACGACCAGCCGTTAGAATGATGAGGAACATGGGATTTGTACCAGATCGGGGGCCGTGAACATCTCCAAGGACCTACGCAAGCAATGGAAGCTACTGATCATCGCAGCAGGCACGGTTTAGGCTATGTTATTAACCCCCGAAGATCGGCCGAAGAGAAAAGAATTGAGTTCCTCAAGAGGGCAAAGCTACCCTACGAGAAGCCATAGATGAGGCCATACCGCCTTTCCCTCAATAGTTACTTTGTCAAGGAGGGCGAGGAATTCTCTTGCATGGAGTTTAGCGAGCCTTGGTTTGATCACACTGTAAGCTGCAGAAGGGTTTCGAAATCTTCAGAGATACAGAGGTTGACCGATCGAAGCCGAAACAGCTTCTCATGGATCCACGTCAAAAGAGAGGCAAGGTTGTCACATCCAGCCGGTACATCATCAAGATCAAGATGAGTTGGCCAATCAGCCTAGGGCAGTATCTTTGGATGAGCCGTTGGTTGAAAACATTGCAGCTTGCGAGAGGAGTCGAGGAATGGGATGGTCGAACCTACTACGGCATTTGGGGAATCTCGAATATGGAAGATGATATGGTTGCAGCCATTGGAGCAGAAAGCAGGTGCAATGTTGATCCAAGGACGTTGGTGACACCCATGGTTAGAAAGCTCAAGAATTGGTGCGTATTTGGCGGACCCGTAGCCACGAAGGAATACATGGTTCAAGAGCCGGGACCGATGCCTCCTCCCGTCGAGTCCCCCGTTGATTCCCCCAAGTCCTCTACTTCTTCTGCAGTCATCTCGTTTTGTTTGAGTCTGATGTGTTTTCTTTTGAGTTTGAGTCTTCCTCCAAGTCTGATGACCTCACGTCAGAGGACTATGACTTAGTTGCAAATGTTGTTTTCCCTTTCGCTATGAATGAAAAACTAGATCTTTCTGAGTATCCCCTCATAGCCAATCTTCTTAATGATAAATTAACTAAAAATAATGCTCAACTTAATCAAATTAACTTAGTTAATAATGATTCATTAGAAGAAGCGGACACACTAAACAATGAATACATTAAAGAAATTTCTAAGCAAGTTATCAATCAAAAGGAAGGTCGAGCCCAAGCTGCCGATGAGGTGTTATCATGTATTAATTTGGGAACGGAAGAGGAGCCGAGAGAGACACAGATTGGAAGCTTCTTCGAAGGGACTGAAAGGGAAGCGTTGATCGAGCTGCTTAAAGAATATTCAGATGTGTTCGCATGGTCATACAAGGATATGCCGGGCTGGATAACTCGATAGTGGAGCACGTAATACCACTAACACCGCACGCCAAGCCTCGCTGCGTAAATTGCGCCGCATTAAGCCGTAATGGTCTCTGCAAGTTAAAGAAGAGATAGAGAAGCTCCTCCGGGTGGGCTTTATCGAGTTATTGAGTATCCGACGTGGTTATCTAATATTGTGACGGCCGGAATCGAATGGCAAGGTTAGAGTTTGTGTTGACTTCCGAGATCTCAACAAGGCTAGCCCAAAGGATGACTTCCCGTTGCCCAACATCGACATGCTAGTAGATGCCACTGCTAACTACGAGGTCAAGTCTTTTGTAGATGGTTTTGCAGGATATAATCGTATTAAGATGGCGGAGGCACCAGAGAAGACGGCTTTCACTACACCATGGGGAACATACTGTTACACTGTAATGCCATTCGGATTGAAAAATGCAGGGGCTACATACCAAAGAGCGGTCACAGCATTATTCCATGACATGATCCATAAGGAGATTGAAGTGTACGTTGATGATATGATCATTCATTCCAAAGGGTCAGACGGTCAGCATTTCATTGATTTGAGAAAGTTCTTCGACGGCATCGCGTGAGCACGCAATGCGTCTGAATCCTGCCAAGTGTACATTTGGGGTTATTCGAGGAAAGGTCCTGGGCTACATGGTCACCGAACGAGGGATTGAGGCAGATCCAAGGAAGATTCAAGCCATCATGGAGATGAGGCCACCACGCACGTAAAAGAAGTTAAGGGATTCATGGGACGGTTACAATACATCGCCCGCTTCATTAATCAATCGACTACTATATGTGAACCGATTTTCGACCGATGAAGAAGACCGCAAGTATAGATTGGGA
The DNA here is from genome assembly GCA_022495995.1 of Adenophora triphylla var. japonica. Taxonomy (NCBI): domain Eukaryota; kingdom Viridiplantae; phylum Streptophyta; class Magnoliopsida; order Asterales; family Campanulaceae; genus Adenophora; species Adenophora triphylla. The sequence goes on from JAFEMH010004598.1 coordinate 155,379, forward strand.
CCGGAAGTGTCAAGAAGCCTTTGAGGAAATCAAGAGATACTTGGTCAATCCCCTATCCTTCGCCCCCACATTCGGAGAAACCATTGCTATTGTACCTAACAAGAATCGATACAGCTGCTGGGGCTATGGCCGGCACAGAAGCCAAGGACTCTCGGGTGGAGAACGCCGTTTATTTCGTTAGTCGGAAGCTACAGGGGAGTGAACTAAATTATTCAGCGTTGGAAAAAACTTGCACCGGGCTAGTTTGGGTGGTTAACAAACTCAAGCATTACTTGTCAGCACATCCGATTCTACTGGTGTCAAAAATGGATCCGATTAAGTATTTGTTCGACAAACCTTCTCTGTCCATGAGATTAGCCAAGTGGTCAGTATTCCTGGGGGAATTCGACATCACCTATGTGCCGAGAAAAGCAGTCAAAGGGAGAGCCATGGCAGATCATTTAGCAGAGTTTCCAAGCACAGAAGAACAGGGGCTTGAACCAGAATTTCCAGACGAGGGGATTTTCAACCTTGATACAGAAGAGAGATGGCAACTATTCTTTGATGGGGCCGCAAACAAGAGAGGCAACGGAGTGGGAATCCTTTTGGTAGATCCCAAAGATGAGCACACCCCCATCGCCATCAAACTGAATTTTACAACCACCAACAACGCAGCTGAATACGAGGCATGCATAGCCGGTTTAGAAGCAGCCTTGGAGCGTAATGTAAAGGAGTTGGAGGTATATGGAGACTCAGCTTTAATTATCAATCAGACGTCTAAGAAGTGGAAGACTGTTGACCCCTACCTGCAGCAGTACCAGATTCACATGGAAGAGCTAGTTAAGCAATTCAGGGAAGTGACATTCCATTATCTACCCAGAGACAGAAATAGATTCGCTGACGCTTTAGCTACACTGGCTTCTTTGGTCGAAATCCCTCACGGAATGTCTGTAAAACCATTCAGAGTTGGTCGGAGAGAGAACCCCGCTTACTGCTACGAAGCCTACTGCTGCGAGATTCAAGCTGACATCGAGGAGAATAAGGATCCGTGGTACGCACAAATCTATGAGTATCTCAAGAAGGGTGATGTGTCTTTTCTAGGAGACGTGAAAGCCAAAAGCTTGCAGGCATTGAAACGATTGGCCGGACAGTTTGTTCTACTAGATGATATGTTGTACAAAAGACACTACGATGGTCTCCTGTTACTCTGTGTAGACGCGAAACGAGCAGAAATGATCATGGAAGAAGTACACGATGGCTTATGCGGCCCGCACATGAATGCCAGAATGTTAAGACAAAAAATCACACGGTTGGGTTATTATTGGGTCACTATAGAAGCCGACTGCATCCAGTTTGTGCGGAAATGTCCCAAATGCCAAATGTGTTCCAATTTGAACCATGTGCCCCCTCACGAGTTGTATAGCATGGTAACTCCTTGGCCATTTGCGACATGGGGGATTGATGTGATTGGCAAGATTACACCGCCGGGAAGCAATGGGCATTGTTTTGTATTAGTGGCTGTGGATTACTTCACCAAGTGGATCGAGGCAAAGTCTTACAAGGTGTTGACTTCCAAAAAGGTGGCACAGTTCATTAAGGAGGACATCATGTGCAGATATGGAGTACCAAATGAGATCATCTCGGACAACGGGTCCCACTTCGGCGGAGATTGTGACAAATTACTGGCAGAGTTCAAGATTACCCGGCACAAGTCTTCCCCTTATAGGCCTCAGACCAACGGAGCAGTCGAAGCAGCTAACAAAACGATTGAGCAGATAATCAGAAAGACAGCAATTCGAGGTAGGGACTGGCCCGAGAAACTACCATTGGCACTTTGGGGATATAGAACTTCCGTTCGTACAGCTACAGGCGAAACTCCTTTTGCTCTGACATATGGGATGGAGGCAGTACTCCCGGTTGAGTTGGAAGTCCCGTCTTTGAGAATCTTATTAGAAAATCAAGTAGCAGAAGTTGAATGGCTCCGCAGCCGATATGATCAGTTGGCCACACTTGACGAGCGCAGACTCAAAGCCATGGAACACATCCGAGCCTATCAAAGACGGACAGCAAGGGCTTTCAACAAAAAGGTGCAGCCCTTAGACATTAAGGAAGGAGATTTGGTTTTGAAGCAGCAACTTCCCAATAAGTTCAATCCTCTTGGGAAGTGGGCCCCTACATGGACTGGCCCGTACGTGATCAAGAAGATATTTTCGGGTGGAGCAGTTAAAATGGCAGATTTAGATGGCAACGAATTCAAGGAGCCCACCAATCTCAGCAAGCTCAGACGCTACTATGATTAAACTCTTCCTCCCCTCTAAATAAAAAAAAAAAAAAAAAAAAACGCAAAAAGAAGCCCGCTAGATTGAAAACCCGTAAAGGGCGGTCCAGCAACAAAAGAAAGGGTGCGTTCAAAAGCTCGCTAGATTGAAAACCCATAAAGGGCGGTCTAGGCAAAAGTTAGAGCAAACAAATAAAATAAAAATTGTCCCGCTTCTATCTTCCCTTTCTAAAAATAGTAGCTTGATGAAAATGAACTACGACGACCTGAGCCCCTTGGTTCTCATTGTAAAAGGGGAACGTAGGCAGCCTTAATCGGCGCGGTCCAAAAAAATAAATAAAAATCCAATCTGTTTTTATTAAAGCAATAAACTTTTCTTTATTCCCACAATCAATGCATGATTACACTTATTTGATGAGTCTAAGCTCGACTATACTAATGACTACATAACTTGCAAAAGAAACTAAAAAATTAAAAGACAAAATAAATAAACTAATGTGTCTGCATATGACTGTGGGTGGATACTCGGACATATAGGTCTACTCCTTGGCACTAGGCCCCTCGTCTCCGTCCTTCTTCTTCTTGGCGGCTCGTCGAGTCGGTTTCTTCTTGCTCTCTCTCTTAAAGTAAGGCGAATACTTCTTCTTCAATGGGGGAACCTCCTCGATCGCCTTGCCCTTCAACTTCCGCTCAATCTTCTTGGGAGGATGCTCCTCCACTGTGTCTAAAGAAATCCCCAAAGCTTCCCTATCTCTGAGAAAACGGCTCGAAGATATGTTAGGAATCAATCTCCGTCTCAAGTCATATAAGGTCTCCCTCATCGGTCCCAAGTTTTCTTCATACCATGTCAAATAAGCGTGTGACAAATGAGTGCTAAGGGTCCGCTGCGCAAGATAAACCCGTGGCATCCCATGAGAACTCCATAAGCTTACCATCAAAACTGAAACACCAACATCCATTGGAAGAACCTTGGCAGAATCATCAAACTCAGAAGTTCCCCAAGTTGGAGGACGGACCTGCTCCATGCCATACTGACGAAGTACCCGCTCTGCATAGTAAAAAGCGGTGGTCTCAAAAGCTGGTACACGGATCAAACATTGCCCAAGCTGAAGGCTCCGGATAAAGGAGAGACCCCAATGCTGTACTCGCCAATGAATCCTGTCGGTATCCACTTCCGCCAAGTACATCTTCCACTCTCGCTCTGATAAGCCAGAAAGTGGACCAACCTTCCTCCTGCAACCGTGAAACCAAGGCTTGACACTCGAAGGAGGAATCTCTAGAACAAAAAGTCGATCCTCAAGCCATGTGGTCAGTAATTTGGCACTGCCCCTAGTCATGAGTGGAGCACCCCTAGCTATCTGAGATATACCATGAAGCGTCTCGCCCAAGAGAACCGGAATGATGCTCCTCCCCGAACGGGCCTGATCAACCATATCCAAGCATCCACTGGTAGCTACACCCACATAAGGAGAAAACAGAACCTTGGAAAACAAGCAGAGGGCCAAGCAATCCAAAGCAAAATCCGAGTCAAAGTCATCACCATGAGCGAACCTCCCCGGCAAATCACAAATATCTATGTCTACACCCTCAACCAAACCCCTAGCCACGGCCGTAGGGATGCGCAGAAATTTAGCCACCCTCGTCACCAACGGAACTCGATCCTGAGGAACTGCTATCAAGCTGACATCATCTCCGCCGCACAAAGCAAGAAAATCCTCATAGGTAGGTGCAATCTCATTGTAAGAAAAGTTGAAGAGGTGATTAGATTCGTCCCAAAAAGCAGCTGCAGCATGTAAGAGATTCCAATTGGGATGCATGGGCAAAAGGGACCAAATACACTTTACCCCAAAACGTTTGTCAAAGGCATGACGAACGGAGCGAGGTACCTTGGATACCCAAACAGCCAAATCACTCTCAAAATTGCTTTGTTTCTCCATCAAAACAGAAGGATGGGAATTCATTGTGTTGTTGTCCACGGCAAGAAAGGAGCAGTGCAAAGAAAAGAAGGGAAAAAGAAAAAGTGTGCATTATACCGATAGCTGACAAGGGTTTTATAGGTTTTGGTATGGGATTCCGTACAGGAAAAGGACAGCGAAGGAATCCGTGCAGGAAAAGGAGATGTAGGGCCGATCGGCCCATTGCTCAGAAACAAAACCGCCGCCTTTCAGCATAAGGCCGATCGGACCTTTAATTTTGGGCCGATCGGACCTTTATATTTGGGCCGATCGACCCTTTAGCTCCCCCAAATACAGCACAGCTTCAGCAGATTCCAAGGCTCCACCTCTTATTATTCTTTTATTTTATTTTTATTTTTTATTATTTTCAGTTTTTCTTTATTTTATTTTGTCCTCGTTTGTTCAATGCAGTGTACAAAAATAGATAATGTCCAAAAATAGAAAATGTACATAAATGGAAAAGACTAACTTTTATATATTAAATCCATAGACTAGTACATAATTCAGTTGCATACATAAGTGAGTCAGCATAAAATATAGAGTCTGCATGCTCCTTCTTCCTAACAGGTACTACATAAAAATGAAAAAATCCTAATGACCCCGACGGGAAGTCGAGGCACGACCTCGGGAAAATCCAGATGTCGAGCCACCATCGCCATGAGAGCGCTGTCTCCACTGCGCCGGATCCACGTCCACTGATCTCCGGGATTGGCAGGAGAGTGTCGACACTGCACTTCTCAGCAGGCGGGTCAGTACATTGGTCTGCCTCACGGCCCGTACGTAAGACTCCCGAGTAACCTGTAAAAATCAAGCGCGAGAGTTACATCACGACTGAAATAATAAACGAATGGAGAGGAAAAGTAAGAGGCATACCCCGCCAGCACCGCCGGGAGGAAGCTGAGCACCCTCCACCTCATCGGCCTCTGTAGGTGCCAAGTCTACCCGCACCTCCCCGTCGGCCATATGCACAACGAAATGATCAGGAAATGGAGGCATATCCACTATCTCGGGAGGTGCAACACCCATCGGCTCGGGAATAGCCGGACCCTGCTCCCCCACACCAGCAGCCTCGGCAGCAGCAGCAGCCCGCCTCACCACCTGCGGTGATCTCAAATAAAGCGCCACAAAATCCGTGTAATCCATACCAAGCTGGAACTGATGAGCGGGGACCCCAAACAGATACTCATCCCTCCTAGGCAACCGGTTCGGATACCACATGTTCCTCGGAGGATGTTGGGGCGCGTAAAGCGGAGCCCACGCATAGTGCTGCCTCGACACCCGCTCGCCCAAATACATCTCCTCGGCAAGCAGCCCGACCAGCAATCTGCGGGAAGCAGTCACATCCCGAACGGCACCAACAGTCTCAGAAGCCTCAGGGGTCCACGGATAAAGTAAAAGCTCGGGCCTACTAGGACCATCAAGAACAGCCCTCAAATCGGACTCACGAACCGTCTTCGGATACCCCTCAATCCGATTCTCCTTCCTCCAGTACCGCAAAACGGGCACGTCCCGAGTCTGGTCCCGTAAAGTGAACGGCGCAACGCCGAAAATCTCATAAACCCAGGCCTGCAAAAGACACGAAGGACTGATATTTAGACAAATAACAAGTAAAAAAGACAGTAAAAGTGATGAAAGTAGGCTTACCTCCAGAACAAACTGAAAGGCATCAAAAGAAGAGGTGTTGGACCTCGAAACAGTATCAAGAGCTCCAGATGCCAGCCAAGCCGGCCCCTCCCCAAGAGATGTCCCGCACTAAGCTCAAGTCGGACAAAGCACCCAACAAAGAAAATCTGCATACCGGGCCCGAGTTGGGAAAAAGGGCCACTGAAAGACCGTACCAAAGAAATCCTCGGACGAGCGCGTCCAGCCCATACTGGCCGACTCTGTACTGATCAATGGCGGCCATGACAAGCTTATACAACCTCCCCGCATCTACACCGAAATTTCTGATCGAGCCTACGCTAGCGCCAAACAACTGAATCTGACGAGCCTTATCAGAATGAAGGGTCTCATCAAAAGGCAATGCTACGTCCGTAAATCTCAAACCGGTAAGGACGGCGAAATCTGTGGGAGTGATCGTGGCCTCACCCCAGCTCAGATGAAATGTGTGCGTCGTGTCCCACCAGAACTCCCGACACACCTTCACCACCGCCGTACACTTCCTAGTATGGCCCATCTGTGAAACCATGTCAAAGAAGGGGCCCAACCCCAAGCTCCATACCCTCTCGCGAGGACCACCCTCACCGGCCGGCAAGGCCGCCCACAGCTCTCCAACCGCACTAAGGGAGCTCCGTCCCTTCATCTTCTTCCCCTAAACAGGTAAACACAGCAAAGGTACGTGTCATTACTTGCATTTTAAAAATAATAAATATTTTGTACATGCATAAAATATTCTGTTGTTAAGATAAAAATTCTTTACCTTAATCCCAACGCGGGAACGAAGACCGGTGGATCCATGATAAGTCAAGCCCGGATAGAAGTCGGACTGGTTGTACAAAATAAAATGCAATCTCGAGGGCCGATAATTGCGTGAAGCCCGTCGCCTCCGAGCCTCTACGCCCCCACCAACATCACTCCTATCGCTCTCCCCGGCGTTAGGATCCACCTCCTCTTCATCATCATCACCACTACCACCACCATTTCCACCATTTCCGCCATGGCCGCCACCATTGCCACCATGCCCGCCGCCGTCACCGCCATGGCTGCCACCGCCGGGACCGCCATATCCACCGCCAAAACTGCCACCATGGCTACCCTCTGCACCACCCCCATAACCTCCATAATAGCCACCCTCAAAACCACCACCCATACCACCATAACCGCTACCCATACCACCATAACCGCCCCTAAAACCGCCACCACGGCTGCCCCCATCGCCATGCCCACTAGCTCCAACTCCTCCACCATAGCCACCCACGCCGCCGGTGTATGAGCCCAACGGTGAGTAATCCGGGCGATTGATCAAAAGCTCCAAGGCAGCAACGTCGGGATCCATGGTAAACCTTGAGAAAACTCGGCACAAAAGAAATCAAGGGAGCTTGAGGTTTTTTCCGGCGAGTTCGTAAGGAAGAAGAAAGAATTCGTGAAGAAGAAAGAAGACAGAGGGCTCTTAAAGCCGATCGGCCGTAAATTTAGACCAATCAGGCGAAGGGCCGATCGGCCCATCAGTTTTGTGCTTCTTCGAGATCGATGAACGGCCAGGATTTCATCTCAGCGACGCGGATCCGCGTCAAACCGTCCTTGACCAATCAGAGCGAAGTGCCGATCGGCGCTTCCCCTCCCCGCCTGACGCGTGTCAGCCTCGGTCACATCGGTTGACTGGGTTATTTAATAACCGTCCCTTTTTTCAAAACCTCTCCCCTTTTCAAAAAATAACCTCCCCGTTTTCAAAACCCCCTTTTCCAAAAAAAAAAACCCCCATTTTTTAATATCACGTTTTTTCAAAAAATAAAAACCTCTTTTCAAAATAAATCCCTTTTTTTATTTTATTATTTGTTTTTTCTGTAACCCAAAACCTTTTCTTTATTATTTACAGAATTAAAATCATATTATTTCGGGGTGATTCCCGCAGAGGTCAAATTTTCACAAATCTTTGGGTGACTCCCTGACAAATAAATCTTTGGGTGACTCCCTGACAAATGAATCTTTGGGTGACTCTGACAAATAAATCCGGGTGACTCCCTGACAAATAAATCTTTGGGTGACTCCCCGTACAGTCAAATCTTTGGGTGACTCCCCGTACAGTCAAATCCTTTGGTGACTCCCGCGCAGTCACGTATCCTTGACGCCACGTGTCCGCCACTCTCGGGTATTAAACGCCTACTCTTTTGAACTACGATTTGGCTTGATTCCTCTTGGGATACGTAGGTAGCCCGACGTGGGTCCAGCCGCTCGACCTACCTGGTCATCCTTTTGCGACTCAGCTCGAGTCCAACCCTTACATCTGCAAGATCTTTTCCTTACCTCCTGAAATCCCTTTTTTCAGGACGGATCCTATTTTTCTATCGTCGACCCCACTTGTCTTACAAGAAGCGTCGCCGAGGGGCTACTGTTAGTACCCGGTCCGAAAAAAGGCATTTTAAATGTTTGGCCCGGTTAATATTAAAGAAACCCTAAAAATCCCTTAATCCCTTCATCCGTACCTGCGCCGTCATTGCTGCGTGGAAAGTACGCCAGATCAAAGTGCCGATCGGCCTTTTACCCGTGGTATGGCCGATCGACCCTTTTATTTTGTGCCGATCGTACCTAGCATCCTTGTGCCGATCGACCCTTTGTTTTGAGCCGATCGACCCTTTATTTTAAGGCCGATCGACCCTTGCTCTGGCCCAAGCCCAGGTATCGAAGCACTATAAATAAAGTGTGCCCGGCTCCCCATATTCAACACACAATTCACACGGGAGAAACGAGAATACTCTTGTTTTACCCACAGTTCTTTTTACTCTCTTCGAATCGCCCTAGATTCGACCCCAAAGTCTTGCTACAATTGGTAAGGCTCTTTTTAATATTTTTGTTCTTTATTATTATTGTCTTTATTATTATTGTTTGCATGCTTAGTATATTTTAATTACTTTATTTCTTGCTTATGTCATATATGCTAGATTTAGGGTTGTTTTAATATATTTAAATATGTAATAGCCGAGGATGATCTAAGGTTTCACCCTAAGAAACCCAATGGATCTAGGAACTATTTCTTTCCTTCCACCTTAGTTATAATTATCCCATGATCAACAATTCCCCAAGGATGAACGTTGATTAGTGCACCTTCCGAGGGCCTAACTCAAAGGTTCTAGGGTGTGATCATCAATTAATTCTTTCTCTCCCCTCCTCCTTATGCATGATCCCGTTTCTTCTGTCTATTCCCGTAAACACCGCACACAACCAACACCCCACATGCTAAAAAGACCGATTCGTCGGGCAATAGGAGTGATAACGTTTCTTCTTCTGTTGTAACTTGACCCCCGAACCCAATTAACTGTTTAGCCTTTTTTCAAAGCTTTGGGCTATATCAAAGTGGCGTGGCGACTCTCAAAATTTAAACTAATATTTTAATATGGTTTAAAGCGAGTGTCACTAAATGAATATCCCATTTCGGTCTGACATTATATGATTATCTATTTCAAACCTCCGAATGCGCGTTGCATCGGGACGGGGTATTCACACTTGCCGGAGCAAGTCTCCCAAGATTTCATTAATCGTGCTTGCTTGCGTGCTTTCTTGTGTGCATGTGTTTGAAAATAAGGGGGGGGGGAATGTCCCAAGTTGCTTCCGGACGTACAAACCATTTATTGGTTGTCGCTCGGGATTTCTTGAAATTTTATGTATTCGGGATTATGATCCTGTCCTCATCTTGGACTTGTGATCATTGCATTTTTAACCTCGGGACTGTGCATGATCGAGAGAATGACTCTCTTTATAGTCACAAAATGAGGTTCTTTAGGAAGGAATGTCCTTAGCCCATCAATCCTACACTTTAAGACGGTCGAGCTCATATATATGCTTCATACTCGTCTTAAGCGATAATTGGAGATATAGGGTTCAAGGTTGTCCCTTTCTAAAGAGATAATGAAACCTTTATGGAAGAAACGATGTAAAGATAGGATCTTTACACCGGTCCGTTTCGAGGTTGCTAATGGGGACGTGGGGGAATGCATGTAAAAATGACATTTTAGTAAAAAGATGACATTTTGGGTTGCAAAGGATGCTTTTGATTGTAAAATGGTGCTTTTTAATTTAAAGAAATGATTTTTATGCAAAGGATGCAATTTTATGGGAAAAATAGCATTTGAGGTGCAAATGATGCATAAAGATGTTATTTTTTAAGCAAAAGATGCATTTTTATGTATGAAAATGAGTTTTTGGGTGCAAAGGATGCATCTTTAATGTGAAAAGAGATTTTGAATGCAAAGGATGCAATTTTTATGCAAAAAGAATGATTTTAATGCATGAAAATGGGCTTTAGGTGCAAAGGATGCACCTTTATGTATGAAAATGGTATTTTAATGAAAAGATGTCATTTTATGTATGAAGAGACTATCTAAATTGCAGATAGACATCAGATTATAGCATGATGAGGGTTAAAATCAGATTACAGCTTGAAAATATGAAGTTTCTGCAAACTGGCCATGTTTGTCGCGTGACATAGGCTGCCTATGTCGCATGACATAACTAGCCACTTTGCAGAGACCTTTCAGCTGGGATTTGCAGAGGTATCAAGGCACTAATATGGCCAAGTTACTTCATAAACAGATCTCAAAGAGCAAGTTTGTCAATGGTGAACACTTCAAGAGGGTGTGGATATGCGGGATCTACACTCATCTCGAGTGTTCATGCAAAACCAAGTCAAGTCGGAGCCTTTACATGAAATGATATGGAAATGGATATGGATCTAAGCAATATAACACTAAAGCATGCACCTTTAATCAGAATACAACATTATTAACGCATTTAGCATAGAGATTTCACATATAATGAAGATAGGGGAAGGAAAAGGGAAGAAAATCGTTACCCTTGAAGACCACGACTCCCTATATCAAGTTAGATATAGGAGCCTTCAAACAGCAACCTCCGGGGACTGAGATCGAGCCTTGGTTCAATGAGAACCTTTGTTTCTTGATATGTGTGGGAAGTGTGTTTGTGTATTGGTTGAATGATGGGTGATTTGGAGGGTTAGTGTGTGTTTTAGGGGGTATGTGAGGAGAGGGGATGCTTCTGGGCGTATTCCCTATAGAGGGGGACTGAGGGGTGAAGGAGAGGTGCCCCAAAATGAGAGGTGAAGGCCTCTATTTATAGGCTGCCTGCATGGGCTTATTATGTCGCATGACATAACAAGCCATAACCGTTTTCCTTCTAGAAACATGCAAGGTGGCAAGCTTCTAGAAGTCTTCATGGCCTATTATGTCGCACGACATAAGTAGCCACTTCCAGATTCTTCTAGAAACATGCAAGGTGGCAAGCTTCTAGAATTTTCCCTGGCATGGTATGTCGCACGACATAAATGGCCACATGCAGTTCCTTCTAGAAACATGCAAGGTGGCAGTCTTCTAGAAGGTTTTTTTGGTATTTAAGAAAAACGTGTTTCTTAATCTCCAAGCAGTCCCTTCACCCCTTAGGTGGTTTTGAACAGTTCCGGAATTGTTCTGAAACTCTAGGAAAATCCGGAGAATTGTCGGAAAAATTACCGGAATTGCCGGGAAACTTGACCGGAAGGCATGAGCCAGATTTGGGTACTTACAGGTCTTGACCTCAAGGGCCTATCTGTCCGCGATCTTCCCCCCAGCGGTCTAGGGATTGACACGTCACTGGTTCCTTGGACCAGATCGAGCGCGGGCCCGATCCAGTAGATTCGGGCTCATCAATGGCCCCTAGCTCCGAGTGTGATTATTTATGGTCTGAGCGAGGAGGTACTAGAAGCTCGGTAGGACTAGATCGCCGCTTTGGCGAGCACCAGTGTTGGCGTTTTTGTTGGTTGTTGATTGGCCCCATGGGCCTATGGGAACGTTCGGGAGGCACCGGTGAGAGACACGTGGCCCCTTGTATGCTGTGCCTCCCGATTAATCAAGTGGGCCCCTGGGCAGATGAAAAGACGGGGCGTGGTACGTACAGGGGTACGTGTCAGTCATCCAAGGGGGGTAATAAATGCTCAACCGGATTAATTTTCGAATTTTCAAACGTTTGGAGACGGTTCAGGGTCCGAGGCGTGGTTTGTGGGCTAATTAATACGGGTTAACGGGTTAACCCGTATAGGTAGGCCTTATAAATACCAAACCCTTAAACCTCAAACCCTTTTTACCGTTTCCAAACCTTCAAAGAGCCCTTGAGAGAGAATTTCTTGCTGCGATTTCTGTGCTAGCGTTCTTCGAATCCAACCTTCAAGTCTTTTTTCGTAAGTAATTTTGGGGTGTTCCTTCTGTGTTTCTTCTTCATCTCTTTCTGTTTTTCTTTTTTGGGTTTTGTAAAATGACCACTCGCGAGTTTGGACCCCGCCGTCCCATAGAATTAGGAGATGGATCCACCCCTGATACCTTTGCCGTTTGTAAACGGACGGGGGGAATATTTAGGAAGGTAGGGCTAGGGTGGATAAGGCTATCATTGCATAGCTTCTTGTATTTTTGTGAGAAAGACGATTGGGGGCCTTTCGTCCCACCCCGGTTGTGGGAGGCCAAGAGGAAGTACATTTACAATCGTGATGTACTGGTGTTGGGGGATCACCATAGGCTAAGAAATTTTGTGATGGGGGTTTTGTGCAGGTTTCCCCGCGAGAGAGATCAGGCTCTGAACGCCGTTGAATTAGTGAGGAGAGCGATTCGCATCCCCGAAGTAATTTGTGACTGGGAAAAGTGCGAACTGATGGATCCTGAACAAACCAATGCTTCGCGGGCACCGGGCACGGACCTGAATGACCCTTTGGATGTTCTGCCCTTGAGGACAATATTTCCCAATGTGCCCGCGGCCCCTAATGACCCAATTGACCTGAGTAGCAGCGAGGAGCTGGAGCCTCTGAACTTTGAGACTACTGGAGGCGGGGAGAATGAGGCTGAAGTAACCTCTGTCCGCAGTGATGCCACCGGTCTCTTTGGCTCGTCGAGCTCGAAGACCGAGGAGGATGACTGCGAGGTTGAGGATAGGAGGGCCGCGGGGACCTCCAAGAGGGCTAATGAGACGACGAACATAGTCGATGCCTATTCTGACCCTGACTCCGAGGAGGAGAAGATAGTGGTGGCCCCTGGCCGGAGTAAAGGCAAGAGGCCAGCAGCTGAGGTGAACACTGGTCCTGGCCGCGGCCGTGGTAAGAAAGCCAAGGAGGTGGCTACTATTGACTGGGAGGAGGACATATATGAGATCTATAACGTTGACCGCAACGCCTTCCGTGTCCGCACCCTAGGCCCTGTCCAAATAAAGGATAAGGAGAAGTTGCGGCCAGAAACCATAGCAGATGTCCGCGAGGACAACAGAGCCTGCGTCTTCTATGGGGCCCAGTTTGAGAATGGCTTGAGGCTGCCTTTGGACCCCTTCTTTTACTTCTTCCTTGAGTTCAACCAATGCCTGCCCATGCACCTGACTCCCAACGCCATCAGGGCTATTGTGTCCTTCATAGCAGTTTACAGATTCTTGGGCTATGAACCTTCCCTGGCCGGGCTCTATGCCCATTATCAGAACCAAATCAGTCGGGGTATTCTGAGCTTGAAGACTAGGAATTACTCTACCAGGACCTTCTCTCCCCCATCGAACAAATTTGACCAATGGAACCAGAGAGATATTTTGGTTATTGAGTCCAGATTTGGTTGGCCCTTCTCCAAACCCTCAAGTCCAGTCCCTATGAAGGTGGCCGCCAGTAGTTATCCGGACCCATCCTCTGCCGATGCCATGCGCTGTGCCTTAGAGAGACATTTGGCCACGTATCTTGACCGCAGGGAGGAGCCCGTTTATGATGTGGGCTCTATCGTTGAAGACGAGCCTCTCTTAATCTACTCGGGGGTGGCTCCTCGCAGGGAGGGTGCCCCACATGCCCCCAGAGTAGAAATAGAGCCTATGCCTCGTGACCCTGATTGGAGGGTGCACGAGCATTACCAATTTGAGGCCGGCTGTAGGACCTGTATGCTGGGCGCCGAGTGCGATCCTCCCGAACTCATCGGTCTCTGATTCCTTTTGTAAAACTGTTGCTTTATTTTGACTTTGATTTTTTTGAACTGTCTTCTAACCATTTTTCTTTTCCTCCAGAGTAGATCCCGAAGAGTACAATTTCTAATGGCCCCCTTAAGTGCTGCTCAGTTGAAGGCCAAGAACATGAAGGCCAACAAGGAAGCTGCTCAGAAGAGGCAGTATGAATTGGGAGGTGTCCCGGGCAAGGACAAGACTGTGCCCGTGATGAGCAGGAAGAGCGGGGATCCCTTGTCAGCTCCCAAGGTTATCCCCACCACGGGGAATCTGCTGTTGGGATGTGGAGTCAAAACCACGGATAAAGGAATCAAGAAGAAAATCGCGGAGGAGTGACTGTCGAGCTGGGCGACCGCCCAAGGTGGATATGGGCGACCGCCCAGTAGTACAGAAGGTTTGGCTCGGGGATTTTCCAACTTGGGCGACCGCCCATGACGTGGTGGGCGACCGCCCACGTGACGAGGAGGATATTTCTGCAGCTGATTGGTTTCCTATTTGGACAAGATCTCCTCCTACATTGGTGATTCCTTTTAGTAGTAATATTTGGAAGGACTTGTGAAGAAAGAAGATTACTTTCTTGAGTAGGAATCCTTTTATTACTAGGATTTGATTTATTGTTCCCTATAAATACATGTGATAGCCTAGAAACAAATTGTAACATCTGAAAATATTAGAGAGAATATTTTGGCTTGGTAGCGCCCCCGGACGTAGTTGTTGTTGCAACGAACCGGGTTAACAATTCTTGTGTGTTCCTTTGTGTGTGATTTACTTTTCGTGTGTGTTGCTCTTATTATTACTCCAAGCTTGGGCCGTTCCGCTGCGTGAATTCACAACAACTGGTATCAGAGCCTTTGGTTTTATCGAATCATTGCTTGGGTTATCTTTTGCTATGGATTTCTTGGGAGCTTTGGAGGATGGTAATAAGGTGTTGATCGAAAAGTTTGATGGGACGGATTTCAATTTTTGGAAGACACAAATCGAGGATGTTCTGTGGAACAAGGATTTGTATCTACCATTAAAAGAAAAGCCGGCGGACATAGAGGAAGCAAAATTCGAAATCTTGGATCGGAAAGCGTTAGGGCTTGTTAGGCAAATGTTGACCAAGGATGTGGCGAAGAATGTTTTGGAGGCGAAGACTACCATGGAGATGTTAGATATGTTGGCGAGCATGTACGAGGCACCATCGGCGGCGAATAAAGCTCATCTAATGAGGAAGCTGTTGAAGATAAGGATGGTGGAAGGCATGTCGGCAACAAAGCATATAAGTGAATTCAAATCTACTGCGACCCAACTGTCTTCCGTGGCTGTTACTCTTGATGACGAGGTACTAGCGTTGATTTTACTTTCTTCTTTACCGGAAAGTTGGGATACGACTGCGATAGCAGTTAACGTTTCAACAGGAAAAGTGAAGTTGAAGTTTTCGGATGTCGTTGATGTGATTCTTGGCGAAGAAATTCGTAGGAAGAGCAAGGATGGGACATCGGGGCTAGCACTAAATGTCGGTGAAAAGAGTAAGGGTGGCAAGAAGGTGATTACTTGCTATGATTGTGGGGAGAAGGGGCACTTTAGGAGAAGTTGTCCGAAGCGGTCAGGCAGAGCAAAGGAATTGAATGTTGCTGAGGAGATAGCGAATGCATTAATCTTGGGTGGGAGAAGTTCAACAGATTCGTGGGTTTTGGATTCGGGCTCGACGTTTCATTCATGCACCAGGCGTAAAGAATGGAAGCAAGACGCTCGGTGATTTTGGGGTTGTTCGTTTGGGAAACAATAATCCTATCAAGGTCATTGGAAAGGGGGTTGTTCGGGTCAAAGCAACGGATGGGACTGTTTTGCGGCTACGTGATGTGCGACATATTCCGGATTTGAAGAGGAACTTGATTTCCATAAGGCAACTTGATTAGGAGGGTTGTGTGGTGACCTTCGGTTGTGGGACATGGAAGGTAAACCGCGGAGCTAGCTTGGTGGCTCGTGGCGGCGTGGAAAATATGTTGTATACCACATGCAACATGAGTCGTTGGGGGAAACGAAGGCGCATCCCAATGATGAATGGTGGTGGCCGAGATCGCCATGGTGGGAGAAATTTCACTAAACGGTATGTTGGTAGAAAATTGGGTGATGAAGTCGGCCGACGCGGAGCCAATTTGGCCAACATTGGAGCGGGATCTAGAACGGTGATGCAATGGGTTGCAAAGAACACACAAAGGTTCCAAGCTTGTGATTGTGTGGGGCACGTGGATTCGCGCTGTTCAAGATCGATAGTTAGCAAGCAAGTGAGCGGGGATGTGCAGGGAGGATCATTCGGAATGAAGACTCGGAGCATGGTAGAACCGGCAGTTATGTTGAAGCGTAGCTCAGCTTCAACTCACTTGGATAACTAGACAAGAGGCCGGGCGCTAACAACGCAATAGCTGGCCACTGAAATTTGTTTCAAGAGAGGTATCATGGATGGTTTGTCTCCAGGTGGGAGATTGTTGGGATGTGGAGTCAAAACCACGGATAAAGGAATCAAGAAGAAAATCGCGGAGGAGTGACTGTCGAGCTGGGCGACCGCCCAAGGTGGTGATGGGCGACCGTCCAGTAGTACAGAAGGTTTGGCTCGGGGATTTTCCAACTTGGGCGATCGCCCATGACGTGGTGGGCGACCGCCCACGTGACGAGGAGGATATTTCTGCAGCTGATTGGTTTCCTATTTGGACAAGATCTCCTCCTACATTGGTGATTCCTTTTGGTAGTAATATTTGGAAGGACTTGTGAAGAAAGAAGATTACTTTCTTGAGTAGGAATCCTTTTATTACTAGGATTTGATTTATTGTTCCCTATAAATACATGTGATAGCCTAGAAACAAATTGTAACATCTGAAAATATTAGAGAGAATATTTTGGCTTTGTAGCGCCCCCGGACGTAGTTGTTGTTGCAACGAACTGGGTTAACAATTCTTGTGTGTTCCTTTGTGTGTGATTTACTTTTTCGTGTGTGTTGCTCTTATTATTACTCCAAGCTTGGGCCGTTCCGCTGCGTGAATTCACAACATCTGCCTCCACCCCCCAGGGGTCCTCCCCCAGCTCACGCTGTCCGGGTTCCCTCTCCAGGCCGCACTATCTCTTCCGGCCATCTCGTGGATTCCCGGAAGAGGAATGAAAGGGATGGGGAGGAGGCGCAAGGGCATAGGAAGCTCCAGAAAGTTAAGGATTCTCCTCCCCGGACTACCACTGCTCCAGCCGGCTCATCCACTTCTCCCCCCATTGGGGGGTCAATCTGCTTGGTGGCTTATCCGGTAGCCCCTCTGACCACCCGCGAGGAGACTCTGGCCGTCAGAAGAAAGTTATCTGATGTGCCCGCTGTGACTGGGGTGGACATTTACACCCGGAATTCAGCCAATGCCTCCGTGGGGATCGGGTCGTGAGCGAGTCTCTACTCCCCGGACTTCTACAAAAATGTAGTTGCCGAGGAGAATGCCTCTGCCCTGGTGGGGGATATAGGCCTCGCTCTGACCGAGGTAAATGATCGCTCTTTTCTTTGCCTTCACACTTTCCCCTCTTTCAATCTTTGTCTAATTCTCACTCTCCTTCCCCGTAGGTGAGTAATAAGGTGCTGCGGCTGCGGGAGAGCTGCGATACTTTGTCCGCCGATGTGGAAAACAAGACTTCCATTTTGGCGGGCAAACTCCGCGAGCTGAATGCGGCTCAAGAGAGGGTTGGGACCTTGAACTCCCTCCTTGATGCCAAGGATAAGACCATCTCCACTCAAGAGGCCGATCTGAAGGGTTTCCAGGAGAGGGTGACAGAGCTGGAAAAGGCCCTTGAAAAGGCGAAGAGTCAGCGGGATGAGCTCCGCGGGCATAAGGCCGAGTGGGAGCCTAGGAATAAAGAGCTCGCGGCCAAGCTGGAGGCCATGAAGGTGACCGTGGACACCTTGGAGAAAAAGGTGGATGACCTGTCCGAGCAGCTGCTCCCCTACAAACGGTTGGAGGCGGAGGGGAAGTCCGCCCTTGATGATGTCCGCAAGGAGGCGGTGGAAGAATATAAGAACTCCGAGGAGTTCAAAAACTGGCTCCTTGCGGAGAATCTTGCTCAGTATGAGGCCGGGGTCCGGACACAGATTCGGAACTTCGCGGCCACGGGCAAGTTTTCTGTGCAGGAGTTGGCCGTGATTGGCTCTCTTGTTGCTAGAGATGATAAATGCCTGCCCGGGCATGCGTTAGTTCCTCTGTCCGAGGATGAGGTTAAGGGCCTGGATCTGTCCGCAGCGGCCTCCTTGCCTCCTGTGGCCGAGGTGACTGCCCTTAGCCTCATCGCCGAGCTGGATGAGCTGAGGTTTGGGGAAAACCCTATACCCCTGGGGGAAGCCATAGCTCGCGTCCTTCCAAACGGGCCTGCTATTGGTGATCTCTTTCCTCGCCGGGCAGCCCTCGCTCCGCCTTCGCTGAGCCTACCTCTGACCCTATAACGGACTTGTTGGTGAATAGGCTTCCTTCTCCAACTCCGGCTTCAGAGGCGGGCACAGAAGCAGCGACCACATAGTCCACGGAGGCCCCTAAGGATCAAGCTCCCTTAGCATAGGTCTTTTTTGTTTTTTCTTTTTGTAATAGATGGTAGGACCCATGTAAATACTTATTTTTCCTTAATACAAGAATTTGTCCTCCCTTCCTGTATTTGTTTTATCTTAATTGCTCGTCTTGTAGGCTTTTTTGAGTATTTAGCAATTTTCGAGCACCTTAGTATTTGCCTTCTTGCTTCATACTTTTTCCACCGTTTTTGACTAACAATTAAATTTTATACTCTCCTTCTGCGGTCAAAAGCTTAATAGGCCCTTTGCCCGCATTCTTTGAGTTTTCCTAACTCTTTATTCAAAACCCCTTGAGGTTTTTAGTGAGAGTCGCCTCTATTTCTCTCGTGACCGCGTTTGTTTAGCCTTGTGGCAAATTTAGGGGTCTTGACCCCGCTTGTCTATTTGGCTTTGTTAAACTCTTTTGATCACTCCCATCCATTTACACTTATTCCCAAATTGCGAGCCGTGGTGTAAGTCAAAAGCGCCCAAGGCAAGCTACTTTCATAGGGCATGTAGAAGGTGGCCGTGAGGCTATTGTCTACGCAACAGAAAGGTAGGAGCATATTTAGCATAGAGGCCCTTTAACCCCCTGGCATCTGTATCCCCTTATTGGAGGTTCACGCTTTTTGACCCTTTATTCAAAACCCCTTGAGGTTTTTTGTGAGGGTCTCATGGCGATCAGGTGAACGGGCTTATATGTAGGCCTTTGTCACATACAGGCATACGAGTAACGGCCCTAACGAGGACCTTCGCGCACTGAGCGGGGCGGACTTTCGGTCTTTGTCCCCGCTGGCATCTATATCCACTTATTTTTGGTGGTGTCACACGGGCAGGACGGAGTATCCTCCCCGCGATCTAGTACGGACGTAATGGCCCTTTGTACATATATAGGCTTGCGGATCTTAAAGGATCTTTGCGCATCAGTAGGTAGGAGCTCATATGTTTGCTCTTTAACCTACTGGCATCCGCTTGCGGGCATCCACTTTAGCTTTTGAGGCTGGTGGGAATAGGTTTTTGCATCAAAATATGATGATAACTTCTCCTTATATATATATAGTCTATACTCCCTCTAAAAATTACAAAGATTTCAAAAGAAGTATCTTTTAAGGTGGTCGCTATTCCAAGCGTGCTTAAGCTCTGCTCCTTCCTTTGGTCGCAGTATGTAGGTACCCTCCTTGACTATTTTGGTAACCTCATATGGTCCTTCCCATTTCGGGGACAACTTATTGAAACCCGATTGGGCCCCTTGAACTTCTACGCTTCTAAGTACCCAATCTCCAACTGAAAAACTCCTCTTATTCACCCTTTTATCGTGGTGTTTCTTTGCTTTCTGCTTGTAGTTCACCATTTTTTCATATGCCCGCATTCTCTTTCCTTCGAGATCGTCCAGGTCACACCTTCTGTTTGCCTCATTTTGAGACTCGTCGAAGTATGTGACTCTGTACGAGGGTAGGGCAACCTCAACTGGAGCCATTGCCTCTGACCCATACGTGAGCGAGAAAGGAGTTTCTCCTGTAGAATTTCTTATAGTTGTGCGGACAACCCATAATGCGGTCTGGAGCTCGTCCAACCATCGTCCTCCTCGCCCCTCCAAATTTTTCTTTAGGGCGGTCAGGACTAACTTATTCGCGGCCTCAGCCTGGCCGTTTCCTTGAGGATAGGCAACTGCAGATTTACGGTGTTGTACTTTCATTCTCTCACACTCCGCGGTGAACTTTGCGGAGAACTGAGTGCCATTGTCTGAAATTATTGCTCGGGGAACTCCAAATCGGCAATAGATGTGGTCGTGGACGAAATTGATAGTGTTCTCCTCGGAGATGGTAGCTAAACCCTTGGCTTCTTTCCATTTAGTAAAATAATCCACGGCCACAACAGCATACTTAATGTTTCCTCTAGCAGTTGGAAATGGTCCAATAAGATCCGTCCCCCACGTATCAAACGGCCACGATGGTACTACCAAAGTCTGCTCTGTTGATGGTAGTCTAGGAATGTCCGCAAATCTCTGGCACTTATCACACTTTCTTACGTACTCTTGTGCATCCCTCCTCATCGTGGGCCAAAAGAAACCTTGGAATTTGATTTTGTCTGAGAGAGTGCGAGCACCTGGATGTCCACCACAAACTCCTTCATGGACCTCATAGAGTAAGTTGGTGACCATGTGAGTTTTGACACATCTTAGCAAAGGCTTGGTGAACGACCGTCGAAAAAGTACCCCTTCGAGGATGAGGTATTTCGCGGACACCGTTCTGATGGCTTTAGCCTTTACTGGATCCTCGGGGAGGGTCTGCCTCTCGATGTAATCCTTGATCTCATATACCCAGTCCCTTACTTGATCCTCAAGATTGTTTATCTGAATTCGATCTATAGCAGTTCTTTCTGAGAACTCAATCCGGCACCGCTTTCTAATTCCTCAATTTCTTGATCGGTTATTCTCGAGAGGAGGTCGCCTTCTACATTATCCTCTCTCATGACTTGGTTCACTAATAGTAGGTGAAATTTTTGATGAGGGTTTTTGCAAGGCCACGATCGAGTTAGTACTGGGTTGATAGTATCATACTCCCCTAATTTGATTAACTATGAGCCGAGAGTCACTATTGATCTCTATATTCGAACTCCCAAGTCTCTTGCCAATTCCATGCCTCGCTATAATCGCTTCATACTCACCCGATTGTTAGATGCCTCGAACTTGAACCTTAAGGCCCTCTTAAATTTCTCCCGCAGGTGCGATCGAAGTATGCCCGCGCCACTTATTAGCTTGCTCGCAGAGCCGTCCACGTATAAAATCCATACCTCCTCCGGACGCTCCCTTCGTATAATTTCGTGCTCGGGCTATTTGGGACTTCTTCGTATTCTCGTCCGCTTTCTTTTTCCTGTGTCGCCGTCCGCCATTCGAATGATGATTCTACCACAAAATCTACTAAGGCCTGGGCTTTGATTGTCTTTCTCGGGAGTAGGTGATCTCGGAACTCGGTGAGCTCGATAGACCAAGCTAGCATTCTCCCCGAGGACTCGGTTTGTGTAAAACCTTTCTAAGCGGGGCCTCGGTCAAGACAGCTTATAGGGTGCGTAAAAGTAAGCTCTTAATTTTCGAGCGGATACAAGCAAGGCGTAAGCTAACTTTTCTATATTAAGGTAACGCCTCTTCTACGGCGGACAACGCCTTAGATACATAATAAACCGGTTTTTGGGAGTTATTATCCTCCCTTACAAGAACGGCGGCCTCTTGCCAGATCAAGAACTTCTAAAAACGAAAAAGCTCTTCCCCGGCACCGGCCGCGAGTAGAGGTGGCTGCCCGAGGTATGTCTTGACTTCTTCAAAAGCTTGATGGCATTCTTGATTCCATGCAAGTTCATCAGGCTTCTTCCCCCCTTTTAGAGTTTTGAAGAAGGGGAGGCATCTCTCTGCTGACCGCGAGATGAAGCGGCCAAGTGCGGTGATGCGACCATTGAGCTTTTGTACATCCTTTACGCAAGCAGGAGGTTTCATGTCCAATAAGGCTTGGATTTTTTCAGGATTAGCCTCTATCCCTCTTTGATTGACCATGAATCCGAGGAACTTGCCCGCCTTGACCCCAAAAGCACACTTAAGGGGATTTAACTTCATGTTATTACGGCGCAAGTTTTTGAAGGTTTCCTCCACGTCGAGCTCGTGGGAGTTTTCCTTAGTCTTTATAACCATATCGTCAATGTAGGCCTCAAGATTTCTGCCTAGTTGCTTTTTGAAGACCAGATTGACCATTCGCTGATATGTGGCTCCTGCATTTTTTAGCCCGAAGGGCATCATTTTGTAGCAATAAGTCTTGCCCGCAGCGATGAAAGCAACGGAGCGGACATCTTCAGGAGCCATTTGGATCTGATGGTAGCCGGAGTATGCATCAATGAAGCTCAATATTCTGTGGTCGGCTATAGAATCCACCAATCTGTCTATGCGAGGAAGAGGGAAGCAGACTTTGGGGCATGCCTTGTTGGGATCCGTGAAATCAACACACATCCTCCACTTGCCGTTGGATTTTTTAACCATAACCACATTGGCAAGCCATTTTGGATAGGTAATCTCCTTTATTATCCCCGCTTTGAGTAATTTTTCAACCTCTTCCTTGATTGCCATTTCTTTCTCCGGAGAGAAGTACCTTGATTTTTGATGGATGTTTTTGAAGGATGGGTCATCATTGATTTTATGGAGGATCACTTCCTTGCTGATTCCTTGCATATCCTCCACCCTCCAAGCGAACACATCACAATTTGCTCTAAGTAACTCGATGAGTATCCTTCTCTCCTCGCAGTGAATTTCCAGCCCAACCTTAACAGTTTGTTCGGGGAAGTGGGGGTTGATGACCACCTCCTCGAGCTCGTCGTTAGGTTGAAGGTCGTTGATTTCATGATTGTGCAAGGAGTCAATGATAATAGTTAGGGGGTTGACCTGAGCTCCGGTTAGTGTTGCCATAGAGTATATGACATCGCGGTCAATCTCCCCCTCAATTCCTCGATCAATGTATCCTCCCTCAATAGGGGCCAACTGTTTGG
The DNA here is from genome assembly GCA_022495995.1 of Adenophora triphylla var. japonica. Lineage (NCBI taxonomy): Eukaryota > Viridiplantae > Streptophyta > Magnoliopsida > Asterales > Campanulaceae > Adenophora > Adenophora triphylla. The sequence continues at coordinate 178,318 of JAFEMH010004598.1, forward strand.
ATTTTCTGCTCGTCTTGAGCTCCACCTTAGTGGAATGGAAAGAAAGCATGCCAATTGGAATGGGTGGCGGCACAAGTGCTAGGGTCTTCCCTTTCTTCGTTTTGTCCTCGCCCTCTATCTGCCGGCAGGATGTCTGGCCTTTTTTTGCCTTTCTCTTCTCCTCGAGTGCTCGGAGGAATCTCCCGGGCTGGTTCTTGATGGTAGCAACCCCGCCCGGGGTGTTAAATTTCACCCTTTGGTGGGGAACGGAAGTAACTATTCCCAATTCGGCCTGAGCAGTTAGGCCGAGAATAGCATTGTATTGGGAAGGAAGATCGACCACCATGAAAGTGATTTTGGCCGTCTTCTGCATGGGTTTTTCCCCAATAGTAACTTCAAACACAATCGTCCCCTTTACCCCCACTGCGTGATTTGTAAAGCCTTTCAACATGCCCGCATAAGGAGCCAGGTTAGCCTCGGTCATCCTCATGCTAACCAACGTGTGGTAGTAGAGGATGTCTCTGGCCGCGCCTGTATCAATTAGGACTCGGTGTATGTTGGCCCGGTTTATCTTCATTGGGATGGTAATGGGCTGAGTAGAGTGGAATAGGGAGGAGGCAAGTTCACTCTTTTTGAACCCTATTTCCTGCTCTTCTTCCGGAGTCATGGGGGGAATCAAAAAAACTTTTTCCAAAGTGCGGATTTGAAGGGAGAGTTGTTTATTGGAGGGGGGCTCCTCGCCTATGAAATGAATGTCATAATCCTCCAAGTCCTCATCATAGTTATCTCTCTCATTCCTTTCGGGGCCACGTGTATTTCGTGCCCGCTGCTGGTTATTATTGTTGGGGGCATTGTTGTTGTTCCCTTTAACCCACCGGGTCGCCTCCCGTTATTGATTTTCTGCTGGATTATTCTCTTTAATTGGAAGCAATCTTCAGTACTGTGCCCGTGGTCGTTGTGATACTCACAAAACTTAGCCCTACTCCTCTCATTTGGTTTTCTGAGCATTGGGGGAGGAGGAGAAAAGTCTGAGGCTCTCATTATTACCACTCTTGGCTCGGTGAGCTCGGTGAAAGGTGTACTATCCTTTGCCTTCCGGAGTTTGTCTGACCCACAGCCTCTGTTTTTGCCCTGATTATTAGTGCGGGCAGGCTCCGGGGTTGTCTCCTGAACTTGGCTTATTCTCTCCTTTCAATGAGGCCTCGGGAGCGGGCACGTTTGGCTCTTCGGCAGAGGCTATGGCCGAGGCTCTTTCATACATTTCCTCCACGGTTTTTGGCGGGCTGGAGGCAAAATTCATCTTGAGGAAAGAGGAGGTGAGGCCGCCCTCAAAATAGAGTTTGATGTCTCCTCCTTCCAAGTTTACAATCTCCTCGCTCACCTTTCTGAACCGAGAGATGTAATCTTTTGTTGCTTCGCCAGGGGCCTGCTTGACACGGACAAGGTCTGTCTTTGGTCTAGCGGGCACACCAAAGACCAAAGAAAGGCATTAAGAAAGATGCTCCTGAACTGGTTGAATGATTGGATGGACCGAGGTTTGAGAGCCAGCATCCAGGATAGGGCTTTGCCCGTGAAGGTCGCAGCCAAGGCTTTGCACATCACGGACTCCTCCGAGGAGAATAAAGCCATTTGGCCTTCAAATCGTCCCATATGACTCTTGGCATTTTTGGAGCCATCATAGGTGTCCATCTGGGGGGGCTTGCCCCTCTGAATAGGTGCCCGCGCAATTTTGTCGCTGAAGGCGTCCATGGTGCGGCCACATTTCTGGGCGGCCTTCCATGGGTTTCCCACATCTTCTGCATGAAATCTGCAAACTCAGGGTTCTGACTATCAACCTTCTGCTTCTTAGCTCGTGGAGTCACGGCCTTCCCCTTGGCCGGAGCCAAGGGTCTGGCTTTGGACTTCGCACGTAGATTGGATTGGGCCTCTTCTCCAACCTCCTCGCTATCTTCCACTTGCACCACCGTGCGTTTGGCAGGCTGTCCGCGCTCAAGGGTTGGTTCAACCCGGTTTGCCCCCCTAGCTTGACTGGCAAGCGATTTAGGGGGAGCTCGTTGGGAGAACCTTAGTGACCCCTGAGGGAACTGGAGCCCTCCGTTGGCCTCTATCTCAAACATCTCCACCGAGCGTCGGTGATGGCCATGGCCTCTGCGACCAGCTTCTCCCTGGAGGCCAGGATTTCTGTCCTTCTCAGGATTTGCTCCGGGGAGAGTGGAGTGTTTAAGGCGATATTTTTCAGAGGAGCTTGGGGGGTTTTTGGGCTATTATTTAGGAGGGCTTGGGCTTTTTCAGCTCGGGCCTCGTCTGTCAGTTTGTGTATAGCTATCTGGCCGGGGGAAAGGGTATGAGCAGACTGGGAACGGGCCCCCATACGGTTGAAGACAGAGGTCGCAGCCTTTCCCTTATTGACATTAGAAGGTGAGGCCTGGTTATCCTCCTCTAGGGTCAAATGACCAGCGTTTTGCAATATTCTAGACATGTTTGGAAGAGAAGGAATATGACTGAAAAGGAGAGCTTTTGACAGTCAGTTGTTTAGAATACAAGGTGTTTCTGAAAACAAAGATTTTAAATGGGGAAAAGCTAATGAAAGTCAGGTTCCCGGCAATGGAACCACTGATGACGCCAAGCTTTTCAGGGTCAGGAGCGGTTCAAGGATATCTGGCTAGGATATTTTGATGGTTGGATTGTACCTAAATCACAACACAAGTAAGCACCGTTAAGGTCAAAGTTGGATGTTACTCCAACTCAGGCCCTCGGGTGTGAGAGTAAGAATACTGAGATAATAAGGCTTGGAATACCTTGGAGTGTGTGTGTGTGTTTAGGGTTTAGAGTAATATGGCTTACTCGATATATTTTGAACTTACCTTGCCCAAGGGGACAAAGGACTTCTATTTATAGGCAATGTAGTGGTGCTTGTTGAGGTAAGCAATGAGATCATCCCTAGGGGGCACTTTGGTATTTGACCAGCTACACGTGTCCGCAGCTAATTGGCCCTGTCAGGGAGGAAACATTGACTGTCAGAGGGGGCATGGCTGAAAGGGACATGAGCCGTGTAGATGGCTTGGCGCATTAAATGAAATAGTAGGCGCCTGACTGAGCCGCATTGAATGCGTGATGGGGGAGCCGGCAACTTGCATGTCAGAGCCAGTAAGCTAACTTGCTCAGTAAGGCTTGATATTAACCGGGAAGCAGACATGTGCCCGCGGTCAACATCGCGGTCAAAGGTATTTGACGCGGGCACAGATGGAGCGGTCATGTCTCCTGCGGGTATGGGTCCTGGCAGACATTCAATCTGCGGGCACGGACCCAATGGTCACAGGTCGTGCGGGCACGAATATAGCGGTCAGTATCCTTCCGGTCTTTGATAGGATTAATGCGGGGAGGGACGCGGTCTTGACCTCAAGGGCCTATCTGTCCGCGGTCTTCCCCCCAGCGGTCTAGGGATTGCCACGTCACTAGTTCCTTGGACCAGACCGAGCGCGGGCCCGGTCCAGTAGATCCGGGCTCATCAAATCTGAAAAAAATATGGAGAGAGGGGTCGTCGGCGAAGCGAGACTGATGGGACAGCAAGGACTCGAACAGGTGTGTACTAGTGTGAGTAAGGAGTGTGCTGGTATTGGAGTTGAAGGAGGGAGATGGGCAGCGACATTAAGTTGCAGATCTGCACCAAATTGACTCATTCTCCCGATCAACACATAGGGGGTTTGGCCGGTGGTTGCTGGGGTGGGAGGAAAAAGGGAAGGAGACAAGAAGAGAAGAGTTGGGGCGACACTGAAATTGGCATGCTGCGGATGGGGGAGACGGACCTGGGGAGCTAGTTTGTGTTTTGAGGGGAGGGGTTGTGGTGGTGAAGAAGAACCGTTAGATATGGGTTGGGTTGGGGTGGGGTGGGGTGGGGTGGGGTGGGATGGGGTGGGGTGGGGTTGAGATGTTGCAGTAGATCTTGGTTTTTAATTAGGACAATAATTATTTATTTTCACCCTTTTATATTTTTTATAAGATCCAATAGTTATCTTTTTTATTTTATTTTTTTATACCCAGGTTTTTCAGCTTTGTCGGACTAAGTCCTGGATCACCAGTCACCGGCCCCTCAGTGACTGGCGGAGGTAAACCGCGGGATATGCCCGAGGTAGTCAGGGTGGCAGCACCCCTTATACTCCTGGCCCCAAGGGAACCCTCCTACATGGCGCTTACATCACTCTTACATCACCAATTAATTGGCTGCTCCAGCTGCTCCTGTCAAGATTCAAACTCCCCACACTAAGGTTGCAAGCCCAGCAATGCTGCTTCCTTTACCACTCGGCTGTGCCCCGGAGAGCAGATGCAATAGTTTTTCTAATACACATGTTGTAGTTGATCTAGGTTTTATTTTTTATGATCAAAATGTCCTTTAAAAGTCATCGGCCGATCACATGTGTTTTGTTTCGTTTAAGTTGAATAATTGTTAGTTTTTACACCAGCTTGCAACAAAATGATGTACTTGGAAAACGGATTGACACGTTTTAAAACTCGAATAAGTTATTGCAACTTTGTGTAAAAATCAGGTTATCAAATTGCAATTTATCTAACACATTTTTATGATCATTGGATTTCTGATTTGGTGAACAAGATTTGTGGCATGATAAAAAAATATGACACATTTTATTCTAACACGGATTAAAACTAGTTATACATCCATGTAATAAATGTATAGATAAATAAATTTGACAAATTAATTAAAAAATAATAAAAAATTAATCCAATAATATAACATATCTTATAAAAGATTCCTTAGTGACACAAATTATATAGTTTCATTTGTATGATTTCCTTTTCTTTACACTGCATTTTTACATAAATCACAAAATATATTGAATATAGATGAGAAAAATTAAGTTTATTTACCTAATTACAGAAATCAAACTATAATTAATACAACTAATGAAATAAGATGGGATTGCTAATGTTTAATACTAGTACTTACCACCCGTGCAAGGCACGGGCCATTTTCACTTCCCAATTTATTTTCACGTTTTAATTATTGTAGAACTTGTTTTTACTTTCTACTTCCTAACTTTTGTACTTAAGTAACACAATTTAATGTTTAAAATTAAAATTAAAAAAATGAGTGCAATAAGTGGGAAGTTAATTCTGGAATTTTTTTAAGCAATGAATGGGTAGTTTTTTTTTTTTAATGAGTGGGAAGTTAAAAACAGTTTTGGGGAAAATGACTCGGACCATCGGATCAATTTGTGAGAATCAATCTCAGCCGCTCTTTGTCTCGACGGTTACCCTAATTCTCTATTGTAATATAGACTAGTACTCTTACCCGTGCCAATGACACGGTGACAGTATTGATGCTACAGGAATTGTGCTTATCAATCTTCCTCCACGTGGCAGGACGAATCACCTGACTCCTTGACCTGAAATCAGAACCCACGACTAGCCGGATGTGTCTCCGGCGAAGACGCTCGGGCGTGAGAGTAAGATCACAGTTGAATATTGCTCAAAATGTATTGAATAAATGAATTCCAATAGCAAAATGGCAGTTACCTTTCACCGTTTGGTAGTGATGAAGTATTTATAGACAAGAGTGGTGTATTTTTGGGGAGGCGACATGTGCTCCGAGATTGTAGCGGCAGTTACTTGGTCGTGGGAACGTGCCTATAACGGTCCCTGATTTGTAGGGATGTGGTTATGAGAATTGTTCAACCAAATACGCCGGCAAGTGTCAGGTCGTCACTTGTTGTTTAGGTCGAGGTTGCCATTCGAGGGATGGTCGACCTGACTGTCGGGTAGAGCATGGTTCGTACCCGAATTGTAATACGGATTCTGAGGTCGGACTAAGTTAGGTCGGGACCTGTTAGGTCGGTCCATGGACTTAGTCGACTGATATTTGAGATGGGCCTTGGGCCTTGCTTTGATTGGGCCAGGATCATTGAGAATGTGGGAGTCAAGGCTGTATATGATTGGGCTTTACCCACTTGGCCCAACTCGACACTTTTGGTATGTTCAGTGGCCCCCAACTTACGAGTTGACTTCGTCGACTTGGAAGTTAAGAGGATCTTTGATGAGAATTGTTTTACTCGCAGGTCGATACTCGTTCTGAGGTATAGTCGACCTTTGATGACGTGGCACAATCCTGGACGTTGGCAACGAACGGTCGGAGATGAAGGAGCGCCGTATTTTGTAATGATTTCAATTTAGACGTTTGATAATCCGTCTTGGGAACCGTTTCCACCATTAATATGGAATTTATTTTTTGAATTTTCTTTTTTTCCTTTCCAATTTTGGAAAATATAAATTGCAAAATCCTTCTCCGTTTAGAACTTTTACCGTTTTCAAGTTCTCATACCTTCTTGGCGATAATCACGGAATTGCAGTAGGTTTTAATCCAAGCTTTGCGTCTTCGGCTACGACTCCCCTTTCTGCAATCAATTGAGGTATTTCTCTCGTACCCTTGCTTTAGGGTTTTAATTTATGTATAGTGTTCATTTCCGCCATGGCTAGGACCTTTAGTAGTGAACCAGGAGCTTGGTACGGGTATTGCACTGTTAACCGTAGGGTATGTAAGCACATAAACGGTGAGTGGAGAGAGATGTCATTGAGCGAGTGTGCCTCTATCTTGACCAGGTGGGAGTTGAATTTCAGTGAAATAGGGTTGCCCGTTGCAGGAGATATTGAAAATTTAGTGATTGACGACTCAAATGTTGTCGCTTTTCATCTATTTCACGAATTGCTCGACCATATCACCTTGTTTTATGTTAGGGATGTTCACAAACCCTCTTTCCTTAGGAACAGAATAGGTTTTCCAGGGGAGTCTAGGTCGTCCTTAGGTAGGTCGACTGAACGTGATCATAGGACTGACTCCCCTGTTTCCCCTTCTTCTTGTACAGATATGACAACTCAAGAAGGAAATGCTGCTTCGACTTCTTCAGGCCCAGAATTGTGGATGCCTTCGATAATTCGATTGTGCACAGGAAGAATGAGAGGTTATGTTCCCCAAGGGCCATTGCGTGGAAAGAAGAACTTGCCCTCCAGATATAGTGTGATCCATGAGTTTTGTGAGGTGAAAAAAGAGGATTACAGGGCGACCATCTATACTAAGCCGGATTTCAGGGCCAAATTCAAGTCGACCTATGCTAGAGATGCCACTAGGGTAGCTTTTTACTATGGCCAATTTGTGGCCGGCCTTAGGTTGCCACTCGACCCTTTTATCAATGAATTCTTGGAGTGCGCCAATGCCTTACCCCTTCAAATGCTGAGCTAATACCGTAGGGTCCCGGTATGTTTTGCTATGGTTTGTAGGTTTTTAGGATATGAACCTTGCATGAGAGTGTTTAAGGAATTCTTCTGCATCAAGTATAGTGGAGAGGAGATGACCATCAGTACCCCCTCCAAACCCAATTCGCGTAAGCTTTTCACTAACCTTCCCAGCAAACATAGTGGCCGGAACACTCCATGCGGTTGTAGTAGAGTAGGTTTGGATGGGAATTTCCCCGCCCACCGAGCATTCGTGAGCCCTTAGATGAGAGTGATTATTGGGAGCCAATCCGGCACTTTGAATTATACAAGAAGTTGTGTCGACCTAGCAGACAAAGGCTCTTTTAGTTGGGAGAGTCTCGCTCACCACCAAATATAACTTCATCCAAGCGGGGATGATGGCCGGGAGAGGGTGAGGTGCAACCCTTGGTGGCCATTGGTAGGGGCACGATATATCCCGACTGGGTTACCCACGCATTGGCCAAATTTGAGGACAAGTGCCAGCATTGTAGGAAAACTGCCAACTATTGCAAAGAGAATGGAGAGCACGCTGGTGGTAAGATATCCTCGTTCTGTCCTTCTTTACTCGCCCTTTATTTGTTAACTTTGTATGTATGAATAGCTTGACTTGATTGTGAGACTTATGCGCTAGATCTGTGGTTCGTATATGACTTGCTCGTACATAGAACTAGTGCTCGTATGTAGAACATTGCATGTAGAACATTTTGCTTTCCCATGGTTAACTCGTGATTTGTAGATAGAAAATACTTTGAATGGGGTAGACAACCTTTAGCTCGTTCATTGCTTAACTCGCATTTCTTAGCTCGTTAATTGCTGAACTCGCCATTAATAGTTTGTCACCTTGATTTTTTGTTCTGACCCCAGAGCAAGAGGCAAATATGGGTCGTATACTGGTGGTGTCAGACAGGAAGAAAGCCAAGAAAACTCACGGTGCTGCCAACGCTCGAGCTAATAGAGAAAGAGAAGCTGCGAGAAGGAACGAGTTGCTATCAAAGGATAATGTTGGCATGATTCCGATGGAGATGGCTGAATCTGAGGATCCCTTGTTGAGCAGCAGTCATACCAGGGATGTGACTGAGGATGGTGATGAATCCAATAAATCCGATAAGCCCAATTTGAGCTCCGACCCAACTACTGAAGCCAATGCAGGGACTTCTGGTGCAGGAACAGTTGAAGCAAGCCCTCTAGAGATTGTAAATATTGAAGAAGATGATGTGATGGTGGATGTGGATGACCAACCCCTGAATTCTAGGAAAAGATCAAGGACTGAGAAGGGAAAGTCCGTTTCATCTAGCCAACTTCCCCCTCCGATTCCATCTCCTACTCGTCCAGAGTCTTTAGAGGATAAGATCAGCAGATTGAGCGATGTGCCTCCTCTTGATGGGGTGAACAGTTTGAGTCGTCGCTACCCCGAGATGAGCACTGGGTCGGAGTGGTGGTCGGGGAGGGCTATTGACGTCGACCTCCTGGCCCACTTTGCAGATAAGGGGATGACCCCTGAGGAATTCTCAGCTCGATCTGGGATGGCACACTGCGAGGTAATCCTTTAGTTTTCCTTTTTTGCCTTGTCGCTTGTTTCTTTAGTTCGTTAGATCGATCTTCGAGCTAATCCTTGTCTGCTTTCCATGTGTGTAGAATCTTACTATGATCGAGCAGGCTAAAAGCTCTTGGAGGGCCTCCATCGAGAGAGAGAGGCAGGCCCTTAAGGACTTATCCAAGAAAACTCAGGCCTTCAATGAGCTTAAGGAGACATACAACGATTTGGACTCCTCCTATGATGCTTTGAAGCTTCTGCAGACTAATACACTGGCGGATAAGGATAAAGCCTTGGAGGATTTGAAGGCTTCTGATGCTAGGGTTGCTGAAGTGACCAAGGAGAGAGACGCCGATCGCTTGGAGCTCGATAAGGCTAAGAAAGAGCTAGCCACAGTCTCCCAAATCCTCCAAGAAAGAGATTCCTTCTTGACCAAACTGAATGAAGAGCACAATGCTGCTAGGGCCATATGGAAGGAGGAGCTCCAGGTCGCTGCTAAGAGAGCTGTCGATCAATTCAAAGAGGGAGATGAATACTTTGACTCCATCATTGCCAAAGCTAGGGGATTCCTAGAGCTGGGTAAGCGTCACATGGCCCGTCGGGCTTTAGTCGACCCTGATTCTGGAGTCTCTTTGGACCAGCTTGCTCAATGGGCATATGCTCCTCAGTATGACATGGCGGCTAGAGGGGGTCATTCATTGGTGCCTTACAACGAAGACGATCTAGCCCATATTGCTCGAGAAGACAAGGAAGAGCACTGTGAGCCTTGGGTAGCCCCAGCGTTAGCCCCCAGGACCTTTGATGTGGCCTTACAAGAGCTAGCAGATATGGAGGATCAGGATGAGATGGAGGCGGAGGGTGAGTTCGACCATCAGGTCTTCTCGGAGTCGGGTAAGCCCTTGAGCCCTCAACAACCTGAACCCATGAACGAAGATCGAGCTGCTACCGACGACCACAATGTCTCCGATCAAGCTATTTGATTTTGGATGAACTCTATGTAATGGAACAAGCCCCAAAACACTTTTGTTCTTTTGATTTCTTGAATATTTGGATGCCTTGGCCCTATTTTTTGGGAGGCGGGATACTTTTGCAAGTTTATTTTCCCAAGTCTTAGCCCGTTTTTGGGAGACTTGTTCATATTTAATCGTAGTCGACCTCTCTTTATTGCATGTAGTATGCTTTTTGAAATAAGTATCGAGCTAGATATAGATAGGATAAATGAGTCAATTTGAGCTTAGAGGCGACTTGATCTTTATTGATTTAGTCGACCTCAAACTTGGTTAACTTTTTTCGAACGAGATTGACTATGAGTCGAACCTGTTCACAATTTGAAGCTGACCCAGGGTCGAGCTAATTAGATTGAATTCGATTAGTAATCGGATTTGTTAAATAGACAAAGCTGATTAAAAATCGAGCTTGTTAGAACGAAGCTGACTAAGAGTCGAGCTTGTTAGAACGAAGTCGACTAAGAGTCGGACTTGTTAAATAGACAAAGCTGATTAAGAATCGAGCTTGTTAGAACGAAGCTGACTAAGAGTCGAGCTTGTTAGAACGAAGTCGACTAAGAGTCGGACTTGTTAAATAGACAAAGCTGATTAAGAATCGAGCTTGTTAGAACGAAGCTGACTAAGAGTCGAGCTTGTTAGAACGAAGTCGACTAAGAGTCGGACTTGTTAAATAGACAAAGCTGATTAAGAATCGAGCTTGTTAGAACGAAGCTGACTAAGAGTTGAGCTTGTTAGAACGAAGTCGACTAAGAGTCGGACTTGTTAAATAGACAAAGCTGATTAAGAATCGAGCTTGTTAGAACGAAGCTGAATAAGAGTCGAGCTTGTTAGAACGAAGCTGACTAAGAGTCGAGCTTGTTGGGGTGAGTGTAACACTATGTTTGATCGAATGAACTGCGCTTTTCATTGAAGTAGGGAACATGCTTACATCAATTTGAAACTAGAATTAACACAAGCTTGAAATTGGGAACTGAAAACTAGAAGTAGTATTTGATGAGGTGGGTGGCGTGCCAAGGATGTTTCAACTCCTCTCCTCCCGGGGTGAGCTATCACGTAGGTTCCTTCCTTGACGACTCGAGTAACCACATAGGGACCTTCCCGGTTAGGAGATAGCTTATTCCGTCGGGTCCTTCTACCCGTTGCTTCGATCTTTCTCAACACGTGGTCCCCTACTTGGAATGACCTTGCCTTGACCTTCTTATCGTGGTAACTTTTAGTTCGCTGCTTGTAGTTGACCATTCGAAGGTAAGCTGTATCTCGCTTCTCGTCGACTAGATCCAAGTCGATCAATCTGTTGATGTCATTCTCGCTTCCCGATTGAAGAAAGTCACTCGCGTAGAAATCTCAGCTCAAGAAAGTGCCATGGCCTCTGATCCATATGTGAGAGCAAAAGGGGTTTCCCCTGTAGGCCCCCGAGTGGTTGTACGAACTGCCCAAAGAGCAAGGGGGAGTTCGTCCAACCAATTGTTACGTCGACCTACGAGACCTGTCTTGAGCGAAGATAGAACAAGTTTATTTGCTGCCTCAGCTTGCCCATTTCCTTGAGGATAGGCGACAGAGGATTGCCAATGCTTGATTCCAACCCGATTCATCTCTGCTTCGAAGGCTCTGGAGAACTGCAGTCCGTTGTCAGACACTATGGCTCGAGGAAACCCAAATCGACACCAAATGAAATCGTGAATGAAGTTGATAGCGTTTTCCTCTGTGATGCGAGCTAATGGTTTGGCCTCAACCCATTTAGTGAAGTAATCTATGGCAACGATCACATACTTGCAATTTCCTCGGGCGGGAGGGAAGGGTCCAATCAAGTCGACACCCCACATGTCGAATGGCCAAGCTGCAATTACTGGAGTCTGCTCGGTTGTAGGCATATGAGGTAAGTTGGCAAACCTTTGGCATTGATCACATTGTTGAACAAAAATTATGAGTATCAGCTCTCATGTGTGGCAGTAGTAACCCAAGGTGATTAACTTGTCGCCAGGGTCCTGGCCTCCGGTGTCCGCCACAAATCCCACTTGTGTACTTCATGTATCAATAGGGCGACCTCTTGAGGGTGGATACACTTTAGCAATGGTCGAGTGTAGGATCTTCTGAATAGGTCGCCTCCTTGAATGACGTATCTTGGAGCTTTCTTTTTGATAGCTCGAGCTTTCTTCTCGTCATCAGGCAGCTCGCCGCTTTCTAGGTACGCCTTCATTTCCTCGATCCAACACTTCTCATGAGTCCAATTTCTTGAGGGATCATCTATGCATTGAATTTTTACTCTTTCATAAGCTGGATTTTTGAGGAAGTAGATGGGTTCATCATGTGGCTCATCTGAGGTGGCTAGTTTCGAGAGGAGGTCAGCTAGCTCGTTGTCCTCCCTTCCAATCCTCTGAATCTCCCAGAATTCTAAATCCTCTATCAGCTCCTTCACTAGGTCGCAGTATTTAATCAACGTGGAGCTAAGTACCTCGTATTCGCCTCTGACTTGGTTAACTATCAGTTGTGAATCACAATAAGCCATGATCTTAGTTGCTCCAAAACACTTGGCGTACTCTATAGCTGCTATCAGAGCTTCATATTCAGCCTGGTTGTTGGAAGCCTCGAACTTGAACCTTAGTGATTCCTCGTACACGGTTCCAGACTCTGGCTCGATCAAGACAATTGTTGGTCCCAAAGGTGGCAACAAGGGTGAAAAACAGCTAGAGGGGGGGGGGTGAATAGCTGTTACAAATTTTTCGCCCTTTTTTAAAAACCAAACCTCTATACTTACAAAACCTCTTGCAGTGTGTTAGAAACTGCAAGTAGAGTTGTAAAATGCACAGCGGAAAAATAAAGTTACAAAGCGGTTTTGGTGAGGCGGTTTTGGTGAGGCGGTTTTGGTGAAGGCGGTTTTGGTGAGGCGGTTTTGGTGAGGCGGTTTTGGTGAGGCAGTTTTGGGTGAGGCGGTTTTGGTGAGGCGGTTTTGGGTGAGGCGGTTTGGGTGAAGGCGGTTTTGGTGAGGCGGTTTTGGTTGAGGTGGTTTGGGTGAAGGCGGTTTTGGTGAGGCGGTTTTGGTGAGGCGGTTTTGGGTGAGGCGGTTTTGGTGAGGCGGTTTTGGGTGAGGCGGTTTGGTGAGGCGGTTTTGGTGCAGTTATAAAACTGAAAATTGAGGTTTTGACAATGTTAACTCCAAACACAATTTCACAATAATGGATAACTACAATAAAGATCAAACAGAGATAAAGATAGATAATCAGTAAGCACAAGAAAATAAATGCAGAAAGTAAGAACACAATATTTGGAGTGGTTCAATCTATAAAAGATCTACGTCCACTACCAAGATGGTTAGTCTTGGATTTCTAAGGGAGATTTTATATTGAGTATTTGAGAGATTACAAAGTACAATGAGTAATACTCAGATCTAAAATCTTTTCTATGAAGAACAAATCCTAGACTATAACCAGTGTATCTCAAATGAATAAACTATGTGTTTAAACAAGAGAGGTGTGTGTGTGAGAACAAGATCAAGGCTCTTTAAATCTGAGAGATGTAGAGCTCAATGATTCTTGAATGTGTTAAGGCTTGATTTACATTTGGGATATATATTTCTTGAAGTAGAAGATGAAGATTCAAAGGATTGAATAGTGCAGGCGAGCTTCGGCTTCCACGACACTTTCAAATTCTCGAAGCAATCTTGAATGGTGAAGATTAGGGGTATTTATACCCAAGCACCAAGGAACTAGCCGTTGGATAATACTATTGCAAGAACGATCTTGGTGCTTTCCCATTGAGTCCACAGCAACCACTTTTGTCCTTAGGTACAGCAGTTGCAGGTAAAGCCGATCGGACTTCAGCAAATAAGGTGGTTAGGACACTGTCACCTTTTCAAGATCCTTGCGAATCTGCTCGACATTGAGTCACGTGACAAGATATGGTGGTTGATATTTGATATTGCCGATGTGGATTCCAACGGTAAAATGTGGTTCACTCTTCAAGTCTTCAATCATTGGATGCGGTCTGGTGTACATGCGGTTTTGACAAGTGCGGTTGATTACAGTGAGGTTCTTGAGGTGCGGTTCAAGATGGAACCGCAGCGATTCTTGTTCACTACAAAGCGGTTGCACTAGAGAGAGTCAAAGGCAGTTTGAGACAAAGGAATTCCAACAAAGCGATTTGCTAGGTGCGGTTTGCACAGTGCGGTTGATAATTTGGAAATGCACGGGTGCGGTCAATAATTTAGGAACTGCACAGGTGGTTGGAAACTTTGGAACTGCAGGTGGTTGGTAAGTGGAACCGCACCCGCAACCGCAACCTCAACCGCACCAGCAACCTCAACCGCACCGCAACCGCTTCTAATCTGGCACCGCAACCTCAGCTGCAATCCCCACCGCAACCTCAATGGCAACCCACCAGCCACAACTTCGGCATCCTCAAATCCTCAAATCCAATGAGTCTTGTGCCGTCTTCAAGCCTAAATTTAACCTATTCTATAAAATGGACTTAGGTAAAAAATTGAAGTCTAAGCTTCATTACATAGGGTCCTAAAGTCCTTAAAATAGACAGGAGGTTATGGTATCAATCAAATCTAATCTAAAATAGGAGGGTTAAAATATGCATACCCAACAATCTCCCCCTATTTGATTGATGCCATTACCTACTATAACTAAAGCAAACATTGTACTTGGTAAAAACATGTCCATAAGAATTAACATGGTAATTCATGTCCCAAGTCAATGCACACACATAGCTTAAGCTATAGATTTCTATACTTTCTAAAAGATAAAAACTTACAATATGGAAAGTTATAGAAATGCATTCATGCACTTAAAAAGTATGAGATTAAGTTTAAAGTGCGGTTTAAACCGAATGTTTAACCTTCATTTCAAAAATATGATTTTAAGTTGAAAAATGTTTGAATGAGGTTTGCAAAATCAAAAATAAAGACCAAAAGAAATACATGGAGAATGCGGTCTAAAAGCAAAAAGAATCCAAAAGAAATTACAGATGAAAGCGGTTCATCATGGAAGGAGGAATCTAGAGAGTTGAAGAATGAATGCAACTCCCCGAAATGTTATGGTCCCGGCATTAGGAGTTGAAAGATTGTTGTATAGATCTCTCCCCTTAATGGCATCAAGCAATAAAGATTTAAGAACCGCCATCTCAAGGGATTGAGTTTGGAGCAAAGTGAAGATTGGGAAGATCTAGAGACTTGGGTTTAGAGATCTCTCCCCTTTAATGGTGAGTAGTTGGCCTTGAATCAAGTGGAGAGAGGAAAGGATTTGGGCATAATTCGGAGGAGGGGAGGTAGGGAAGGAAGGTGTGGTTAGGGGATAAGGGAGCGGTTTGGGTTTGAGGCGCGGTTGAAGGTAGTTGAGTATTGGCGTGAAATTCAGGCTCACTGCGGTTGACCGTGTACTAAGAGCCATTCGTTGCAATCTCAGCTCTAAGTGGTCATCCATGCGATCGAGCCATCCTTGGCAGCTTTCTACTGTAGGGTTTGAAATTCATTGGGAATGGGAATTGTAAAGGTAGAATTGAAAGTGTTTGGGGTAGAGAGGTTTGAAGAAGTTAGGATCCTACAAGATAAAAACAAAGAATTTAGATCCATTTTTGTATTCACAGTTCACAAGCGGTTTGAGCACCCATGCGGTTTAGCAATGGTGCGGTTTTGAAAATGAAGTATTTCAAACCTCAAGTGAACTATGAATACCAAACAAAAGGATTTGAGAACAAAATTACTAGTACGTGGCATTGTAATCCAAAATTATCCCACACATGCAAGCAGTGTTTTGTAGGGGAAGGTTATGGTGTCCAGCCTATATACTTAGTAAAATTTCAATAAAAGTAAAGGAAGGAATTTTAAACAGCATGCGGTTTCAAAGGAATTTGAAAAAGCGGTTCCAGCATGTGGTTTATGCAAACAACTCGTCACTAAAAAATAGCTTGCGGTTTCTAAAATAGAGGGAATGCGGTTTCCTACAATCTGTTGGATTTCCAAAATAGACATGCGGTTTGAAAACATAAAAAATATGTGGTTTAAAGAATGCGGTTTCAAATGCATGTACCATGCGGTTCTGAGTGAAAAGCGGTTCAACTGCATGACGAATTTTTTTTTTTTTTTTTTTTTTTTTTTTTTAAGATAAGAAAAAATAGAAGTTACTATATTGAAATGCGGTTGAGATCCAAGCGGTCAATGTTGCGGCAAGCGGTTTGGCATAGGCGGTTGGGCTGCATAGCGATTGACTACTGAGCGGTTGATGCACGCGATTTCAACAGGGGAAGTTTGAATCCTCAACAGGAATTTCAACCTATACTTAACACGCAAGTTAGCAAATAAAAAGAATGGATTCATTTAAGTTCAAGCATACCCATTTCTCCTCTGAGGAAAGAAAATCTCTTGGAGTCAAGAGCCTTGGTGAGGATATCAGCAATCTGGTTGTCTGTCCCCACGTACTCTAAATGGATGTTCCTCTTCTCCACATGGTCTTTGAGGAAATGATACTTGATATCAATATGCTTGGTCTTGGAATGCATGACAGGCTTGTTGGAGACTGAAATTGTTGAAGTGTTGTCACACATGATGGGGCAATTCCCTTCATGGATTCCATAGTCTACCAACCGCCGCTTCATCCAAAGGATTTGACGAAAAGCAACTACCGGCGACAATATACTCAGCCTCTGTGGTAGACACTGAAACTGAAGCGTGCTTCTTGCTGGCCCAAGCAACTAGTCTATTTCTAAGGAAATGACAAAGTACCACTAGTGCTTTTCTGTCAATAGTACAAGCTACATAATCTCGCATCTCGAATAACCTAAGATCGAAATTCGAATCTTTGGAATACCAAAGTCCAAGGTTAGTGGTTCCAGATAAATAGCGGATTATACGCTTGACTGCAATTAGATGTGCTTCTCTAGGATCTGCTTGGTAGCGAGCACATACACAGACACTAAACATGATATCTGGCCTACTAGCAGTTAAGTAAAGTAATGAGCCGATCATACTTCGATATAAAGTTTGATCAACTTTCTTACCTTTGAGATCCTTATCTAGCTTATTGCTTCTGGCACATAGGAGTATCATATGCTTTAGCATTTTCTAATCCAAACTTCTTTATCAACTCCTTGGTGTATTTGGCTTGGCTGAGGAAAATACCTTCTTCGCATTGCATGCCCTTGGAGCTTGCTTAAGTCCATACAAAGCTTTCTGGAGTTTGTAGATATGATTAGGAAATTTAGAGTCTTCAAATCCAGGCGGTTGGGCAACATACACGGTCTCTTGCAGTTCGCCGTTGAGGAATGCACTCTTTACGTCCATTTGATATAACTTGAAATGCTTGAAAGAGGCGTAGGCTAAGAAAATCCTAATAGCTTCCAATCTTGCAACTGGAGCAAAGGTTTCATCATAATCAATTCCTTCTTCTTGCCTATATCCTTGTGCAACCAACCTTGCTTTAATCCTAGTGATGCTTCCATTCTCATCCATCTTATTCCTAAATACCCACTTAGTTCCTATCACTCCTTGATCCTGAGGTCTAGGCACCAAAGTCCAGACCTTGCATCTTTCAAACTGGTTGAGTTCTTCTTTCATAGCAACGACCCAACTGGAATCTTGGAGTGCTTCATCAATCTACTTGGGTTCAACTTGAGACAAAAGTGAAGTATGCTCATCATAATTCGATCTCCTTGTTTGAACACCCAAAAATCACCAATCACATTTGTGAGGGGTGACTCCCGACTTCACGAACCTCCGGGGGTAAGTCCGGTTGACCGAGGTTTCTTCGAAGATCTTCAATTGGAACGTCGTTAGATCCTTCAGAAGTCATGGAATGTAAGTTGACGAAGAGGTTCTATAAGCTGGATAGGGAATTCTCAACTTCTTTTTCCTTTGCGGTTGCATCGAGTAGGAACTTCGAGGTGCGGTTTGAAAATTGCGGTTTGAGGGAATGTCGGTTGAGGGTCTTTGGATTTTGCTGTTGAGGTTCAGGTGCGGTTTGGTATGGTTCACTGGTTCATTATGCTCAACAAAATCATCAAGAACATTTGGAGCCAAATGTGGCTCAGAGGAGAGAATGCTCATCAAAAGTAACATGGACGGACTCAACTATTTTTAAACTAGTTTTATTGAAAAGAAAAGCTTTAGAATGTTTAGCATACCCAACAAAAATACCTTCGTTGGCCTTGGCTCCGAATTTACCTCTATTTTCTCTTCCGTTGTAGAGGACAAAACATTTGCAGCCAAAGATCTTGAAGAATGCAATGTTGGGGGTTCTTCCTCGCCAAAAGCTCATAGGGAGTCTTATTATAGGTTTTGTTGATGAGGAGCGGTTGAGTGAAGCATGCGGTATTGATTGCTTCAGCCCAAAAATGCTGAGGTAGCTTCGCTTCAGATATCATTGTCTTTCCAGCCTCAATGAACGCCCGATTCTTCCTTTCCACAACCCCATTTTGTTGTGGAACACCAATGTTAAAAAATTGTGATCAATCCCGTGGTCATCACAATACCGAGCAACACCGTTGTTCTTGAATTCTGTTCCATTATCTGATCGAACACTCACGATGTCATCTTCTTTTTGAGTTTGGAGCCGTCTAAAAAGTGCGGTGAGAATCTCATAGCAATCATCTTTGGAAATCATCATCTCAACCCACGTATATCTTGAGTAATCATCCACCACCACTAAAGTATATCTATTTCCTCCAATGCTGGCAGTGGTTACGGGTCCAAACAAATCTATGTGAAGCGATTTGTAAACATCTTGAAGTTGATGGAGCGGTCTTAGCTGGTGAAAGACGACGCGGACCGCTTACCAAGCTGGCATGCACCGCATTTCTCGGATGGTGGTCGGCCACTTTGGGTAAACCATGAACGAGGTTTTCCCTACCAATCTTTGCCAGATACTTGAAGTTCAAGTGGCCCAACCTCTTGTGCCATAGCCAACTATTTTCACTCACATTCTTAGCTACAAAGCAGATTAGTAATACTACATGCAAATTTAGATCAATAATGTAAATATTACTCTTACGAATCCTGTGAGTAGGGTGACGCCTGAAATGCTATCTTTGATAAAGCAATTTGATGACGTGAAGTTGCAAAGCATTCCTTTGTCGCAAAATTGGGAAATTGAAAGGAGGTTGTGCTTGAGTCCTTCAACAAGAGAAACCTTCTCAATGGTTAGGTTTCCTCTCCTTATAATGCCATATCCAATGGTCTTGCCTTTGTTGTTGTCACCAAAGGTTACAGACGGACCACTTGCTTCAACGACATCTTCAAGTAATGATCTATCTCCAGTCATATGTCTTGGCTTGACCACTTTGTCAAGATACCATTCATTATCCTTGGAGTGACCGGCCATGAAGCGAGAGGACTGAAATGTAAACATTAAGAACGAGGTCCCCCTTTATTCTTTTGGGTCCTGAGGTTAGCAACTCTTTACGACCCACACCTGTTGTGACGGAAGGAGGTTTACTCTTCCTGGCATTGGATGTGAACCGCAAAAGGCATTTCTGCAGCCTTGTGACCTAAACCATCACACACAGAACATTTAAAAAAGCTACAAGCATCATGAGGGTTTTACCAACTCCTTACTTTTCTTGGGAAAGTGCATGCGGTTTGGGGAGGAGCGGTTTAGCTTTCACAAAGGTGGTTCCTTGCGGTTTGATGCAGTTTTTCTAGGAACGCTCTTCTTGCTTTTGAAGGCAGGAGGAGCGGTCGAAGAAGGGTGGTCAGCCGTGCGGTTGACGACACTACCAACTCCACAAAAGCGGTTGGAGTAGAAGTGCGGTCGGCGGTATAAGAAACCTCCTCTGTGGTTTCCATCTCAGAATCTTTTCCTTTCATCTGAGAATTTTTCCCAAACTGTTTCTTAGGGTAGACATAATGGAAATTTTGTTGTCCTTTACCCTTAGCATTAACATGCTTCCCCTTAGGAATTTCTTTAGTTAGTTCCAAAATTTCCTCATCCTTTTCACTCGAGGATGCACACTTCTCCTCAGATCCAAATCCTAGACCTTCCTTAATTCCAGAGGGAACTTGGGAGTCTATGATTTGATCCTTGGTGGATTGAGACTTGAGCCACGAATCAATAATCTTTTGGAGATCATTGATTTGGGTTACCAAGTCATCATTCCGGAGTTGAAGTGCAACAACCTTAGTATCAAGGATGCGGTTTTGATCAGCAAGAGGAGTCATCTGTTTGATTTGGTCCTTAAGATTAGAAATTTCAGACCTCATCACAGTTTTCTCCGTCTTGTACTGGGAAAGTTCATCATGAGCTAATCCTAATGCTTTCTTAAGATTTGAGAACTGATGGATCACCATTTCAGCTTCCTTGAACATCTTTTCATGTTTCATGGGAGAAACCTCTTCCACCACCTTTTTCAAAATTTTCTTTGGAATAGCTTTTGAAGGTGGAGCAGTTTTAGATGAGAAAATGGGACGTGAATACGAACAATTTCCTATCTTAACGCTAGGGGTAAGTTTAATATCATCATCCAATTTATAATTTGGAAGTTTTGCAAAAACCTCCTTTTTCCTCCATATCATGCAACTCGATTGATTCAAAATTTGAGTCATCGGAAGCGTCTGCAATTAAGCGAGATTAACCTCTTCGGTTTCATCATCACTTCCATCCTCGAAATCCATCTCAATCCAAGTTGCTAATTCCTTGGAATTCTCTTCCTCCTCAAGCATTCCCTTGCGACGAGAAAAGAATTCGCAGGAGAGGTTTTCTTTTTCATGTATTCGTATGTAGGCTGTGGACACTCGGATGCAAAGTGACCAGGTTTTCTACGGTTGTAGCAAACTAGATCACTCCTTTTCTTTGTATCTCCGGCCCTTAGAAAATGTTGCGCGGAGGTTTGCCTTTGGAAAATGTTTTTGTAGAAAGGTTTTGAGGATTTTCTAGAGATTTTTGAAATCTTTTTCACAAACTTGGCAAAATCATCATCATCCATCTCGATGAGTGATGAGGTTGATATTGGAAGGATACTGCGGTTTTGATTGGATGTGGTTGGTTTCTCCTCATGTTTCACAACGGGACATGGAAGCGATTTGGTTTTTCCTTCGAAATCTCTTCAATGTGATTTAATTTAAGTTCAGCTAGACTCTACAGATTGGCATGCAAGATTAGCTTGAACGACCAAGTACCCAAAACTTTGGAGTCTTCTAGGGAGAGGAGTTGCTTTATTTACCCATCTAGAACCTAAAAAAAGCGAGCTAGGAAAGTCATATTGAATTTCTTTATCGATTAAAGTTTTCACCAAGAGATTTACAAGCATTAAGCTACCTCATGAGCATAGCGGTTCGTAGGTTTTTGGCGCATGAGGTTTCGTTGGATTTTACTGTTGAAGTTGTTGTAGGATCTTTCAACAGGCATATAATTTGCTTTCCTTTGCATTAAATGTCATCACCTTCGAGGTAGCTCTCTATGGCATCCCACATACGCTTTGCGGGTTTTGAGATATCATCACTTTTTGGAGAGTTGAAAGCGGGGAGGAGTTCCAGAAATGATGTGCCCTAGCCTTGCTTTGTCGATAGCAGCTAATCTCTTCTCTTCATCCAGGCCACTCATCTTTAGGCTTTTTGACCTCTTGGAGTTTACTGCGTTGGTGGTTGCGGCTCGGTGTTGGCCTTCATTGGAATTAACGGGCCATTGATTACGCACTCCACGGACTTGTTTCATCAATTGTTTCCCGAAATGAATGAGCATTACGCACTTCCAGGATGTCAAAAGTGGTCTTCGTCCAAGATTGGAATGTAGTGAATAGCTTAAACTTGATTTGTCATTGTGCTTTGCGTTTGCCATATCGAATCGGCACACAATTTGTTAAGCTTGAAAAACATTGTAGTTTTAAAATGTGTTGGCTCACGATGCCACTTGTTGGTCCCAGAAGGTGTGGCAACAAGGGTGAAAAACGACTAGAGGGGGTGCCCATAAGTGGACCTGCTTACCTGGAAATTTTCGCCCTTCTTTAAAAACGAACCTCTATACTGCTACAAAACCTCCTTGCGGTGTGTTAGAAACTGCAGAAGTAGAGTTCTGTAAAATGCAGACAGCGGAAAAATAAAGTTACAAAGCGGTTTTGGTGAGGCGGTTTTTGGTGGCGGTTTGGTGCGGTTTTTAGTGGCGGTTTTGGTGAAGGCGGTTTTGGTGAGGCGGTTTTGGTGAGGCCGGAGTTTTAGGTGGCAGCTTTGGCTGCAGGGCGGTTTTTGGTGAGCTGGTTTTGGGTGAGGCGGTTTGGGGTGAGGCGGTTTTTGGTGAGGCGGTCCTGGTTGGTTGAGGTGGTTTGGGTGAAGGGCCCCGGTTTTGGTGGCGGTTTTGGAGGCGGTTTTGGTGGCGGTTTTGGTGTGGCCCGGTTCTCTGGGTGAAGGCGTGTTTTGGGTGAGGCGGTCTGGTGGAGGTAGAGGCGGTTTTGGTGCGGTTATAAAAGGCTGAAAATTGAGGTTTTGACAATGTTAACTCCAAACACAATTTCACAATAATGGATAACTACAATAAAGATCAAACAGAGAATAAGAGATAGATAATCGATAAAGCACAAGAAAATAAATGCGAAGAAATGTAAGAACACAATATTTGGAGTGGTTCAATCTATAAAAGATCTAAACGTCCACTACCAAGATGGTTAGTCTTGGATTTCTAAGGGAGATTTTATATTGAGTATTTGAGAGATTACAAAGTACAACGAGGTAATACTCGAGGATACTTAAAATCTTTTCTATGAAGAACAAATCCTAGACCACAATGAATATCTCAAATGAATAAACTAATTGTGTTTTAAACAAGAGAGGTGTGTGTGTGAGAACAAGATCAAGGCTCTTTAAATCTGAGAGATGTAGAGCTCAATGATTCTTGAATGTGTTAAGGCTTGATTTACAGAATTTGGATATATATTTCTTGAAGTAGAAGATGAAGATTCAAAGTTGACTTGAAAGATTACGAACGTAGCTTCAGCCTGCGTCACAAAGCACTTTCAAATTCTCAAGCAATCTTCAAAGTGGTGAAGATTAGGGGTATTTATACCCAAGCGCGCAAGGAACTAGCCGTTGGATACCATACTATTGCAAAGAACGATCTTGGCCGCTTTAAGTTCGGTCCACTTGATAACCACTTTTGTCCTTAGCGTACATGCGGTTGCAGAGGTAAAGCTGATCCCGGACTCCAAGCTGCAAATAAGGTGGTTAGGAGACCTGTCACCTTTTCAAGATCCTTGCGGATACATCGACATTGAGTCACGTGGCAAGATATGGTGGTTGATATTTGATATTTGCGATGTGGATTCCAACGGTAAAATGTGGTTCACTCTTCAAGTCTTCAATCATTGGATGTGGTTCCTGGTGCTACATGCGAGTTTTGACAAGTGCGGTTGA
>JAFEMH010004599.1:0-201312 GCA_022495995.1 Adenophora triphylla var. japonica
TATGCCAATTCATGATTAAAAGCGGCACTTGAGACCATTCAGATAGTTTTGGGTGGGCTTGCCATAGCAAGGTACTTTGATTCTATTCGTATGCGAGCAAGATGAGGAAATGGTGGTTCCTATACGTTTAAAGTGAATGAACTTAATTGGGTTATCAAAATGGTTTTGGACCCAAGGCATAAGATGAGATTAAAATATGCTTAGACATATGATGTCTTGAATAAATCTCATAAAATATCTAAGAGTCTTATATGTGATATGATTGATGTTTCTACCTAATTAATTTAGTTTTGAGCGGTTTGCCATAGCAAACTTGAAATTAAATTAAAGTTGGATCTTAGCCCATTAAATATATATTATGCTTGTTTGCATTGGAAGTGTATAATTTAGTGGGAGCATTTATTTTCATGTAAATGCATTATACTTCTCATATAATATGTTTACTTATATGTGTTCATATTTTATGTATATCTTTTTGTAGAATAAATGGCATCAAACAATAATCATTTGTCACTGCGATCTGTCCTTGAGAAGGAAAAGTTGGAAGAGAATGGTACAAACTATATGGATTGGATCCGTAGCGTGAGAATTGTTCTCAGGCAAGAGGAGAAATTGTACGTTCTCGAGGAACCTATTCCACCTGAACCTGCTGCCAATGCTACTTCAGGGGCTGTGAAAGACCAATATCGAAGCACAAGTGTGATTCTACCGTGTTAGTTGCCTCATGCTCTCTAATCTCCGCCATGTGCAAGAGCCTTCGGAAGGATCTTGAGCACTTTGGGGGACAGTTGATCTAAACAATCGGCGATGGAAATGTTCCAAGTTCGAAGCTAGGCAAGAAATGTATAACACGGTTAAGGCCTTGACCTCATGCAAGATGAGTGAAGGACAAGGTTTATTTGGTCCTCATGCTTTAAAAATGAAGGGCCACATCGAGCATCTTGAAAGGCTCGGTTTTCCAATTAGCCAAGATTTGGCTACTAACATGATATTGAATTCATTGCCCGAAGGTTTTAGTAATTTCATAATGAACTATAACATGGGGGGAATGAATAAGAACCTTTTCGAGTTAGTTCAAATGTTGAACACTGCGGAAACCAATATTGTCAAGAAGAAAACTGATCAAGTGTTGATGGTTAACAAGGGTAAGGGAAAGGCAAAAGTTGCTAATCCTAAGGCAAATGTTGCCAAACCCAAAGAGGCTAAGCCCAAGTCCCAAGAGGACGCAGTCTGTTTCCATTGCAATGAGATTGGACATTGGAGGAGAAACTGCACAAAATACAAGGAAGCACTGAAGAAGAGCAAAGGAGTTGCTTCGACTTCAGGTATCTTTATTATAGATATATTCCTATCTACTTCTAGTTCTTGGGTATTGAATACCGGATGTGGAACTCACATTTGTCTAAATGTGCAGGGCCTAAAGAACAGAAGGATGCTTAAGGAAGGTGAAGTGGACCTACGTGTGGGGAATGGAGCAAGAGTTGCTGCATTAGCCGTAGGAACTTATGAAGTTACCCGATTTTGATTTCCATTTACTGTTTGTACCCGACTTTCCTTTGCTAGTTGTAGCTATACCTGCTCCTGAAGTAGAGACAACACGCAATTTCTTACGACGATATTCCTCGCTAATAAGAAATTCCTTGATATCATCGCTATTCAATTTGTTCTTCCCTGCAGCACTACTTAACGCAATAATCATTCCGCTTCAGCTCTCTGGCAAAGAACCCAAAAGTATTAATACTTGGAATTCACCCTCAAACGTAATCTGCACTACACTTAATGAGTCAAGAATGTTTTGATAATTATCGATGTGATCTGATATTCATGCCCATTCTGTCATCTTCAAGTTAAATAACTTACGCACCAAGTCAACCTTGCCATTTGTTGATGGCTTCTCATACTTCTCAGACAGAAAATCAATAATCTCCTTTGTGGTTTTCATCTTCTTGGTTTTCTTAGCAATACTCTTTACTAGAGTCGACCTAATAACACCCATGATTTTTCTATCCAAAACCTCCCAATTCTCCTACTTAGTGCTTTCAAGCTTTACTCGTTTTAGTAGCTTATAGAGATTCTTACCGTATATGAAATCATTTATTTGCATCCATTAGAAACAATAATTCGATTCGTCAAACATATCAATCTTCTGTTTGTCGTTGCCCATCTTGATGGCTAAAACCATAAAACCTTAGAACTGAATCTATGATACCAGTTGTTAGGGAATTTGGTCCCAGTTCCTGTTAAGCAATCCAAGATAAGAGCACCCTCACACACAACAGAAATATGAACGCGCAATCAAAGCAATAAAGAACACAAGAGAATTGTTTACCCAGTTCTCCAATTAATTGGACACGTCTTGTTTGGAGGCACAAGTTTGGGGGCAGGACATTGCTTATATAGGCACCCCGAAATAGTCTTAAACCCTAGGCAATAAATAAATTCCAAATCAGGTTTTTGGCCCAACTCAGTCGAGCACGACCGTGCTGGGCAAAAAACCAAAAAACACTTCTCCAGTGACATGACCGTGTCCTCTATAAAGCACTGTGATAGTAGAAAACAACACTAAAGTCCATGGAACCCCCCTCCCCACAAAACCCTTACACACTTGCCGTGTCAACCCGTTTTGGTTTCTATTTGAAATTTTCCTCCTTATTAATCAACCTAATACCTTGGTTGAACTCTATACCAACAATTGTCTCTTGGAACAAATACATATTGTAGGGTAATGTGCAGTTTGAGCTTTATAAGGTATCTTATGTGAGTAATTTTCCATGCTTTAGGACACTGGTGTTGCAAAGGATAGTAATTATAACCAATAATAGTATGTCAAAATCGTTGTTATGGTGGTTTATATTACATGTAGATCTTTCAACTGGCATTGAGGAAGATGAACTTGAAATGTTTACCTGCTATTTGTTTGTGTAGCACGAGAGGAAACAATTTGTATGCGATGGTGTATCTACTATTTGCTTTTAAACAATGTTATTTTGCAGTATTTTAGTTTTATCATCTTGTAGCTATAAGCATTTTGGGATCTATTATTATGTTATAATCTCTTTTAAATTTTATAATGTAATACTATATTATATTTATTTGATTTAAATGGAAAACGTGTTATTTTTATATATACAGTTGGTATAGGCTATTAGCAACCGTACCAATTGAGTACAAACTAAGTTGGTATTCCGACTTAGTCGATTGGTAATGGTATACTCCCTCCGTCCCAGTCCAGTGTACACTTATTTTCCTTTTGGTCCGTCTCAGTCCAGTGTGAACTACCATAAATGGTATGTCCTTTAATATTTTATATTCTCCCTACCCCACCCACTCATTAACTCCACTCATTCTCCACCATACAATTTATTCAACCAACCTACAATTTACTCCACTCATTCTTTCTCTTCATTTTCTACCACACATTTTCATTATCTTAATAATATTTCTTAATCGGCGTGCCTTAGTCAATGGTTCACAGTTGGGTGGGACGGAGGGAGTATATTTTTATGTAACAAGTTAACGAAATACAATTGGTATACCTACTATCAAGCCACCCCGCCCCCAAGTATATTATATCAACTCTGAGCTTGGGCTTAAAGAAGATTAGGATGGAATATTAAGGCCCATTTGAACACTGAAGAGGGCAATTGAGATGGAATACGTAAGGCCCATTTTGACTAATATGAGAAAGGAGAAGTGAGTTTGGATCTGGCTGGCAGCTAGAGAAATGAAGAAAGTATTGAGAGCATATGGCGAAGTTCTGAGACTAGTTCGGCGACTCCCTGCCGACACAAGACCTTACTACGCCAAATACACCCGTGAAAATTTCGTCAACTACAGAGAGGTTGATCCCAACGATTCCGTTGCCATTCAGGAGCTCTTGGATCGCACTTACAAGCATTCTCTCTGGGTTCTTAACAAGGTCCGACCTTCTCTTTCTCTCTCTTTATACACACCCCAGTTGTTCATTACCCTAAACATGTTGTGATTTAGTGTTGGAAATGTTTGATTCAGTATTCGGTGGATGAAGCGGCAGCAAGTAAGCTCAAGGAGGCATGCCGCGGCTGAAGATGTTTGTTTGCATACGAAGTGTTCGATGTTATTCCCCACAGAGAGTAATTCAAGATTCCTTGTTTCAAAGAGTTGTCTTTGATCGGCATATGAATTTTTTGAAAAATTTAAAGCAGACCTTCCTGTTTTGTTAAAAATAAGATTCAGTGATTGATTGATTGATGTATTGTTTAGTTTGAACTGCTCAACTTTGTAACTTGGACCAGATCTCCCAACCCCAAAGACTTATTGCATCTATCTTCAAAGTTCTTTGTATAGTTACAATAGTTAAATCATAGGTATTTACATGTTTTATTTCGGTTAGTTGATCAACACGGCTGAGACGCAAGAACACCTACAACAAACAATCATCCTTTGTGGTTGCACAACAATGAAACCAGCAAGCAGTACTTAATTACTAATCCCAAAGGAACTCACTTGCCCTGACTCCTGAGGTCTTTGCACCACGAGTTCATGGATAAGATCACTGGAAACTACAGGTTGCCCTGAGGTTTTTGCACCGCGAGTCCATTGAAAATATCAATGGAAACTAAAGGTTGCCTTGAGGTCTTTGCACCACAGGTCCATTGAAAAAATCAATGGAAACTACAGTTGCAGCTACAAACAAACTCATAATTGTCAATGTCATTTACGAAACACCTATTGGCACTCACCTCCGGCCATGTGAAAGAGCTTGATAAATGAATCTCTATTATTTAATTGAAATGGAGTTACAGATCTGAATGAAGACCACATTTCATGCTGTCTAATCAAGCTCTAGCTGGGTAGGACCACAAAGGCAGCAAAGCTTTCCCGACAAAATTTTAACGATGCTGCATTCTCAGAATTTTAACGATGCTGCATTCTCAGAATTCGAACCCGAGATCTATGGTTATGCTATAACATTTCCTACCGGGTGATCTAGATGCTTGTCGGTGAAATTTATCATCTGTGCCAGAATGAGAAAAGGGCAAATGATTATGATCAACATAACTATAGTAGTCTTTCCGTCTGTCACCTGCTGACTTTCTTATTTTGTTCTAGCTGAGATGAATTTCATTTGTAGTTCAAATTTAATTGAGGCTAATTTGTGTTATTACATCACTCATTTAAGACCCTTGCTTTATTTCATGCGTAACTATCGATCAACCCCTTCCATCCCAGTAAGTGTCGTATTTTTCATTTTGATCCGTTCCATATCACCTTTTTTGAATAAGGATATACACTTTCGTGTATAGCAATCCTTATGAGTTTACTTTTGCGTTTGTGTTCATGTACAGAGACATATTCTAATAGGGCGTGCAGTGCAGACTGAAGAAAATACGGACTGTTTCTTTCATTCTTGTAGATAGGGGTGATTATGAACAGGAGACCGTTGAATGCAAGCCAAAATCTGTCCTTAAAGTCAACTTCGGATATCGGAGGCCCCTCCTCTCCTCTAGGGTGAATGGACTTTTTCAATTCTTCTGCCCATTAAAACGCTCTTCATTGTCTTTTGACTTGGCTCCATTACTTTTTCTGTTTAGGATATGGATTATGGACCAAGCCTAAAGTGGTTACTTTCTATTGATATGGACCAAGCCTAAAGTGGTTACTTTCTATATTCCAATCCCGAAAATCCGATCCGCTAAATAAACCATAAATCAGCACAAACTGACCCACTAATCTCAAACAACTAAGTCCACCCAAAAGTTCATGAGTGTTATTGGTGTCAACTGTCGGTAGTAGTATTGCGGAGACTTATACGAGTATATCACAATTAAAGCCCACATCTTTACGATGTGGGATAATGGATATCACATACTCCCTTCGTCCCACATTAATTCCTAGTTTGAATTTTCTATAAGTTTTTATTCAGTATTATATTATACTATTATATTATACTAGTACATGCCCGTATCCAAGGTCACGTAATTTTTTTATTATTATTTTTTTTAATTTTTTTTTAAAATAATTTTTTTTTTAAGGGCAAAATGGGAAAGGGACAAAATAGTGAGGGCAAAATGGGAATTTCGACCATTGGCACTATTCAAAGAACTGTTCACACCCTTCCCTAATTTTTACTATTGATTGCAATATGCAGTATTTAAAAATTATAATATATTATCATCAATACTGCCTCTTGCCACCACCACTGCCCACCGTCCGCGGAATTCGGTCGCCGGTCGCCGGCGCCACCTGTAATCATAAATGATGTATTATATGAGTATTAAGTATTATACATTATCATGTATGCAATATTATTACAAAATAATATAACATGATAATACAACATGGAAAAAAATTATTAGACATTACTCCCTCCGTCCCACTACAGTTGACACTTCTTTCTATTTTGGGCCGTCCCACCTCACTTGAAACCTTCCAAAAATAACCAAGTTTTTATATTTTTATATTAATGGACCCCACCACTTATTCTCTCTTCATTTTAGCATTTCAATTTATTCAACCAAATACTTATTCTGCACTCATTCTCTCTCTTCATTTTCTACCACACATTTTCTTTATTTTATTGTTTCTTCTTAGTTTCCGTGCCCACCCTTGAGGTGTCAACTATAGTGGGACGGAGGGAGTATAAAACTTTTTTATAACTTATAAGACATTCTCCCTTTAAAAAATAAAACAAATAAAAACCTTAGTTACTCTAGGACAAAACAAAACAGAAAGTAAGATCCTTGTTCTTCTGGGACGGAAGGAGTATGACATTCTTTGAATAGTTGATGCATTTAATTCTTTCTAAACCGTGATCATGCTTATCTTATAATGAGACAAAAACGTCAGTTTAGCCCAAATCCAAAACGCCAGTTTAGCCCAAATCCAGTGTTAAGGTTGTATTCTGCATACTTGATTAGTCTAAAAAAAGATGAACAAATACGTAAATTTAGTTGGGGCTTAACCGGCTATGACCCTCCTGCGTGAGTAAGTATTTGTATTTATGAGGGCAAATCAATTGACAATAGTTGAGAGTCAAAAGATGCATTTCCCTAAATTATTTGATTCATGATTTGTATTTATTTACAGGTGTAGGAGATATTATCCTGCTTTAGATAGAAAGTTAGGAGAGATAAGAAATTAAATCCTACTCAAATCCTAATTTCATGATTTCCTTATTAAGTAGGATTATAAGAGTATTATGTACGTATTCCTAGAAGGTCTGCTCCTCAACATGGTGTGCTGGTCGACATAGGGATATGGTGGGTAAGAGAGATTCCTAAGGGTAGGGAAGCCCATTTCCCTTAAAAATGCAGCTCAGTTGTTATGGATATTGCCTCTGGTTGGCCTAGTTATATGCTCTGGTCGAAATAGATCAGTTCTGTGGTCGTACTAGTTATAGGAATGGATACTTATGTCTAGGTCGACATAAGAACTAGGACGAGGGGAAGTGACGATCATAGATATGGAATCCCTTTCACTACGTCGTATTTAGAACTTGTGTATATTTTTTATAGGGCACAATCCATTGGGCTTTGCCCGTAATATAGCCAATGGTCGTACTCGTTTTATATCGTTCAGTAGCCCCCGACTTTCTACCTCGACTGTGCTGAGTAGGAAGTGTAGTTCGTCCTCGATTTTACAAATACCAAGAGATTTCTTGAATTTCAAGGCAGTTCAATATTTATCCGTCGTTTATTTGATGTTGGCAGGCGCGAACATTATTGACGAGACATTCGCCTTGGGTGCGAGCAGTAGGCTGCTCGTCTTTAGAATTTGGACATTTCATCCATGGTGCGAGCAGTAGGATGCTCGTCTTTAAAACTTGGACATTTCATCCACGATACGAGCATTAGGCTGCTCGTCTTTAAGACATGGACGTTTCATCCAAGGTGTGAGCAGTAGGCTGCTCGTGTCTAGGAATTTGACGTTTCATCCAAGGTGCGAGTAGTAGGTTGCTCGTCTTTAGGACTTGTACATTACATCCAAGGTGCGAGCAGTAGGATGCTCATTTTTATGACTTGTACATTTCATCTAAGGTGCGACCAGTAGGCTGCTCGTCTTTAGGACTTATACGTTTCATCCAAGGCGCAAGCAGTTGGCTGCTCGTCTTTAGGACTTACATGTTTCATCCAAGGTGCGAGCAGTATGCTGCTCGTCTTTAAAACTTGGGCATTTCACCCAATATGCGAGCAGAAGGCTGCTCGTCTTTAGGACTTGGACATTTTATACAAGGTGCGAGCAGTAGGCTTCTCGTCTTTAGGACTTGGACGTTTCATCCAAGGTGTGAGCAGTAAGTTGCTCGTCTT
Organism: Adenophora triphylla var. japonica; assembly: GCA_022495995.1. Lineage (NCBI taxonomy): Eukaryota > Viridiplantae > Streptophyta > Magnoliopsida > Asterales > Campanulaceae > Adenophora > Adenophora triphylla. The sequence goes on from JAFEMH010004599.1 coordinate 8,289, forward strand.
TAGGAATTAGACAATTCACTTAAGGTGCGAGCAGTAGACTACTCGTATTTAGGAATTGGACATTTCATATAAGGTACGAGCAGTAGGCTGGTCGTCTTTAAGACTTAGGCATTTTACCTAAGGTGCGAGCAGTAGGTTGCTCGTCTTTATGACTTGGACATTTCAACCAAGGTGCGAGCAGTAGGTTGCTCGTCTTTATGACTTGGACGTTTCATCCAAGGTGCGAGCAGTATGCTGCTCGTCTTTAAGACTTAGACTTGGACATTTCATCCAAGGTGTAAGTAGTAGGCTGCTCGTCTTTAGGAATTGGACGTTTCATCCATGGTGCGGGCAGTAGGCTTCTCGTCTTTAGGACTTGGACATTTCATCTAAGGTGCGAGCAGTAGGCTGATCGTGCTTAGGACTTGGACATTTCATCAAAGGTGCGAGCAGTAGGCTGCGTGTCTTTTATATCTTGTCTTGTTAGTTATAGTCTTTGACAAAAGCTGAATTTATTGAATGAGACTGACTATATCAAACTGTAATCATATTTTACTTGTAAGCAAGAACATGCGAAGAATTTTAAATCTAACTACTTTAACAAAATTAGATTTATAAACTACTGATAGTATCTACGAAGATGATCAGAGTGCCACATATGTTTTAGCTCTTATCCATCATCACCGTTTATGTATAGGTTCTCTATTTCAACTAGTTCGTCCATGTCCTGACCTCTTCGTCTTATGTACTGGTCAGCCCTCGAGTTGTTGCCAACGACAAGCTGAGGGACTATGTCTGGTACGGACATAACTATATCATCACTGTCTGCTTCGTGAATGTCCAGCATCATGTGCTCCTCCTCCTCTTCTTCCAAAGTCAAATGAAGCCTAGAATTGGTGCTGCTACTATTTACATACTTAGAAATTTTCAAGTTTTCTTCCTGTGTGTCAACCTTTATTTTTCTAGCCGGTTTATTTTTCTTCATCACATGCTTTAAGAAGTCATTGGGGGTCTCCCTCACACATCCAATGGGGGAGGGAGGCGACCATCCCATGTTTTCCTTGACTTGGAATGCCTAGGATGGCATGATAGTCACTTTCCAAGTCTATGACCGCGAATATTAATGTGGCCTCAGCTCGGAAGGGGTATGCACAAACTTCAAGTAGCAAATCAACTGTTCCCATAGCATTGACCTTGTGATTGGTGAAGCCTTCCGGTCTTCCAGAGTATGGTTCAATCATGCTATCCTTTAGATTTATCTTCTGGAAGGTAGAGTATTATAGAATGTCCGTGTAGGCTCCCTATTCTATGAGGAGTCTCTCTGATTCGTAATTATCAATTCTTCCCTTGATCACCAAGGGTTGTTCACGGGATGCTCGACTCCTGGTCAACTCATTTGGGGAGAAGCTAATGACTTTCTACTCTTTATGGACCCAAGCGGGGATGTGGTAGACTTTGCTTAATTCATGTATCCGATCTTTCATTTTTTTGCTGGAGACTGCCTCCTCCCTTCTGACGTGGAACTTTGCTCTAGGAGGTCTGTCCTCCCTTTCCTCTCTATCATCGTCGTCTCTTCATCGCTTGTTATCTTTTCGCATAACATATCGGTCAAGTTTTCCATCATCAACCTACATTTGGATCATCCTTTTAAGGGAGATGTAATTTTCTATATCATGTCCGTGATCCTTGTTGAAGGCACAATATTTGGAGTTGTCTCGGACATTCTTTGTCCTATCAATTAGTGGTCGGGGATCTGGTAGGTTTACCAATTGCATGATCTGCGTGATAGGTTTAGTGAGTGGGGTGAAGACCTTGGATTTTTCTGTAGCCCGAGTCCTATTCTTTCCTTTGTAATTACTTCCATTGGAGGTTTGGCTGGTGCCAGTCGAAGTCGTATCTGTTTTCTCAGATCTTTTCTTGCTTTTCTCTTCAGACATGGCTATAGCATAGGCCACGTTGTACAAATCAGATTTTGTTTTCGGCTCCCTTGCAGAGAGCTCATAAATCAATTGTCCGGATATTAGTCCAGAGTTGAAGCAGACAATCACTTCTCGGTTAGTTAGGCTTTCCTCTACCTGTTCAGGTATGGCTCTGAACCGGTTGTAATAACTTAGAGTGGTTTCGTTTTGCCTTGCTCAATATTGGCAAGATCTGTCAATCTCTTTTTTCTCTTTCCAGCAGTCGCAAAATGATCCAGGAACCTCCTTCTCATAACTTTACAGCTATCTATGCTTTTTTTTTCTGCTCACGGAACCAAGACAGGGCCATTTCGGAGAAGGTACTAGCAAAAGCATTGCAGAGAATGTCATCTGCTTTGGTGAGGAGGGTCATGGTGGATTCAAAATTCCACACATGGTCTCGTGCATCAGTGGTCCCTCTATACTTTTCAAAGTTGGGGATCTTAAGTGCTGGATTGGGAGGTTGATCAATAATCCATTGGGAGAAAGGAAAAGTGGCACTAGTAGCATCCTCCTCGACTTCCTTCCTTCCCATTTCCATTTCATCAATTCTTTTTTTTTTTCAAGAGGAGAAGATCCCTTGAATCTATCCCCGAGCTATAGTGGGAACGGCGATGGGTCCTCTCTTTTTCTTTGTGTCCATTTACTTGGCTTTACTACTCATGTTGCTGATGATTATCTCGATGTCCAGAAGGTGCTCTTCCATTCAAAGGTCTGGAATGACGAGTAGGGGTTCTGTTCCTCCTATGAGTAATCTATGGATGGGGAGGAGTCTTGTGACGGGAGGACTCTTGTGCCGAGTAGGACTCCTAGGACGAGAAGGGGTTCTAGGTCGAGGAGAGGGGATTCGACCGGGAGGATTTTCTTATCTAGCATAACTGAGCCTTGCCCTTTAGTCTGCTGAATTGACCTCATCTCATTGATTATTTAATTGATCCCTTAGGTCTCTACCATTATGAGCATGCTCGTGTCCAGGAACCCTATGACGTGGAGGGACATCCTGGACGGGGAGCTGTTTGGATCTACCCATAGTGTCACGATGCGGGGGATTTTGGCCAGGGGAAGGTTTTCCCTATTCCCATGACTACCACGCCTATCAATGCGACTCTCTCCACCACGACAAATTCCAGTCTTGGTAGGTCTAATAAAATCAGCCAGAGAATGATCAGGATCCAACTGTAGCAGGCATTTTTTGTTTCATAAATGCGTTGCAAAGTGTCCATCCGGCGGTGCAAAGAGTTCTGCGTTCAACCAGTGATGGAGATGTTCATGTGCCTCCTTGGGCGGCATTCCTCCCTGTCTAACTAGCAGCTGGTCATCCTCGTCATCGACGACGGGAAGGATTTATGGGAATTTCAGTCACAGGCTGCCCACCCGAACGCAAGGTCATACTAAGCGATGGCAGTCCATCATTCAGGAGCGGAGTAGGTGGCAATCCACCATTGGCGAGCGAAATTGTTGTTCCAGCGTTGCCATGAGTCTCCTCCACAAGATTATTATCCGGACCTGGCATTATGCTAGTAGTGTGTCCTTCTTCCATTATGATTAGGAGATCGGAGCAGAACATAATTTTTCGGCTATTCAAGGGTCAATACGATCATTTCCCGGCAATGAAATCAAACTGACGATTCCAAAAATGTCGAATCATCCCAAATTCAGCGGCAAGGTTGTATTTTGTATGCTTGAATAACCTAAAAAAGATGAATAAATACGTAAACTAAGCCGGGGTTACACCGGCGAAGACCCTATGACGTGAGAATAAGTATTTGTATCTATGAGAACAAATCAATTGACAATAGTTGAAAGTCAAAAGATGCATGTACCTGAATTATATGATTTATGGCTTGTATTTATAGTTTTAGAAGATAGTATCCTGATTTAGATATAAAGTTAGGAGAGATAAGGAGTCAAATACTACTTAGATCCTAATTCCATGTTGTCCTTATTAGAGTATAATTGGAAGAGGCTTCCTTATTAGAGTATAATTAGAAGAGGCTTCTTTACTTATGCATAGGAGGCCTAATACTCGACATAGTGTGCTGGTCAAAATAGGTATATGCCGGGTAAAAAGATGCTTAAGGGTAGGGAAACCCATTCCCCTTAAAAATGCAGCTCAATTGTTATGGATATTGCCTCTGTTCGACTAAGGTGTATGCTCTGATCGACATAGATCAGTTCTCTGTTCGTGCTAGTTATAGGAATAGATACTTGTATCAAGGTTGACATAAGGAATAGTACGAGGTGGAAGTGACGATTATAGGTATGGAAGCCCATTCCATACGTCGTATTTAGGACTTTTGTATATTTTCTGATGACGCCACTGATTTGGGTCGGAGCGGTTGAAGGATATCTGGCAGGATATAATTGAGTACCTAGAACACCACAAAGAGAAGCACTGTTAAGGTCAAAGTCGGATGTTAATCCAACTCAGGCCCTCGGTGTGAGAGTAAGATATCAATGAGATATGATAACCTGAGAATAAGACCTTGAATGTCTTGAGTGTTTGTGTGTGTTTAGGGTTTAGACAATGAGTTACAATGTCAATTTGGCACTTACCTTGTCCAAGGGGACAAAGGTCTTTTATTTATAGGTGATGGTGAGCTGCTTGTCGATGTAAGTCATGAGGTCAGCCCTAAAGGGCATCTTAGTCTTTGACTAGATACACGTGTCCGCATCGGATTGACACTGTCAGTAAAGGAAGATTCACTGTCAGAGGGGATGTCGCTGATAGGGACGGGAGCCGTGTATTTGGGAGAGTTGGTATGGCGCATTAATGGTGATAGTAGGCGCCTGACTGAGACGCATTCAATGCGATGGGAGTGAGCAGATTACTGTACTATTAGAGCCAGTAAATAAACTTGCTCAATAAGCTTGGTCACAACCGGGAGTCTGGTGAGATAACCGGGAGTCTGGTATGAGACCGCGGTCAACATCTTGGGCGCGGCCAATGATATTTGACACGGGCACAGATGGGACGGTCATAACTCCCGCGGTCACCTGGCTGACGCTCTAGATCCCTTTGGTCTTGACTGGTATGGTATGAGAGGAACGCGATATTGACTTTTAGGGTCTATCTGTCCGTGGTCTTGACTCTGGCGATCTAAGGTATGCCACATCATACTGGGCCTTTGGACCAGACCGAGCTGGGGCCCGGTCTAGCTGGTCCGGGCTCATCAGTGGCCCCTAGCTCCAAGTAAGTGATTATTTATGTTTTGAGCGAGGAGCTACTTGTTAAGCTCGGTTTTGTCAGATCGCGCCTTAGGCGGGCACCAGTGTTGGTGTTTTTCACTGGTTTTGCTCTGCCTCCCGTGCAAATAGGCACATGTGAGGCACATGAGGAAGCTTGTAGAAGCTTTATTGCTCTGCCTCCCGATTAAACTGTTGGGCCCCTTGGCAGATGAATAGACAGCGCGTGATAGGTAGGGAGGGTACATGTCAATCATCCAAGAGGCGCCATAAATGCCAACCGCTCAAAATTTGAAAAATCGAACGTTTGGCGCTGGTTCGAGATTCGAGGGGAACGGTTTGTTGGCTAATTAATACGGGTTAACCCGTATTGGTAAGCCTATAAATACAAAACCCTTCAACCCTCAAACCTTTTTATCACCCTCAAGCTTTCAATTGCCTTAGAGAGAGAAAAAATATTGATGTTCTTGCATTGCGTTTTCTTCCTCACATTCTTTTTCCGTAAGTAATTTTGTCTTTAATTTCTTCTTCATCTCTTTCTGTTACTTGGGACTTGATGACGACCCGTCAGTTTGGTCCAGTCCGTCTGGTAGAACTAGGAGATGGAACCACTCCAGATACCTTCGTTGTTTGTAAACATTCAGGGGGTATATATAGGAAGGTGGAATTTGGGTGGATCAGGCTGTCCTTGGAGTGTTTCCAGTATTTCTGTGAGAAATATCAATGGGGGCCTTTTTTCCCACCCCAATTGTGGGAGATCGAGAAGAAATTGATTGTGAACGGTGATATAGTGGTGTTGGGGGATGCCAATAGATTAAGAAATTTTGTGATGGGGCTCTGTACAGGTTTCCCCGAGAGAGAGATCAGGCTTTGAACACCGTTGAACTGGTGAGGAGAGCGATTCACAACCCTAGAGTGAGAAATGATTGGGAGAAAGTTGCCCTAATGGACCTCAACCAAATGAACAAGGATTCCTTCCTAGCCGCAGAGGATTGGAGTACTCCCTTAGATGTGGAGCCTCTTAATACCGTTTTCCCCGAACGCCAGACCGAGGCCCCTCATGTGCCCGTAGTGGACCAGGGTAGTAGCGAGGATGACGGTGATGATATGGAGGTGGAAGGAGCTGAGGTGGAGGGGGCCTCAAGGGGATCATCTATCGGTCTCTTTGGCTTGGCGAGCACTGAGACTGTGGAAGATGATCGCGATGAGGAAAATTGCATGGCTGCGGGCACGTCCCAGAAGGCGACGAAGATCGTTGATGCCTTCGAGGAGGATCCTGAGGAGGATGTCGCTGCCCGCGGCAAGTGTCATGCTGATGCCCCAAATCCTGGTCGTGGCAAGAAGAGGAAAGGCAAGGAGGTGGCCCCTACTGACTGGGAGTTAGAAATATACACCACCAATAATGTTGACCCCAAGCAATTTCGTGTCCGCCTTCTTCAGGAAGTGGAGACGAAGAAAGGAAAGCTAAGACCGAAGACGATAGCTGATGTCCACGAGGACAATTGGGCATGTATCTTCTATGGGGTCCAGTTCGAGAACAGACTGAGGCTTCCTCTTGATCCTTTTAACAAGTTTCTTAATTTCAACCACTGTCTCCCTATGAACCTGACCCTAAAAACCATCAGAGCCTTAGTCTCCTTTATAGCTATCTGCAGGCTTTTTGGTTTTGAACCCACCCTTTCTGGGCTGTACGCCTTCTATCATAATCAGATAACCAATGGTAACCTTGGCCTAAAGCCGAAAAATAATTATGCCTGCACCTTCTCTGCCCCCACAAATAAATTTGAGCAATGGAACCAGAGGAACATCCTGGTCATAGAGTCTAGGTTTGGGTGGTCCTTTTCGAAACCTTCTAGTCCTCTTCCTGTTAGGTTTGCTGCTACTGCTTATCCCAACCCCGCTCCCTCCGAGGATCTCCAGATTGCTCTAGCCCGCTACCGGGCCACGTTTGTGACCGAGAAGGAGCAACCGGTTTTCAACGTGAGCGCGATCATAAATAATGAGCCGCTGTTTATCTTTATCGGGGTGGCCGCCCAGAGGGAAGGTTGCCCTTATGCCCCTAGGGTAGCTATTGGGCCCCAACTTCGTGATCCCGACTGGAGGGTTCACGAGTTTTATGATTTTGAGGCCGATTGCAAAACTTGCATGATTAGCGCGGAATGCGAGCCTCCGGAGTGGATCGGTCTCTATTCTGTCTTTGATAAACTGTTTTTAATTGCTTCCGATTTCATGAACTGCTGCTTAATCAACTATTTTTTTCTTTCAGAGAAGATCCAGCTGAATATCTCGGAGATGGGTAAACTAAATCTCAACCAAATAAAGGCTAGGAAACTATCTCAAGAAGAGAAGGAAGCAATGGCCAGGCAAGCTGCTATGGGGAAAGTTTTGCCGAAGGGCGTTACTCCGCCCATTGTTGATAGATTGTCTGGCGCCCCTCTCGCCACGGCGAAGGGGATCCCTCTAACAAAGGATCTGCCTCTGCCTCCTCCCCCCTGGGGACCTCCACCCTCGTCTGCCCGTGGGTCCAGCCTGGTTGGCCGCACCATTCCCTCCGAACACGTTGATTCGTCCAGGAAGAGGTCTGCCTCTGCTTCTGAGATGGCGGGCAAGGAAAAACAGCAGAGGACTCATAAGGGGGATGGCGTACATGCCCAAGCCTCCACTGTTCCTGCTTCAGCTCCTTCCTCCTCGGGCAGAGGGAGGACCATCTGCTCGACATCCTAACCCGTGCTTCCCAATGAAGCACGCGAACTGTCCTGGGGCCTGAGTGACAAGCTCGAGAAGGTGCCCGAAGTCAAAGGGGTGGATCCCTATTTTTGCGGGGGCTACAACTCTGTGATTGGGCAAGGAGCATTAAATAGGCTTTATGCCCCAGATTTCTACGGGGCCATGGTATCCAAGTTGAACTCCGCCGCTCTGTCCGGAGACATGGGCCTAATGGCCATTGAGGTAACCTTTTAAGGATTTCTGATCTCCTGAATCTCTTTTTCTCGGAATCTCCGTCTGCTAACTGTACTCTTTTATTTGCTCACAGATGGCCAATAAGTCCATGAGGATGAGGGAGATTAACGACAAGCAGGCCACCCTTCTGTCCGATCAGGCCAAGGCTTATACTGAAAATAACTAAGTCTTCCAAACCATTTCATCCTACTCAAATACTTTATCCCACATACTTTATTCTCCTTTCACACTTTATTTATTTTCTATTTTTATATTTCCCTCTAGAACATTATTTTAGTTCCCAATCATTTCATCCTAATATTAAGAAATTAAGGACATAAAATGAACACATAATATTAACAATAATATTAAGATCAAATAGTATGATACTAAAATTGTGCCTAGGATTGGGGTCGTTACACTCACTCCCCCTTAAAGAAAATTCGTCCCGAATTTTAAAAAATTATTACCTAAATGTTCAACCAGCCTCGGTTACTTATGTATACCTCAGACTCCAATTTCCAAATAGTCTCTTCAATGTTGTGATTCCTTCCCACGATTTCTAATTCCATTAATAATGCGATATTACCCTTAAAACTCCAAATACTCTATAAGCTACTCCAAGCCAGTCTCTAAGTCAAATTACCAACCCTTTCTAAAACTTCAAATGGATTAACAAACTTTGGCGCCAATTTACCTTAGGCTTTGCTTCACTAACATCACCCCAACAAATTAGAGATCGATATTTTCTTCCTGAACCACACCTCATAAGGTTTTATCTCAATGCTAGAATGATAACTGATATTATACATACCCAAACACTGGTAATCCTACTTCCTATCGGCTACTAATATCCATTGTACATGCCCATATCATATCCTCAACAATAAGTAACGATTTCTCAAATTTTTCACAAGGTTAAACTTAATAGCATTCATACATTTCAAAAGAACCTTCCCCAATTGATGTCTATCCAATCCATTTAATACTATGGGATTTATACCATCAAACTATCCCCTAACATATATGAGGACTTGATCAAAGAATCTCATCACTATATTCCTATATAATGAGTAGGAACTACAACTCAACTTTCTATAAACAAAACAACATACCCTTTTTACTTCCAAGGTAACTCAATCACAAAATCCATCGTGATAATACTCTCAAGTTCAATCTAGAACTCTAAATGTTCTAACAAATCTTCCAATGTCAAAATTCTATTTCCACATTTGTGCTCAAACCACCTTTTGTCTCGACTCACTTGAAACGAGTTAGTTTAATTATCTTATCCGCATTTCTCATAATACAACATTAAACAATTGCCCATGGAATAATAAATATGGACATGCTAATAAGACCCTGATTCCACGAACGGAATACTGGTCAACTATATATCACGATTCAATGTTCCAATTATGTTCAGGTCCAGTGACAGATCAATATTCGAATTAAATGGTTGGCCGCCCACAACGGAGCCGATCCAACTCCAATCCAAAAACCAAGTCTATTGCGACCGTCACATTAATAACCCCACAATTTATCAAGTCATTTCTCGGATCGAAACTTTAATGCAATCAATCATTATAGGGGAACTAGGTTGCCTTTCCACTTGTTTCTTTACAATTTATAACTTTAGAATACCAAGTCTTTCTAAAATTTACAACATCTTTCAGAATTCCAAGGATAGATGAAAAGATATCCCGTGAGACTCGAATGGTTTATTTATTTAAAACTGTCCCATACCAGTTTTAATTAACTAAACCACTCACAATTTTAAGAGATTTTCAAAAGATTGATAAGCTAACAAAATAACTCGAGTGATTTAATTATCTACAACCGTCCCATACCAGTGGTAGATAGTTAAATTACTCACAGATTTTAATGTACATAAAAACGGTTTACTGACCTTATTAAATCAACTATCCCCGAAGGGCACAATTGCTCATACCGAAGTTCAATATACAATCCAAAGTTATAAAGCACATTTAAAACAATCCTAACATAATATTCTTGTTTGACTTCTATTTATAGTGTAGCCACCTACTCATAATATTTATACTTAGTTAAATTATTCATAAGAAAATAAAATCTCGTAATACTAATACTATCTTCTATAAATAGCACTAAAACATTCATTAAGATAATAAACTTGGTAAACCATCCTCAATTCCATAATTCCTCAAGTTGAAATTTCAACACTTTTACTTAATTTGAGTCATCTATTCCCTACCTTTGATATTGGTATTGTACTTAGTAACAACGTATTGCATACATCAAGTTTCCTATCAACTATCATGATTTCCTAATAAGAAAATAGAGTTGAAACTCACATAGATCAATCATCCCCGAATTACAATTAAACCTTAACAGTGTAAACTAACTTACCTCTCGATAACCATCAACAATTCCAAATCCGTATAACGTCAATACTTTCCCAAGCATCACACCAATTCCTGAAGTGGATCATATAGGTCACAATTAACTATATTTGTTATACCTCTTCTCATTTACCCTATTTACTTCTCTATAATCAATACACAATCACAACTCATAAAGTTCACACTAGATACAAATGTTGTCTTAAGTATATCCTTAAAACAATTATTCACTATAATTGTAACACCCCAAAAATTCAACTAATAACCATTGAGTATTCTAGTAGTTTCTAAAATCAGTCATACAAATCATCAACAAGTAATAACGAATACTTATTCTTCACAATTACCTATTTGAGATCTCTCTAATCTATAAATAACCACCAAGTATCATCTTTTCTAAATATAGTACTAATTTATCCTTACGGAGATTCGCTAAGCTAATTATCTTCTTTATCAAATAATTTTCCAAGTTGAATTATCAATTCTATTATCCCAATTAGTGTCATCTATCTAGGGATCCGAATACCAAAATAGTACCTTATCTCAACTCAAAGCCTCAATCTCCTGGTATGATACCTGATGGAAACCCAATTTGAAACTCACATGGAAAACACCACTTAATCAACTTATAGGATGATATCACCTACAAGAATATCTGATTTCCTATTCAAATTAGTAGCAAGAACACAATCAATCTCTCATTAGAGAATATACTTATAGCACATAAGGCAAATATATGTCAGTTCTATAAGAACTCGTACTCGCGATATCTTATAAACCATAAAATCCCACTTAGACTATCACTTTCAATACTAGTCTCATATATCTAGTCTCCACCACGAGACACCAATGTATAAATACTCACTCAAGTTATACAACCATAAACCACTCTTAATTAGGCCATATACCTAACCTCAACTAAGAGTTCACCAATTCATTTACCACCGGTACATGAGATAATTCAAGGGTCTTTTACTTAATATAACACATAACCCAAATGACCTTCACATTCCTTAGGCCCTACTTTCGACATTTACGTATATATGACATAATAGCAAATAATGACTTATCAGCCTCAACCGCCTATGGAGGCAAGTCAAACATAGATAAGGAGACTCGCTTCTTGCGACAGTCCTCCCCAAACACAACAACTACTTAATCAATTCAGGTCAATATAACAATAATTCACGGATTGGTATATCTACCATATCCACCGGCAATCCATGCCCACTTAATCACAATTACCATGATAATTAAGAATGATTCGAGGTACTCTCCCATAAGAGTAGAACCTCCAGCACATAAGGCAAATCTTGGGTCAATTATGCAAATAAAAGAGAAATATAATGCCACATGAGAACGAAATGAACGTGAATCTAGAAAAGTATGACCCCTAACTCCGGAGACAGGTAATATACCTCAAATGATTGTGGAGGAATCTATCTCTCTATATTGTTCACATTTCCTTGATTCTTTGGTCGGTCATTATCATTTTCTGTCATTTGAACAATTTCCTGCATTAAACCCTCGACGTCAGTTACCACACACTCTCACTCAGCTAGACTCTACCCGAGAACTCTAACCGAGCTCTGATACCAACTGTGAGGACCCCGACCCGGAACCTACACGTGTCCCGAGCTGGAGCGTCCTCAAACTAACCCAAATTTCCTAAACTTTTTAAAATTCTTATTGAGCTTTCAAACATAAATACAATTGTTATAACCATTTCAAAATAACTCTACACCCTTCCACAATGGAGAAAGAGTTGACTAACTTTGGAAGTAAGAAACTGTTTTAGTTACAAAAAGGTATCGGTTATAACATAAAATTAAGATTTATAAATACCAACTCCGTAGAGGAATTATACCAAAATACATTTTCTACGCCAACCTATATGTACCCCGACAATCCCAAAATACCACATCCGAACTCCTTTCCGTCCTCACTTGGCCGGTCCGCCTGTCTCAGGATCTAAAAACATTAAAGGGAGAGGGGTGAGAATAAATCTCAGCCAGCTATTATGAATGCAGCAATGCCAGGTAAGATGCAACACATAACAAGGTACATCTCACATATTGGTAAAAGCAAGAACACCTTCCGTTACCTTTGTTTACCTTTCCCGTCTGAATCATAAGTCGTATCACGTGGGCATAATACTCCACTATTTACTGTGAATGCATATCCACCGTAACCAATATCATATAACCGAGACAGCTTATGATTATAACTCATCTCCCGTGAACCGCTTAGGCATATTCACATCTTATAAGACCCATTTTTCGTGGAACCAAATAAGATAATAGCAACTCTGTAAGGCTTTCGGCTCAATACAGATGCTATAACCCCGATACTGTGACGCGAGGGGGAGAGGTCACAGGTATGATGGACCTTCAATCACTTAGAGAACAAATCAATAATTGATTGAATTCCATTATACCCCCCAATCACATAAAATACAAACACGTTCAAGCACATAATAGATACTTGAACTATAATCCACAAAGGGGATAAACAACATAACAACATGGTAAAATATACTCATGTTCAACCAATATCATAGTGCAACACTTAATTAATACACTATGCATATAACCATCAATGAATATGAAATCAAGTAAGGTAACAAGGTGTCATTAACCAACCCTACATAATCAATATATCACAATACATGGCCTCTAAGAAGGTCCAAGTTCAATTTACTAAGGGAAAGTCACATTTGATAAGTGGTCAAACAAGATTGTCAAACAATTCCTGAGCCGGATTTAAAGTGCTTCCTTAGTTCCAATTTAACCCATTTAAGGTGTCATTAAGTGACCCAAGTAATCTACTTTAACCTAGGTTAAAAGGATTAAATTCATATTCCGGAAAGGTTAGGTTCCACTACTTTAAATTGGTTAAGTCTCATGCCCGGAATTTGCTAGTGAGAATTCTGCAGGAAAAGGAAACTGGACAACAATTCTGTCGACATGGGCGACCGCCCAAAGGGGTATGGGCGACCGCCCAAGCAAGGGTAATATGACGGGCATTTTCTGTGGTCATGGGCGACCGCCCAGCTCCCATGGGCGACCGCCCATGAGGCGAATTTTCCAGATTTCAGTTGAATCCATCTAAACCCAAGCATGCTCCAATTTGGTGAACTTAGAAGGTTTCCTAACCACATAACTCTCATACTAAATCATGTAACCCAAAATGATTTAATCTTATATCATTTACCCCTTGAATCTCTACTTATTTCACTATCACATTTCAAGTCTAACTTCTTAATTTAATTAAACCCAAAATAACATAAACCTAGATTATTTCCACAAGATTTCCAACCCCTTATCCAACACATTTCAAGTTAATTCATTTAAAACTAACTTCACCCATTTAACTAACCCATTTCAAGTTTTCATTCTCTAAATCTAACTCCACCCGTTTCTTCCATTCTTTCATTTCCAATAACACAACATTTTCATATTACCTTAACCAATTTCTCCATTTCAAGAAAGTTTCCAAAGCATTCAATAAGTATTATAACAACAATAACAACAATAAATATCTCATGAACATTTAGAGAAGAGAAGGTTCATAATAACTCACTTTAGACTAGGATATGGATTATGGATTTCTTTAGCTTGATGAACTCTCCTAGATACTCCGATTACAAAAGTACTTCCGGATTGAAAAATGAAGAAGGATTGAACTTGATAGGATCTTGGAAAGTAAGGCTTTCATATATTGTAGCTTCCATGGAGGATTGTAAAAGAAAATGAAGGAGAAGAAGGAGGAGGATGGCGTATAAGAATGATAAAGGAAGTATGGGAAGAATGAGGGAAAGCATGGGTAGTCTTGACTAAGTGGGGAAAGGAGAGGATTTTAAGGGATGGCCCCCCACCACTAATATTCCAAGGCTTTCACAAGAAAATAACTAAGTCTTCCAAACCATTTCATCCTACTCAAATACTTTATCCCACATACTTTATTCTCCTTTCACACTTTATTTATTTTCTATTTTTATATTTCCCTCTAGAACATTATTTTAGTTCCCAATCATTTCATCCTAATATTAAGAAATTAAGGACATAAAATGAACACATAATATTAACAATAATATTAAGATCAAATAGTATGATACTAAAATTGTGCCTAGGATTGGGGTCGTTACATAATAACCTGAGAATATGATTTGGAATGTCTTTGAGAGTGTGTGTATTTGTTTAGGGTTTAGACAATGACTTACAATGTCAATTTAGCACTTACTTTGTCCAAGGGGACAAAGGTCTTCTATTTATAGGTAATGAGAGCTGCTTATTGATGTAAGCCATAAGGTCAGCCCTAAAGGGCATCTTAGTCTTTGACCAAATACACGTGTCCACATCGGATTGGATCTGTCAGGGAAGGAAGATTCATTGTCAGAGGGGATGTCGTTGATAGGGACGAGAGCCGTGTATTTGGGAGAGTTGGCGCTGCGCATTAATGTCAATCGTAGGCGCCTGACTCTGAGCCGCATTCAATGCGATGGGAGTGAGCCGGCTACTTGTATGTTAGAGCCAGTAAGTAAACTTGTTCGATAAGCTTTGATAATAACCGGGAGTCTGGTGAGATAATCGGGAGTCTGGTATGAGACCGCAGTCAACATCTTGGGTGCGGTCAATGATAATTGACGCGGGCACGGATGGGATGGTCACATCTCCCTCGGTCACCTGGCTGACGATCTGGATCCCTTGGTTTTGACTGGAGTGGTATGAGAGGAACGCGGTCTTGACCCTGAGAGCCTATCTGTCCGCGGTTTTGACTCTGGTGGTCTAGGGTATGCCACATCATATTGAACCTTTGGACCAGACCGAGCTTGGACCCGGTCTAGCTGATCCTGGCTCATCAATATTAATTTACCTTAAATTTAAATTAAAGTGAATCTATAAAATTAATTATGAACTTACACCCACCAACATAGGGATATACTCCCTTCGTCCCTCCCAAAGTGTCCGAAAAGGACAATTGCACGAGAATTAAGGAAAGTGATGTAAGAAAGAGAAAAGTTTAAATGTTGTGAGTATGAAAAATTAAATAGGAGAGAGAATGAGTGGGAGGAATAGTTAGGAGAGAGAATGTTGTGAGTGTAAAAGTAAAGTAGGAGAGATAATGAGTGGGTGAAATAGTGAAAAAACTTTCCTTTTTTGGGTATGAGACATTTTAAATAGGACGCCCAAAATAGAAACTTGGGACACTTCGACCGGGACGGAGGGAGTATTTGAATTTGGACCGTGCGAAGTAGCGTTGATGCTGTCATAGCTCTGCATAGACATGGTCAAATGGTTTCGGTTTCGTTTATCGATTTTGGAACCGCCGGTTCCCGGTTTCCAAATAGCCGGAAACGTATTCGAACCATATTAATCCGGTTCTCGGTTCAATTCGCCGGTTTCGGTTCCAACGGTTCCATCACCATCTAATTTATTTATTTTTTAATCCAAACCTCTTAAGACAGTGAAGACGCAAACTAATCTGTTTTTTTTTTTCACTTTGGGAGTGTTTTTGGAAAGAATGAGAAGTGGACAAAATTTGGTTAGTATATTACTCCCTCTGTCCGGGCCCAAATGTTCCAAAATGGGTTCGGCACGGGAATTAAGGAAAGTGATGTAAGAAAGAGAAAAAGTTTAAATGTTGTGAGTATGAAAAATTAAATAGGAGAGAGAATGAGTGAGAGGAATAGTTAGGAGAGAGAATGTTGTGAGTGTAAAAATAAAGTATGAGAGAGAATGAGTGGGTGGAATAGTGAAAAAAACTTTTTTTTTTTGGTTGAGACATTTTAAATGGGACGTCCAAAATGGAAAGTTGGGACATTTGGGCCGGGACGGAGGGAGTATTAAAGATAGAATAAAAATTCTAACAATATTTTTAGGAAAAAAAAAGGGCGGCACCCTTATAATTTTATTAATATAATTGAAAATATTACAATGAGGGGGATAACCAAGTCTTTCCCTTTTATAATTCAATGGTAAACAAAAGGAGCCTATACCTCTATAGTCTATATTACAACATTTATCTAAATTCTAGTCTAATTTAAATAAAACAACACTACACTACAAGTACAAATACCAAATAAATGCTAAATATTACATTTAACTTACATTGAGTTTCGGTTCCCGATTCCGGTTCTCGGTTTCGGAACCGCCGGTTCCTCGATTCCCAATATGGTGGATTCGTATTCGAACCGTTTCAATCCGGTTCCCAGTTACGTTCGATTCCCGGTTTCGGCGGTTCCCGATTCTCACCGATTTCAATTCTACTCGCCGATTCCGTCGGTTCCCAATTCTATTTGGACATGTCTAGCTCTGCATGCAGGAGCAAATCCAAATTCAAAAGTGAGTGCCATTTTTATTTTAATCGATCAAGAATAAAAGTGAACAAAAATAAAATAAAAAATACTCCCTGCGTTTCATTCGAAAAGTCACCAAGTTTGTATTGCACGAAAATTAAGCAAAGTGGTAGTGCAATAAGTGTTGTGAGTATAAAAAGTAATATAGGAGAGAAAAAGTAGGGTAGAAGATAGTTAATGAATAGTTATTGTGATTATAACAAGTGAATTTCGCAAATAAATAAATATTAAAAAGTTTCTATTTTAGGAGCGTGCCTTTTTAAATGAAAATTTATGTATTTTCATATGATATCGAGGGAGTAGAATTTTGGGAAGGTATATGATCGCGCAGGAAAGCGTGCCAAGCTCAGTTCTTGTGTCCAGCGAATGATTGAGCTAGCTCCGGATCTGCACAGCACAAGAAATGAAAGGTGAAACTGCGCCGGGGGTCTTCCGGCAAGCCCCTCCGGCGTGAGAGTAAGATTATGGTCTGGAAATATGGTGTATAGTATTGCAGAGTGCGTGAGTATGGAAATATGCAGAAAAGCATTACCTTGTTCCACGTTATTACTCCCTTATTTATAGTAGGAAAGGTGGTATTAGGGTTTTTACCCGAACCGTTGGATTGGATTGATGCCAGCCGTAGGATCAGCTCCATCTCCTAGGTGTACACGTGTCGCGCCGGCATTGGTCCGTCTATGTAAGGACACTGCAACACCTGACATCTGATAAGTAGTTTGCCTTATAAGGGAAAGTCAACCTCTGTACCTTTTGTAGTTATTACTGAATGCATGATTGCACATATAACGAGGTACTGCAGCAGGTCTGTCATTATCCCAAATTAGCTAATTAACCAAGCTTGTTGAGGAAGCTTAATAGAGGAGACGACCTGGAGCTGTACGTCCAGTTGGGTCGTCTCCTTGAGATATGACTCGTCGAGAGAGAGAGTTGGCCGTTCAATGGCGACGAGTCGTTCAATGACGACGAGTCGTTCAACGGCGACGCTTACTCTTGGATGAGTGCCCGTTGGGGTCGAAGGAATATTCGTCCGGTCGAAGGATGTACACCAATTGGTGTGACGACGGGCTGGAAGTTAGCCTCCCCATTAATGGTCTGATGGCTCGTCGTTTGGATGGCCTGGTCGCTCAGTGGCGACGACGGCCAACCAGTGTTAGACGGGCCATGGCCCAAGGCCTTGATCTGATTCTTTGTAGTGGGTCTCTTGATGGGCTTATTGGGCCCCCGGGCTCGTAGTAAACGTTGGGCTCGGCCCGTCACAGATTATTCCGTTCAGTGGCCCCCAACTCATGGTCGTCTCGACGAGCCAGGAGTTGTTATTTTCCCTCCAGAGTAACCCGTACGACCGTCAATTTGAATTTTGAATTACGGTGACGTCAGCATGGGTGACGTGGGCGGCTGAGATCGCTTCTTCAATTGCCACGTGTCCTCTGATGGGACAAGTGCCTCGGAAGTTGCAGAGGGTATTTAATGCCCCTACTCATTGCGCCGTTTGGTTTCCCCAGGAATGAACCGTTCATATTCCCCCAATATAAAAGCCTTCTTTTTTCCTCATTTCAAACTTTCCAAACTTTGATCAGTGAGAACAACACAAGAGAGGCGATTTCCGACCACCGTGCACACACTTTCCGGCGATATTGCGGTCCTCGGCTTCACCACCGTTAAATAATCCGGCTTTTGGATTAGGAGTTTCTTCGACCTTCCACCGGCGAACTCATCGGAAAAACCATCCTCAAGCCCAGAAACAGGTAATTTCTTCATCTGTTCTTCATTTTCTGGGTTTTTTCATTGGGTTTGTAGAGGTTAATCAAATGGGACCAAGGACCATCAGTTTCGAGAGAGGTGTCAAGTTTGGTTTTGGGTTGAATCAGAGGGTTTATAAGTGTGCTAAGGGGATTTGGAGGGAAATTCCCTTGTCTGAGTGTTCTTCAATTCTGGGGAAGTTTAACTTTGAGGATGAGCCTTTGGGGTTCCCAGAGGGAGAAATCCTAGGGGATTTTGAGGACGGTGACCCAATGGTAACTCCTTTCAGGTCAATGAACGACTTGCCCACCCACATCAGAACCCACTATTCCTTGTCCCGTCGTGATTCAATTAGTGGCCTTGGTTGTAGGGAATCTAGGTCGTCACTAGGTAGGTCGTCGCCTATGAACGTTAGGATCGATTCCCCACTTTTACCCCCTTGTTTTGTAGAGATGGATCACGACGGGCGTCCTGAACAGCCGGCCCCAGAAGCCAACGAGCCGAGCACAAGTGCTAGGGGTGAACAGACGGTCAAGGCTTACCACACATTTGTACAAGTTGGATCCGACGACGGTGAGTTTGGAGGCGGAGCAAGGGGAAGATGGGCCGTGCCCAAAATTGAGCTCAGAAAACAGGATGTCGGAAAGCAAATGATCGACGCCCTACGAGGCTCATTTAGGGTTCAGGCTTCGACCTACAAGTTGGAACATCTCAGCTTGACAGAGTATGAACCCCGTCGCCACTCCATAGTGACCAGTAAGGAGAAGGTCGGCTTCTTTTACAAACAGTTTGAGCTCGGCCTAAGACTGCCTCTAGACCCCTTCATCAACGAATTCCTGGAGGACTCCGCTTGTGTGCCCATGGAGGTCAGCGCCAACACCGTCAGAATTTTATCTGGGTTTGCCATCGTCTGCAGATTTCTTGGCTACGAGCCGTGCAACAAAGTGTTCCGTCGATACTATAGGACGGTCCGGAATACCGCCAAAGGGAAGACGACGGTTAGTGTGTCCTCGGTCAGGAACGCACGGAATTTCTTCCTGGATATTCCGAGTAAGGTGTATGGATGGGAGAACCACTTGATATTGGTGGAGAGCCGAGTAGGGTGGCAGTTTCCATTCCCAGAGGGCAACCACCCAGTCAGTGATAGGCATATCTTCCAAGCTCCGTGGGCCGACGAGCTGAAGGGAAAGATTGACAACTTGTTAGACCTTGGATGGGTCTCATACAAAGACATTGAAGCCTCTCAATGGAGATATATCCGAAGCCGGGTATGATGTCCAGCCGCCTATCGGGCTCGATCCTTTAGTGCGAGATTGATTTGGATGCCCGCTATCTGGCCCGGGTCGTCCACCAAGAGTTTGTTTTTAAAGATAATCAAGTTTGAATTGTGCTGAACGGCACGAAACCGGTCGTATTGAGGAGAGCTGTGAAAATCTTGAGATGAATGGGGGTTGGGCTCCTGCTATCTTTTTAATTTTGCTCTTTGCTCGTCTCGTCGTTAGTGAAGACTAATCTCTTTTTCCTTGGTTGTTTTGCAGTACTTACCCAAGGGGACGTAGATAGAATCGAAGCAAAGATCATGGACGGAGCCATCAGAGCTAGTGACCGGGGGACCAAGAAGAAGGAGAGGGCTGCCACACGCGCTATTCTCGATCGTCAAGAGAAGCAGACGACGAGGAACGAGCAACTTCCCACGGACCCTTCTGGTGCTATCCCCATGATTGAAAGGGAGCCCGGCGTTGAAGGATTGAACACTGGAGGCCGTCAGGCCGTTGTTGATGCACCTGAGAGGGCCATTGGTATGGAGATTGATCCCCCAAGTACGGAGACTGTTGGGGCTCAGATGGCCGTTGCTGATGAGGCCGAGCGTATTGAAGTGGAGAGCACTGACTCCAACCCCGAGCTCCGTGAGACCGACGCTCGGTCCTCTAAAAAGAGGAAAAGTCATTTCGCCGACCCTCCCGGCGTCGACCCATCAACTCCAAAGGCTGATGCTCCGAGCTCTTCTACGGCGGTCTTATCTAAAGTCAAAGCCAAAGAGATGGCGGCCTCCATTGCCAAGGCCTCTCATATAACTGGGATCCCATATCTGCAGAGGAACGGTAGTGCGCTCTTGCTGGGGACGGCTCTGACAAGGCGTGGACGGGATGTTGAGGCGGCCGTAGGATGAAGGATGCCAACCTTACTCCCGAAACCTTTCATGCCCGTCTTGGGTTAATCAGCCCGAGGTACTTTGCATTAAAGATGTGATTTTTTCTCCGTCTCTTTATACTTGTGCTAATACTTTAACCGTTGCAGCTATCGTCGATGATGGACGCCATGACGGCGGGTTATAGGGAGTGCCTGGACGCCGAGCTTCGAGGCAATGAACAACTACTGAAGGCCGTCGGTGATAAGGGACAGAACAAAAATTGAAGGAGGCGGAGACCAACGTTGGAGAGCTCACTCGCCCATGAGCTTTTGGTTAATGAAAAAGATAACCTTCTCAAGGAGATAGATGCCTTGAAGGAAGGGAAGACCAAAGCCGAGGCCGACTCTAAGGTGCTCTCAGAAGCGGTCTTCGCGTGCGTGAAAACCGGCTTCGAAGGCGACGGCCCACATTGAAACGATGAAGGCAAACCGGGATCTTGAGTTGGCCCGGAGCCGGGCGTGACGCCGTCGACGACTTTAAGAAAAGCTCACGAGTGCCTCAAATGGTCACTACTCATGCTAGTGGGTTCTTCAAAGACGGGGCTAAACATATGGCTAGGCGGCTTCTTCCGGACCTCGCAATAAAAGATCTTCTCTCCGTCCGGGAAGTTAGCCGACCTCTCGCACCGAAGAGGCTCACGACGAAGCGCGCTCCGTCCATCCCCTTGTCCCCTATACTGCCAATGATTTTCTCATCATCGTGAGGACGACGCCAAAATTTGGAAGAGACGAGTGGCCTATTCCTCCTGTCGTCCCGGGCAACTTTGACGCATATTACAAGTACTTCATCGAAGACGGCCCAGATCCTGATGCGGCTTCATCAAACGCCGGCGGTGCAGATCCCCAGTGATTGATTTTCTCTTGAGATGTTTTGTAATGTTTTTGAACAATGCTTCATTTTATTTTGGTGGTGGTTCCAAACATTGTCTCAAAACAATTTTTAGTTATCGTAATGTAGCTTGACCTGTTTCCTCGTTGTTTAGAGGGGGTCGTACAATGTTTGTTTTATGTTTAAGTTATTTAATGCCTTTGTTTTCTGTTTGTTAATCTTTGTTAACATAGATAGCATGTGATAACCTATTGGACGAGTAAGTTTGAGGACAAGTATGATTGGTCGTCGTTAGTGACGACCAGGATGTGGGTCGTCCTAATATGGTCGACCTTTGTTCAGACTTGTGTTTTCTCAACTTCTCAATGGCTCGTAGGAATAGTATGAAGGTTAATAGATTTTTGTTCGTAGACAAAATTCTATAGACGAGTCATCTATACCGTTATAGCGATCGACGAAGTCTGGCTACGTCTAACCTTTATACTTGGTTAAAGTAGATGTATTCGACGAAGTCTGGCTTCATCTAACCTTTATACTTGGTTAAAGTAGATGTATTCGACGAAGTCTGGCTTCATCTAACCTTTATACTTGGTTAAAGTGCTAGAGTTTGTGTAGTAGAAAATTAACAAAGCGACGATCTTTCATAAATAACTTTATAGTAAACAACGAGCTACCGGGATTTATAGGTATCCCTTACAATTTCTCAAAAACTCAAATTTTCACAAAATTACACAAGGAAACATAAGGTAGGCGCCTTAAGGGAGCTAGATGTCGTCGACGACCTCAAAAGTAGTATTTCATTAGGTGGTTGGCGTGCCATGGATGTTTGAGACTTTCACCGTTCGGCTTTGCAAGGCGATAGGTTCCCTCTCTGACCACACTTGTGACAATGTATGGTCCTTCCCAATTGGGGGAGAGTTTGTTTTGACGGGCTTTGAGTCCCGTTGCTTCAATCTTTCTTAGTACATGGTCACCGACCTTAAAGAACCTTCTCTTCACCTTCTTGTCGTGGTAAGCCTTGGTTTTCTTCTTATAGTTCTCCATCCTCAATTGGGCATCCAATCTCCGTTCGTCTACGAGGTCCGGAGTCGACTTGTCGGTTGTGGATGTTCTTTTCTACCTCGTCAAGCAACTCGGTCCGTCGGCGGATGGAGTTCGGCGGGAGCCGTGGCTTCGAGCCGTAAGCCAAGGCAAATGGGGTTTCCCAGTAGGCCCCGGGTGGTTGTGCGGACGGCCCGGAGAGGCGAGGTAGTCCGTCCGACCATCTCGTATCTCTTCCCTCGATTTTTGCACAAGGCGAGATAAGACGAGCTTATTGGCGGCTTCGGCTTGCCGTTGCCTTGGGGGTAGGCTGACGGACGACTTGGAGTGTTTGACGCCCATCCTGTTCAATTCCTGCTCAAATTTTCTTGAAAGCTGTAAGCCGTTATGCAACGATCACCCTTGGGATTCCTAAGCGACACCATATTGAGTCATGAATGAAGCTTAGGGCGTTGTTTTCCTAATCTTGTTCGAGGCCTTGGCCTCCACCCACTTTGAAAAGTAATCAACCGCTACGATCACATATTTGACTCCTCCCTTGGCCGGCGGAAAAGGCCCGATCAAATCAACACCCCACATATCAAACGGCCGGGCGCGAGACAGTGGGTTTGCTCGGTTGTAGGCGACTTGGGAAGGTCGGCGAAACGTTGGCAAGTGTCACATTTTTCACAAATTGTTTAGCGTCTTCACGAAGGTGGGGCCGGTAGTATCCCATGGTTATGATTTTATCGGCCGGTGTACGGGCCCCAGGGGTGGCCTCCACATTCTCCTTGATGCACTTCGAGCGGAATCGAACGACCTTGTGCGGATGAACGCACTTTAACAATGGCCGGGTAATGGATGCGTGCAGCCAGAGCTCTCCTTCGACGGCCGTAAATCTGGCGACTTCCTCTTTACTTGTCTTGCCAAGACCTCGTCCGTTGGCAACTCCTCCCGTTCGATGAACGCCTTCAATTCGTCGATCCAACATTTTGGGCCGTCTCCTATCTGAGGATCTTCACCCGTTCATAAGTGGTGATCCAAATAGGCCAAGTGATGGCCGTGCTCGTCCTCGGGGAGTTGGTCCGTAGCTAGCTTTGAAAGTAGGTCGGCGTGCTCGTTGTTTTCTCGAGCGATTCTCGAATGGCCCAAAATTCTAAACCTTGTATCAATTCTCCGACCAATAGGTGATACTTACGTAGGGTGGAATCGACGACTGATAATCTCCTCTCACTTGGTTCACGATCAATTGAGAATCACAATAAGCCGCAATTTTTGTGGCTCCAAAACACTTTGCATACTCAATGGTGCTATGAGTGCCTCGTACTCGGCCTGGTTGTTTGATGCTTGAAACTTGAACCTCGGAACCTCTTCAAAAAGCATCCCGCTTTACGGCTCAACAAGAACGATCCACGCTCCGCTCGGATTCTTGGTGGGCGGCCGTCGGAAAAGATTTTCCAACATCCTACGGGCGTAACTAACTCCGTTTGCTGTTCAATGACCTCCTTCCCCTTGCTCGATGGTGCGACCTCCTTTGATCGTCGTCGAGGTGAATGATGTTTCAACCGGGAAGTACGCGATGATTGAGCTTGCGGGGTCTTCCTCGTCCTATACTCTATATCAAACTCGGTCGGCTCGATACTCCGAGTTGAGAAGACGACCGAGCTTTCGGGACGGTGCAAGATTTTGCGCGATGGGGCATTTGTATATACGACGATGGGATGAGCGGAGAAGTATGCTCGTAGCTTTCGTCTTTGTAATGACGAGAGCGTAAGCTATCTTTCCGCATTAAAGTAACGGGTTTCCACATCGACAAAGCTTTGCGACGTAATAAACCGGCCTCTGCGTTCCTCCCTCCTCCCTCACTAATACGGCGGCGGCGGCCTTGTCACTCGCCGAAAGATAGACATAAAGGTCTTCCCTGCCACGGGGCTTTGGAGGAGTGGTGGGGAGCCAAGGTATTCTTTCAATTTGTTTGAACGATTGGGAACACTCGTCCATCCGTTGGAAGTCTTTCGCGCCTCGGAGAGCTCTAAAACGGGAGTGATTTCTCGGCGGTTTGGCGATAAAACGTCCCAAGGCCGCTACTCGTCCATTTAGACGCCGAACTTCTTTGACGCTCGTAGGCTCGGCCATATCCATCAAAGCCTTAATTTTCTCGGGGTTGGCTTGATCCTCGCTGAGATAGCATAAATCCTAGGAACTTGCCCGCAGCAACTCCGAAAACACATTTGGCCGGGTTGAGGACCATGTCGTTGGTTCGTAGGTTGGTGAATGTTTGCTCTAGGTCGTCGACGTGCTTCCTCTTTTGATTTGACGACCATATCATCGACGTACGCTTCCAGATTATCGCCGATCTGGTCTTTGAACACCTTATTTATCATCCTCTCGATAGGTGGCGCCGGCGTTTTAAGCCCAAAAGGCATCTTTGTGTACACGTAAGTTCCCCCCGCCGCCTGAAAAGCTGTTTTCGGAATGTCCTCCTCAGCCATCTTGATTTGGTGATAGCCGGAGTAGGCATCAAGAAAGCTTAGAGTAGTATGGCCGGCCACAGAATCGACGAGCTTGTCAATTCTTGGCAGGGGATAGCTGTCTTTGGGACACGCCACTGTTCGAGATCGGTGAAGTCAACGCACAATCTCCACTTCCCATTAGGTTTCTTCACGAGAACCACATTGGCAACCAGGTTGTGAACCCGGCGTTCACGATTATTCCAAAGACTTAGCAATTTCTCGATCTCTTGCTTTATGGCAACCTCCTTTTCGATTGAAAAACACGACACCTCTGTTCCTTGAATTTCATAGTAGGATTCACCCGGCTGTGAAGCTGCCACGTCTTCTCTAATGCCTTTCATATCTTCTACCCTCCAAGCGAAAACGTCGAGGTTTTGTTTGAGTAGGGAGATTATCTCTTCCTCTCCTCGCCGGGCACAACCGGGACCCCGGTTTATTTTTACGCTCGGGATACTCTGGGTGGATGACTAGTTCGAGTAGCTCGTCTGTCGGCTTCATTTCGGGCGTCGTCCCTAAAATCCATGGACTCGATGACGATCTCCCTAATTTTTCTTCTCGCTTCGGTGTCGGATCCGAACCTCGTCGTCAATCGGCTTGTCCAGTCGGCCCCCGATTCTTGGGCGGACGAGGTTGTGCTTCGCGGCTTGGTCGTTCAAGAATACCTCGTCCAAAGTTTCTTTATCTTCGACGCGCTTGATCGTTGAGACATTAGCGTACGAGGTCGTCGTTTCTTTGATGGATTTTGAGAGCTTCACATTGTGATTTGGGTCGTCGATTTCGATAGTCCGTTTCGCCTTTAGCACGTGCTCCGGGAATTCTGGGCCGTCCCAACACGCATCCGACTCCGGCACGTGTAGGAAATTTAACTTCGTTGGTGGGGAACGGAGGCGACGATCCCCAAAGCCGGCCCGGCCGGGCGGCGAGGATGGCATGATAATCACCGACGACGTCGATCACAATGAAAGTTACGGTCTTGATAGTTCTCGAGGGTGTTCTCCGATATCAAGTGAGAGGCTAATTTGACCTTTCGCATCTACCCGATGATTGGTGAATCCTCTACAGACGACCTAAGTATGGACTTGGGCGGCTGTCAGTAGACCCATTCGTTGGTAGACATTGTAAAATAGGATATCCTTGGCTGCTCCGTGTCAATCAAGATTCTCCGTGACTCACAATTATCAATGAAACCAGGTATGACTAAGGTTTGTTGGCGAGCTAGTGGGTTGTTTGGAAGCTCGTAGGGAAAGAAACTTATGACGTCGTTTTGGAACTTACGCTACGGGGACGTGCGGGGCCTTCTTCAAATGATAGATGGCGCTTTTAATCTGGTTCTTGCTCGTCTCCTCAGAGATCACCAGGACCATTCTTGGGTTCCTTTGGGGCGCTTCGTCGTTAGTAGTCCGTTTGTGGCCAGCCTGATGGTCCTTCCTTACATATTCCTCCAGTCGCCCGGCGTCTATCCATCTTTGGATGATCTTTTTCAAACTGAAACATTCCTCGGTGTCGTGCCCCTTGTCCCTGTGGTATTCACAATACTTGTTCATGTTCTTCTTTCCCTTCCCGTTAGGGTTCATCTTGCTTGCCGGTCCGAAATCAACGTTGCTTAAAATTTCTGCTCTGGAAACGGTGAGTGGAGTGTACGACTCTGGAACCTTTTCCGCTTTCGGCTTGTTCTTTCCTTTTTCTCCGCCCTTATCCTTTTTGGACTTCGTTGCCTCAGCCTCGTCCACATACTTTCCCTCTCTTTGTAACTTTCTTTCTTCGGCCTCGGCGACGGCGTACGCCGCATGAGGTCTTTGCGAGATTTGGGCCGGGTGGACTTGGAGCTCGTAGTCCAGTGGTAGAGGAAAGGATGCCATGTCCGAAGCAGCTTTATTATTTCCTATCGGTTAGGTCCTCATAAATTTGATCTACCAATTTCTTAAACCTTTTGAAGTAGTTCATCGAGCTTTCGGCAGCTCCTCGGGATATGTTGCCGAGGTCGCTGATCGTCTTACGACGCTCTCCCGCCGTAGCAAACCTTCCTAAAAACTTCTTCCTCATCTCGTTTCCAAGATTCAATACTCCCTCGTAGGCCTCTAAACCACCTCAAAGCCGAGTCGACCAACGTGCTTGTGAGAGCCTTGCACATGACGTCGTCGTGGCCGTAAGCTTTTGCCACCACGTACATCTCGCGCCTCAAGGCGTGGTGAGATGTGGTCCATGCGGCACCGGTGGAGCCGTCGTATTGCTTAAGGTCGGGTAGTTTAAAGCCCGGCTCCGGGGTCCAGCTTTCCAACATCCAGGAGCAAGGGGATTCATAGTGCCGCCGTCGTCAGAGTCGTCGCTATCCACTTTATTCCTCTTGTTCCTCAACTCTTCCACTTGACGCTTCAAACTCAAAAATTCTCTCATGTCTACCTCTCTCCCGCCGGCCACCGGGGAATCCTATCTTGACGGGGCTCCCGGTGGGATCTGCAGTATTAGACCGTTGCCTCTCGGTGGGGCAAAGCCGTCGTGAGATGGATCGTTCCACTATACGGGAGGTGGAGACGATCTATAAGATCCGGAAGCCCGTTCATGACGTGGAGATCGAGTTCTCTCTCTTTGGCTCTGCGCGCCCGTTCATTTCTTAGTGACGGAGTCTGTAGACGACCCCGACGACTTGATTCCCGATAGCTTCAAGATTTTCGACGACGAGCTCCCATGAGGCTCACCGCTCGGCTCGTCGCCGTTGTGATCGTGCTCCTTGGCTCCGTCTTTCATTGATGTGTTCCCCGAGATCAAGCCGGGGCACAACTTGCTCAAGCTTTCCACGGCCCCCTCACGACGAGCGCATTTTCTCTCCGGTTCCTTCTCCTCCTTCCCGACGAGATTGTTTGATGTGATGCCCGGGGAGCTTCGAGGAGCGGCCATATGGATCGCCCGTCCCGGGATTTGCAAGAACTCCCCGAGGGCGTTAGCTCTCTCGACGAGGAAAGCCGCTCTGTCGAGATTAGGTTGAGGGACCTCTGGATACCTTGCACTGCCTCGTGCCTCCTTTCTAGTGGAGGTCTCCTCCGGCGCTCAAGCAGCCCCTTTTCTCTTCTTCTAGTTGCTTGAAGACCAGACCATCAACCACCCTCGCGACCCGGTAACCCTTAAGTTAGGGTTCCTAGTGGCGAGGGTGGCCTAGGATTCTCTTGCCGAGGTGGTACACCTTCATCTCCTGCTGATTTATCGGGTCAGTATGACCATCTGACACCATTTTTCCAAACTGCTCCTGGCCGTATTTCAGTAGCCGAAGATCACTAACACGTTTCCTAAGCAATGGAACCAATCCGATCGCGCAGAAAGCGTGCCAAGCTCGCCTTGTGTCCAATGAATGATCGAGCTAGCTCCGGATCTCGCACAAGACAAGAAATGAAAGGTGAAACCGCGCCGGGGTCTTCCCAAGCTTCCTCCTACGTGAGAGTAAGATTATGGTCTCGGAAATATGGTGTATAGTATTGCAGAGTGCGTGAGTATGGAAATATGCGTAAAAGCATTACCTTGTTCCACGTTATTACTCCCTTTATTTATAGTAGGAAAGGTGGTATTAGGGTTTTTACCCGAACCGCTTGGATTGGATTGATGCCACCGTAGGATCGGCTCCATCTCCTAGGTGTACACGTGTCGCGCCGGCATTGGTCCGCGTCATGTAAGGACACCGCAACACTCGACATCTCGATAAGTAGTTTGCCTTATAAGGGAAAGTCAACCTCTCGTACCTTTTGTAGTTATTACCGAATGCATGATTGCACATATAACGAGGCATCGCACAGGTCCGTCATTATCCCAAATTAGCTAATTAACCAAGCTTGTTGAGGAAGCTTAATAGAGGAGACGACCTGGAGCTGTACGTCCAGTTGGGTCGTCTCCTTGAGATATGACTCGTCGAGAGAGAGAGTTGGCCGTTCAATGGCGACGAGTCGTTCAATGACGACGAGTCGTTCAACGGCGACGCTTACTCTTGGATGAGTGCCCGTTGGGGTCGAAGGAATATTCGTCCGGTCGAAGGATGTACACCAATTGGTGTGACGACGGGCTGGAAGTTAGCCTCCCCATTAATGGTCTGATGGCTCGTCGTTTGGATGGCCTGGTCGCTCAGTGGCGACGACGGCCAACCAGTGTTAGACGGGCCATGGCCCAAGGCCTTGATCTGATTCTTTGTAGTGGGTCTCTTGATGGGCTTATTGGGCCCCCGGGCTCGTAGTAAACGTTGGGCTCGGCCCGTCACAGATTATTCCGTTCAGTATAAATTTGTGTTGATGGATTAAGAGAAAATAAAAGGGCGACGGTTGGCAGAGAGTGAGTGGAGTTGCTACTATTTGACAATTTTCCCTTTCTCAATTTTGATCATATAATTAATGATTAGAATAGGTGCGAATTTGAAAATAAATTAGGGGGAGCCATAGAAAATAATGTACAACTTTAATCCTTTTCATTTGGTTAGTGGTTTGGGGGAAAACCAAAATCCCAGCAACTTTTTTTTTTCCACTAAAAAATTCAATGTTGATCTGCATTCTAATATTCTAATTATCAATATATCTCATTAAACTAAATATAATAGGTATATTGATGCATTACACTTCTTCCATCCCATCCCATCCCAAATATGATCATTTATTTTTTATTTAAAATAAAAAATAAATATTTACTTTGGAATAAAAATATTAATTTGTATTCCCTCCGAACTTTTATGTGAGCATGAATTTATTTTCTTTTTCGTCAGTTTTACGTGAGTGTTAAGTTAACTTCCTAAAATGGCAATGTTTTTATTATTTTATATTTAATGGGACCCACATGTTATGCTTATAACAACAATTCACTTACTATCATTTCACTCATTCTCTCTCATATTTTACTTTTTATACTTAGAACACCTGTTTCACTCATTCGCTATTCTCTCATTATACTATTATTTTTTAGTTATTGTGCCAAAAATTTTGATTTATACTCATACTACCAGAAAAGGAGAAAGTATATCATTAATTTATAACTTGCAGAAAAGTCATTTTTTTTTCTCGTATTAGAAGCTTTACAGCTTAGCTACCCAAAAATATACTTGTACTTATTTCACACCAAACCTTTTGTTTATTTCTTTGACCTTTAATGTCCCATTTTCAAAGCTTACGTTTTCAAACCCACAAATTCAACAATCTTTGAAAGACTTTTTACCATTTCTATCCCCTCCCTCCTACTACATCAACAACAACAACAAAAAAATAAAAAATAAAAAAATAAAACTTTATTCCCAAAATAATTTGGAGTCCAATAACATGAATCTCCATATGTTATCGTGTGAAAGTAATACTATAAAAAAAAGTTAGAAGAAGAATAGGTGGAAAAAAGGAATATTTTTTTTAAAAAATAATGATAATAAAAGAGTAAATCAACCCCCTCCCTCCTAGTACAATTTAACAAAAGTCAACTACACGTATGCACATACCTTGACCTTCTACCCTTTATATACAATACAACCTCACCTAAATTCTCTCCATCCCCAACTCCTTACCAACAAAAATAGCTAGCTACTCAATCAAAGCTCATAATGAAAAATCAAATATCCATATTGGCTTTCAATGCCATTTTCATTTTCATCTTCTTTCTCTTCCTCAATAGCTCCATGATAACCAGCGTCGAAGCTGTCCGTCCCATTAAAAATTCATTATCATCATCATCTTCTTCTTCCTCTTTTAGTTCCAGCTCCTCGTCTCTCAAAATATTTGGGACGGTATTCGGGCGAGCATACTCCGGACCAAGTCACCGCGGACGTGGTCATTAATTACTAGTGATCGGCTACCCAAAAAACCTTACAGATTGTCCAAGTTATTTTTTGTATCAGGCACCTTGCATGCATATTCTTATTGACATGGTTGTTTTTTAATTAAACTTCTTTTTTTCAAGCATATACTTCAATGCAAGAAGCTTTGAAGGAAAGCAGTTTGCTAGCTAGCTAAAGGTGAATCTAAATTGGGATATGGGATTCTTGAGACAGAGTAGATAATCAATTAAATTTTGTATTTAATTTGGTGGAAATCTGTAAATTTATACGACATGGAGTAACAAGTAGTAATACAATCTTATTTTATTTTATTTTATTTTTTGTTTTTGTACATACCTGCGCGTGATCTTTCGTCTTTTCGTTTGTGTTTCTCTAAATTTTGCAGGTCTACATATCCTGAGTTGAGCGAATCGAAATCAAGTAACCCAGCTTATTTAAGTGATTATCTCGATATAGCTTAATAAGCCTAAAGTCAAGCTAACTTAACTTGAGCACTCCCTCCTGCTCAAAATGAATGTCCAAAAAATGTCTGGTATTACTATTGATCAAAAGCAAATTTGAATATTTCTTAACATTCACAATAGAGTTGCTTAAAGTGTTTTTTTTTTTTTTTTAGTTGCTTAAAGTTGATCTCAAGTCAAGCTTTAATAATATCCAAACCGCACGCAAAATAAATGATAAGACTGATGCTAGCCTACAATGTAAAAGTTGAATTCAACTTACAAAAATTAGGAAATAAATACCTGGTCACAGTCTAGGTTTCGGTTGGAAGGCATTCCCCATCCATCGCCCCTCTGACAGACTGACACACACGCACAAAAAAATTAATTCCTAAGATCAGTGGGAGTTATAAATAAACATGAAATTCCGCAAACTGGGGAAATTGAATTGATAAATTGACTTGAGATAATTTTATGGATGCAATGAATAACCAAATAGCTGAGTGAAAATGGCAACCACAAGTAGACCAACATTGACTTGAGATAATTCTATGAAACTTGGGTAATGCAAAAGTAAAGAAGACAAAGAACTAGGCCATGATTGTCATTTACCAACGGATCTGTAAATCGAGCCATCAGAGGTTAAGATTGAAGATATGTGCTCCTTTAATAGTGGTAGTCATATCCGTTG
The DNA here is from genome assembly GCA_022495995.1 of Adenophora triphylla var. japonica. Taxonomy (NCBI): domain Eukaryota; kingdom Viridiplantae; phylum Streptophyta; class Magnoliopsida; order Asterales; family Campanulaceae; genus Adenophora; species Adenophora triphylla. The sequence continues at coordinate 40,299 of JAFEMH010004599.1, forward strand.
AACAGGCCGGTGTGGCTTTGGAGCTGAAACAATGAAAATGCAGTAACTTAAGTAAATGATATAAGATTTTACACCACTTAAACAGAAACAACGTATTTGGTCCAAATCTTCCTAAATGGTCTGTGCAGTTTAGTTGTTATCAACCAAATGAAAAACTTCTTCCCAATGGACCTTGAAAAGTATCTTCATCAACACTTTCACTTTCACCTCGCTAGTTCCAGATTTTTATGCATATTTTTTAGCGTGGAAAACTTTTGGAACGCTCTTAACTGCATTTATGAAATACTAGTAAAAGCCCGTGTCCGAGGACACGTTTTTTTTTTTTTAATTAAATTTTTTTTTTAAGGGCAAAATGGGAAAGGGACAACTTAGTGAGGCAAAATTGGAAATTTGGCCATTGAAACTGTTCATTGTACTGTAGCAAGGACAAGTTCCCATTTATACTATAGATTAGGGTGATTAATGTACCATTGGGGTTTCCTTGTTCGTAGAAGCTCCTGAACAGAGAGACTGCTTCAGAAGTCATTACTCCGCCGGTCCTTTTAAACCCCTTTTGTTGCCCTCTCTGCCACTAAGAAGAAAGGAAAAAAGAAAATTAACCAAGAGCAATGTTTTCACATACATATCCAATCGCAAGTAATGAACAAGAAATAAGATTACCCTTCGGGCATAAACAAAATTTCTCTTTTTGTCCTCTTCCAAACCTAAGAATCATTATGAATCTACAAGAAATATCTTGATTGGTCGAAAGAAAGTAGAATGAGTTATGAGCGTCTGGTCTACAGACATTTTAAGCGAATTCCAAACTTTGGCCTTCCATATGAGGTCGTAACAGAAGAAAAGTATGAACAATAAAGTCAGACACTCGGCTACATGCGGGAGTCTGCAGTTATCATATCAAAACTAGACATGACGAGTAAATTTGCCCAAATAATTAGCAATTGACTTGAAAAAAATTCAAAGAACAAAGAAGTCTGGTAAATGATGATGGTAAAAGAAATATGCCCGGCTGGTGGCTCAAACGTACTTTTATGCAGCGCCAATATTGATCCACAACCGCCAAACTTATCATTTGCACAGCCATAGTAAACTTCCTTTATGCCTATTTAGCGGGGAAGAAAATTATTAAGATTTTTCTAGTAAGTATTGTAACTAAAATAAGGCAGTTATCAAAACGTTACCCCCTCCGTCCCAGAAAGTTTGTCCCACTTTGAATTTTATGGTCAACTCAATTAAACTTTAACGACAATTTTATGAAAACCTAATTATCCTTGTGCAAATTATAGAATTTTTATTGATTAACCATTAGAGATACTACAATCAATCACAATTTTAAGAATTGCATAGAGATAATTAGGTTTTCATAATATTATGGTCAAAGTTCGATTGAGTTGACCATGAAAATTAAAATGGGACAATCTTTCCGGGACGACTGGATATTTAGTAAGGTAGTGGGCAAACCAAGAAATGACAAGGCTGCTGCACATATTATGCATGGTTCACAGGTTACATAAAGATAGCAGTTTGAGAAAATGTCTACACCTTCCGATTTTGAAAGTCCATTTTCTGCCACTGCTCAAGTAGGATATCAATAGCTTCCATTTCTGCGTGTCTTGTAGCCTGCATAACAATCTATTCTGTTAAATTCATGGCATCAAAGCAAGAAAAAAGAAAAAAGTGGCCAACATGCAAAAATATTCATAACAAAAGAGGAATCAGTACACAGTTCAACAATATTTTTTCTCACATCCTTTCAAGTCATGCAGCAAGATATTCACAGATGGACAGAAAATACCTGTAAGTCTACCACTTTTATACTTGATTTGGAGCTATCAAGTGATTGGCACTTGCTCATAACTAGGTAGTCGAAGTGACAACTTTTCTTATCTTTAAATTGTTGGCCTTAGAAACCAATAGATGTGGTCTCTCTACAAAAATTGGTTGGTAGATTTTACTAAACCTTGAAAGGATAAAGCACCCTTTTAAGAGTCTCCTCTTTTCTGTTCCCAATTTTTCATTTCTTCTTCGTTCTTCATGCTTTATTTGGCCATCTGACCCAGTGAAACCAAAAGCCTGATTACAGGGTAATCTTTCACCTCATCACTGTCCAACAGGAAGGAAATGACAGATCTCAAGTCCCTAATTCTAAATCAGTATATTATCCCCACCACTGTGTAACTTATTTCAAAACTACCTTGGGATTGACACGAGGTGCCAGCTCAAGAGAACGTAAAGGTGTCGATTAACTGAAATTGTGATTCTAGCGTGGAAAGTGATAGAATCAGTTTTCCCGTCTTTTTTAGTTTGAAATACACATTCATTGGGGTGATCAATTTGCTGAAGATAGCTGCAGAAAACTGAGCAGATAGGTAGAACAACCAAATTTAAACAGGAATGGAGGGAAACTGAGAGAGCATACATTGCGTGTCTCATTGGGATTGACACATTTTTTTGTAAGTTTATTCTTCAAAACGTATTATAGTAAAAGTGATTATTCTGAACTCAGATCTGTGTTTGGCTATCATATGTTAGAAGTGTGTAACAGCCTTGATTAACACTAGGGACAAAGTGTAAACTTATGTAGTACAAGACACTAAGGTCAGAACAAAACACCATCATAATAAAGAAAACCTTCTCTAGTTTTACTTGTTTCGACCACCAATGGGGGTGTTCGCGGTCCTAATTGATCTGGTTTTTCTCAAAATTTTAGGAAACCAGGATCAGACCAATTATTCGGTTATATATATACTCCCTCCGTCCCGGAACAATCTTCACAAACACTATTTGCACTGGTTTTAAGGAAGGAGTATTATATTGAAAGTGTTGTGAGTGTGAAAATAAAATAGGAGAGAGAATGAGTGGAGAGAATAGTAAATTATAATGGTGTTGTGAGTATTAAAATAATGTAGGAGAGAGAATGAGTGGAGGGAATAGTAAAGATTCCTTTCCATTTTAGGTAAGTTTTAAATGTGTGAAGTAAGTTTTGGGACGCCCAAAAGGGAAAGTCTGAAGATTGTTCCGGGACGGAGGGAGTATATATATACTCCCTCCGTCCCACCTCACTTGACACCCTTGAGGTGGGCACGGGAACTAAGAAAAAAGAATAAAATAAAAAAAATGTGTGGTAGAAAATGAAGAGAGAGAATGAATGGGGTAAATAATAGTGTTGGTTGAATAAATTGAGTGGTGGAAAATGAAGAGAGAGAATGAGTGGTGGGGTAGAGTGAATATAAAATTATAAAAAGTAGGCTATTTTGGGAAGTGTCAAGTGAGCTGGGACGGCCCAAAATGGAAATAAGTGTCAAGTGAGGTGGGACGGAGGGAGTGTATACATATACATATATATATACATATACATATAGATATATATACTCCCTCCGTCCCATTAAGCTTAAGAAGATTCCATTTTGCGCGGGAATTAAGGAATATTATTATAGTATTAGGAGAGAGAATGAGTGGAAGAAGTGTTGTGAGTGTGAAAAATTAAATAGGAGAGAGAATGAGTGGAGGGAATAGTAAATTATAATGTGTTGTGAGTATTAAAATAATGTAGGGGAGAGAATGAGTGGAGAGAATAGTGATTTAAGGTTTCCTTTTTGGAATTTCTTAAGACTTATGGGACGCCCAAAATGGAAAGTTTTCTTAAGACTTATGGGGCAGAGGGAGTATATATATATATATATATATATATATATATATATAATAATAAGTCCGGTCCGATCCGATCCAGACCATGAATATTTTTTTCAAAATTAGAATCGGATCAAATAATCGGTTCCATAGATATTTGGAACCGTAACTGCACCAATAATATGGTTCGTTACGGTCCGGTTTCACGGCTTTTTTTTCCACAGCCCTAACCACCATGACAGTGAGAATTTCACCAATTTCATTCACAAATTCACTGTTTCTTCACTTAATACTCCACAGTAATGCAAAATGAAATGTTTTGCCAGATTTTTAATACAATGCAGACTTTTTTTTTCCAGGACTGGCTACAAACAAGTGAAGTGTATAAGCAAAACAGAAACATGTTAACTCATTGCCTGTAAGCGATTATTCTTTCAAGCATTTTGTCGAACACCTAACATGCACAAGAAAAGAGAACAATTTATTGCTACATGCGAATCGAAAATTCAAACCTATACTGTATATATCAAGAAATTACTTGAGTCAATCCATAAAAGAATAAGAGAGAGAGAGAGAGGAAATGATTGCATACAAGTTACAAATGAACAAAGATTTGTAGGGCTGCAGCAGACGTCAACCTTGGTAGTGCCCGAATTTTTTATTTTTATTTTTTATTTTTTGTACAATGCAAAGGGGCAGATCCGGGGCAGAGGTGGGTAGGGCTCAAGCCCACCCAAGATTTTTAGAATTTTTGTTTTTTTTTTTATTATATCCACACCGAATTGGTGATACGTCCAATGTTCAGACACAAATTCTCTTCCTCCCTCCGATCCGATATAGGTATAGAGTCAGACGGCGAATTGGTTGAGAACAAGGATGGCTATGCGATTACCTTGTCATCCTTTTATCTCCGTAATCGTCTCTCTCTCTCTCTCCTTCTGTTTCTATTTAATTTGACCTAATTTCGCTATTTGATCATATAATTGATACGAGTACTGCTTTTATAACTTTCTTGTTTCAGTTTGGGAATAATTACCAACTAGGGTAACGTACTTAACCTTCATTTTCGCAAAAGGTAACGTACTAACTAGTTACTGACTTAGGTATCGTACTTTCAAAATTAATTTCAAATAAGGTATTGAACCAAATTTTTAACTAACGTCGTTAAAAAACCTAACGGACATTGTCAACCTCGTTTTATAACTACCCCGCCCACCCCCCACCTACCCCATCCCACCCACCCCCCACCCCACCCCACCCACCCACCCCCACCCCCACCCCAAAAACCCACCTGTCCACCCCCTTTCTATCCCACCCCCCCACCCCAAAAATTTTTTTAAAATGATTAAATTTTTTTTTTGGGGTGGGGGGGGGGGAGGTGGGTGGGGTGGGGGTGGATGGGTGGGTGGGTGGGGTGGGGTAGTTACAAAAAATGATTAAATTTTTTTTTGGGGGTGGGTAGGTAGGGGGTGGGCAGGTGGGTGGGTGGGGTAGTTACAAAAAACGATTATTTTTTTTTTTTTGGGTGGGGGGTGGGTGGGTGGGGTAGTTAGAAAAATGATTAAAAATATATTTTTTGGGGTGGGGGGGGGGTGGGTGGGGGTGGGGGGGTGGGGTAGTTAGAAAAAATGATTAAAAAATATTTTTTTTTGGGGTGGGGGGTGGGTGGCTTAGTTATCAACGAGGTTGACAAAGTCTGTTAGGTTTTTTAACGACGTTAGTTAAAATTTTGGTCAAATACCTTATTTGAGATTAATTTTGAAAGTACGATACATAAGTCAGTAACTAGTTAGTTCGTTACCTTATTTGAAAAAAAAAAGAAAAGTACGGCACCCTAGTTGATCGATTGCCCGTTGAGTTTGATAAGATGTAGGTTCTGCAAATTCAATTTTTGAATCTATCTAGAAATGAATCTATTTTTTTCAACGTTTTTTTTTATCAATCTAAAAAAAGAAAGAGGGATTAGCTTTTTGGGTGTGGGGTATTTTGTTTATTTTGTCACTTATATAGTCTCATTCGACAAGTCAATATATTTTTTATTTTTTTAGGAATGGAGCTTTACATGTCTGTACTTTCTTGAAGTTGCACTATAATTATAGTCAATTTTAGAAATGAGACTATTTTTTTAACTAACTAAAAAGGAAAGGACTATTGTCTTGGGGCAGAAGGAGTAATAGATTAATGAATTGAATTGAGGATTTGGCGTCTGGTGCTTCATTTCACCAAAGGCTTCCTTTGAGAACATGGGAGAAGCAAAGTTCCGCATTCTTTGAATAAGCAAAGTTCTGCATTCCTGAATGTACTGATATCTATGGGTTGTCCAATTGTGTTATCAGTGTTAAGCCTGAAATGTAGTGCACTTTTTTATTAGGTTTTCCATTTGAAATTGCTATTTGAGACTACTGTGATAAACACCATATAATTGTTGTTATTGTTTGAGTATAAACGCCAAATGAGACTATATGTAACTTCTTTTTTCGATAAATGAAGTTATTTTTCATGATTGTTACTGTTTACAATATTTTTTAATACCAAGCCCACCTGGTTTAAAAATCTTGGATCCGCCACTAGCCGCTGAAGTTAGTTCGTAAGGAAAATCCCTCAAAGTTTGAATATATTTCATAATGGTCCTTCATGTAACAGTGGGTTAAAACTCTTGATTTTGTATGTCCATTCGGTTCACAACACCCCACCTTCCACTCCATGACGACCAGCGGTAGTGAAGCGACGTTATAACCAAGGGTTATTTGATTGACGCCTTTATATTTTGAAAGATAACATTTCACTACCTTTGAAATTAGAAAATACATATCCTTTATCATTAAGATGAAAAAAAATGTCGGTACAAAAGAAAATACCATTATCCTTTTTTCTTTTTTCCAAAGGGGAGGGGTCAGATGCAATAATAACAAAGTGTTAGTTTCAAAATATTTGAGGTGAGTTAACATAAATCCTTATATGACATCGTGAAAGAAAAGTGTTAGGCGATTCTCTCTCATTTTATCTTAAATGAGTGCAACTCCTACTTTCCCCCCGGTTACCTCATTCCTAAGTTGTTTCTTTCTTTTATTCCACACATTCATCGTATCATACGCATTTCTCTCTCCCATATTTATCTTATGAATATGACGTTGTTCCACGCCCCAACACTCAATGTCATATTGCAGGTCTAAGTGTTGTGCGGTAGAATATTTTCTTTAATCTACGGGGCATGTAAGGACCAAATAGAAATTATGTGTCACTCTTCCACTTCAACTAACATGCTTTAATCCTATTAGTCACATCTCCATTCAATTCTATATCATTTTGAATTAAAAAATCCAATATAGCAAAAAAGTCAAAAACTTGGACCGTCTTCCCATTGATAATGAATACACTAGTCAGCCCGGCCCGACCCTCCAAAGACAAGCCCGTGGACCAGGCGGACTAACCCGACCTGTTTCCTTCTTGCCCGCAGACCAAGCCCGCCCATCAAGGTGGTATCCGACCTGCTCCGTTTGCCTGTGTAAATAGGTGTGCAGATCTACATGTTTTTTATATATAAATTCCATAAATTCAAAACAAAATGAAGGTAATGGGATAGAACTCTGGCCATTCCAATTGAAACAAAGCACCTAACAACTAACAACTGAGCCACTCGCTTCTATATGCTAATGGATAAAAGATGAAATGAAGGAGGGGATATTCGAACTTGACAAATACAACTTAAGGGGAAAACTTTACCACTCTACCAAGCCCTTTCATATGTTAATCTATAGAATATTTAATATTAATTAAAAGAAAAAACTAGAAATTTGTAAATTGGCAGGCTTTGCGGGGCAAGCTTGATGGGCCAAAAAGACCACGAGCTTGACCCGGCCAGTGGCCTAATTTTTGGATCGGGCCTGCCTCTTCTACACGGGCTGGGATATGCGGGCTGGATGGTGGGCTTGGCGTACAGAGGGCTGGGAGGCAACGGGCGGAGGACTTGCGGGTCGACCTACGATTTTGGGCCCGAAGTGTTCATCATTACTTCCAATCGAATGTGATCACCCCTGTCTTCATGCTTCCAATTCTGCTAAACTTACACTCCAAATATCCAGTCTTCTCTTGCTTATACTTAGTGTAAAACCTGGAGATTTCAAAGATTTTCTCCACAATTTCAACTTACTTTCAACACCTTTTTTTGTCTTATAAATAAGCACAAATCATCGACGAACATCATACACCATGCTATATCATTTTGGATTGACCTCGTCAATTCATCAATTATTATACAATACTACATAGCAAATAGAAATGGACTAAGTGCAAAACTGTTGCTTTACAATTGTAATGGGAACTCTTTTATCTTCCTAACACCATACACTTGTACTAGCTTTATATGCATGTCCTTAACAATGTCAATAAATTTATTTGAAACACTTTTCTTTATTAAAGCCCATCAAAGTACCTCTTTTGTTACTTTATCATACACTTTCTCTAAATCAATGAAAATCATATGTAAATCTTTCTTTTTATCCTAATATTTCTTCATCATATGTCTCATATATTGCCTATATAGTCGATCTTTCAGGCATAAATTCAAATTGGTTATCTGAAACTGAAATCTTCACAATTCTCCTTAGGCTTTGTCAAATCACTTGCTCCTAAAGTTTCACTATATGATTCATTAGTTTGATCTCCTGGTAGTTGTCACAATGTTGGGCATCACATTTGGTTTTATAAAAATGAATCATAGTACTTCTCCTCCACTCCAACGACATTAAATTTATATTTTTTATTTTTGGTTTAAAAAATGGAAAAGGGAAAGATGAAGATGTGATTATACTGGGGGAAGCTGGCCAAGTAACTAGTTTCTTTTTCTTTCTTTTTGTTGTTCTTTTTGTTTTTTTGTATATTTGTTTCTATTTAATTTATATACATTTTTTTTATTTTAAAAATAACGATTTAAATAATTAGAGAAATTAAAAAGGAAAACGTCTAAGAAGCATTAGTAAGTAAACTTATCAAAATTTTAAATTTGAATATGTAAAAGAAATACAAATCGGGGTGTTTGAAAATATTCACATACTTGAGATGTTAGTCAATACTTTATTATTCCTTCAAATATAAATCGTAAGCATTTTTTTACATGATCATGTGCGTAATTTAAACGTACTGGGTTGCGCGTAGTGACATTTTTTATTAATATTAATAACATTGGATAAAATTCTCAGTTGTTCGTAATTGAGACTATTGTTCACAACTGATAAATTCTCATGTATTGATAAATAATAGATTGTAAACAATTGAGAAATACTCATATGTTTAAAGGGCGATAACTCATTTTTTGAAGTGATTTCAGCCTTCTATATATAACTTAGAAGTAAAGTTTTAAGTTGTCTAAAGAAAAACAAAGATTTTTGGGTTTAAACAAGAGAAAACTTAGATTTCTACGTTTGTACAAGTTTAAACTAAAAGTTTTGAAGTTTGAACAAACTTGTGAGCAATTGAGAATTTCTCGATTGTTCACAACATAAAAATGATAGTATTTAAAGTTGCTCAAAAAATTATATGATGTTGGTTTGAACAAATGAGAACTAAGACTTATGGGGTCTGAACAAATGAGAGTTTATATTTCCCAAGGTCTGAACAATTGTAGCTCTCAATTACTTAAATAGGGAGGATAATGTGACAATATATTCATCTTAAATTAAAAAAAATTTAGTTGTCAGTTATTTAAGTAATTTAAAAAGGGGGGTTATTATGACATCATATTCATCTTTGTTATATACAACTGAGAATTTAAGTTCTTAGTTGTTTAAAGGGGAAGGCTATTGTGAAAACACATTCACTCATCTTAGTTTGAAATAAAATTCTTTTTTGGTTTTTTTTTTGGGGAAAATTACCGTTGGGTCCTTCATTCTAAGTGAAAAGATCAATTTAGACAAGTATTTTGAAATTTAACCGACTAGTTCGGCATCATAATCAAAATTTCATCTAGTCCTTCGCTACCCAACACACCATCTCATCCACACACGACACACACACACACACTCTCTCTCTCTCTAATTTCTCTCTACTTTCTGTCTCTCTCTTCTTCATCTCCGGCAATCTCTCGCCTCCCATCACTGGCGACCACTCCGGTATAAGCCCATTCATAACGATTTGACCAGATCTGCTCTTTCTACACCTCCGATCTTCTCTTTCTACAATGATTGGGTCATATCTGTCTTTCAATAACGATTTGGCCAGATCTGCTCTTTCTACACCCCCTTCATCTCCGACGATCTTTAATTTTGTTGATTTTCTTTCAATTTTTTCTCACCTCCTGATCTCACTCTTAATCGCGATCCAGAATATCATCCTCCCGCCGATGACGACAAGCTGAAGCAAATTCTCTCTCTTGAGTTTCAAAATATGGCCGTGAAAGATGCCGAAGGATCGGCATTACTGTCAGCTAAGCCAAGTATATGCATAGATTTTCTGATGGAACTCATGTATGGTCGGAGACCTTGTTGACGTTTTGGATTTTTTTTATTTTCATGTTGAATTTGTTGGGAAAACGTTCTGCATTCTGCCAGGCGGATATTTCTTTATGCAATTCCATCCTCTTCAAACCGTTGGCTAGATTCTTAATTTGATTCTGCTTTCTTATTATAGCATGTCATCTCATTTTATCTCTGAGAATTCTTTACACCTTAAAATAGTAGCTACTGTGCTTTACGAAAGTACTTAACACTATGGATAAGCATTAGTCAACCTACCATAAAAACATTGCAGAATCTTATCACATGTAAGAGAATATAATTTTGTATCTTTCTGTTTAGTTTTTAATATCTTTTTTTTGGATGATTTTGATTTAGTTCTTTATGCTTTATAATTGCCACTTTTGTTTTCTAACCAGATTCAAAGAAACATAGACATTGTAGTTGCAGTAGGAATGTTTAAGAGGGCAATATAAAGTTTATAGTCTTGGTTGCAAGGATATATGTCATAAAGGTTAAATGCAAATCGCAACTCCTCACGGGGCTCATCACAACTGTGAACTTAACAATAAACAATAGTGAACCTAAGTAAAACAACTGTGAACATAACAAATATGTCAAATAATTTCATAAAATTGCAAAAATAGAGTCATAAAGGACTAAAACAACTGTGAACTTAACAAAAAACAATAGTGAACTTAACAAATAGGTCAAATAATCTCATAAAATTGCAAAAATAAAGACTATAAAATTCTAAAAACAACTGTGAACTTAACTAAAACAACTGTGAACTTAATTAAAAACAACTGTGAACTTAACAAATATGTCAAATAATCTCATAAAATTGCAAAAATAGAGGCCATAAAAGGACTAAAACAACTGTGAACTTAATAAAAAATAACAGTTAACGTAAGTAAAAACAACTGTGAACATAACAAATATGTCAAACAATCTCATAAAATTGCAAAATTAGAGGCCATAAAGACTAAAACAACTGTGAACTTAATAAAAAACAACAGTGAACTTAACAAGTAGGTCAAATAATCTCATAAAATTGAAAAAATAAAGGCTATAAAATACAAAAAACAACTGTGAATTTAACTAAAATAACTGTGAACTTAACAATAAACAACATTGAACTTAACAAATAAGTCAAATAATCTCATAAAATTGCAAAATAAAGGCTATAAAAGACTAAAAAAAATTGTGAACTTAACTAAAAAAATTTGTAAATTAAGTAAATGATAGTCATTTTCATGCAGAAATTATGAATTTAGCTAAAACAACTGTGAACTTCTCTTAATTGTTATTGGAACAAATGTAAAAAAAAAAACTGGGAACTTATCAAAAACAACTGTGAACTTAATTAGAACAACTGTGAACTTGACAAATATATCAAATTTGCTTCAAATTATATATTGATGCTGCTAGTTTGATTGGTTTTGACGATACGAATAATACAATGGTCTTGAATTTTTTTCTGAGTTCTAGATCTTAAGATATTTCATTTTAAAGTTTTGGGAGAAGAAAAAAACGAAAAAGAAGGGGGAGAAAGGGACAGCGAGTTGTCCCTTTCTCCCCCTTCTTTTATGTCAAAGGGACAGCGACAGCTGTCCCTTTGACATAAAGTGCAGGTGGCATTAACAATGACGCGGGTGAGCTTATAACCGACGGACCTGGTGGTAAATTCATGAAATATGTGTTCTTGGTGGTTGTTTTCATTAGGATGAGGGACTATTTGATAATTTCCCCTTGTTTTTGTTTTTGTTTAAAGGGGTCCATTGTGACAACACATTCATTTCTGTTTAAAGGGGTTGATTGTGACATCATATTATGACAGCTCATTCATCTTAGCTTTTAAGACCTAAAAAATTTAATTTTCGATTGTTTAAGAGGAAAGAGTATTGTGACAAACACATTCATCTTAGTTTTGAATAACAAAGAATTTAAGTTCTTGTTTGTTGAGAAAGAATATGAGAAAATGAAAACTGAAGATAAAAAAATAAAAATCAAAGTTTATCAAAACTGAAAGAAATGGAGTGGCTAGGAAGTTCACAAGAACACGAAACTAGCTGATGTGAGTCCTAATGCTATCGCACCAGCACTAGCACAACAGAGAAATGCAGCGGAATAATAAAATTGAAAAGAAATAAACAAAGGATTTAAACACTTATCTACAGCAATATGATGTAGACAATAAATTTCTCTTATTAAATCACTTTTGAACCGGTTACAAAATGTAAACTAAGAGAATGACTAAATCAACAAAGGAACTCTCACTAAAACATAACTCCTCTTAGCATGAAATCTCTCAGCCTTTCGCAGTGTAAAAACGGTGTGTGTAGAACTGCCTTGGATCGTGTATTTATAGCCAAGGAGTTCTAAGCTAGACGGGTAAGGATGATCATGGTGGATAGCTTGATTATCATCAATCTTCCTTTATCTCTTTATCTTCTTCAAGCCATCTTTATCCCATGTGAGAGTCCTACAATAAACAACCAAAACAATACTAAACACATAATAAAATTTCGGTTAATATGTTAGTAGAAATAAAAATAATATACAAATTATTGACTTAAATTAAATAAAGAAAAAAGTAACAAAACCTTCAATAAGTCAACCTCTTTGACTTGGCTAAGTGTGATGCTATCACACTTTCAATCTCCCCCTGTTTTGTTGCTTTCTGTTCAAAAACAAATCTCAAGCACACCATATTTTAAACACAATATAAGCTAAAGATTATCAATCACAAGATATAAAATGGAGAGCTCGAATGCTCCCCCTAAAAACTAGCTATTAAAAACCATAAACAACCTTGTTCAAAACAAGTCCAAAATATCCAAACCAAACCAACGCAAACAAAGCAAAAACATCACCATTGTTCCTAATTAAAAGCAAGAAATTAAACTTGTTTTCAAACACATCATAAAACAGAAGAACCCCATTCAGTTCATGGCTCTGCCCCATTTCTGATTTGGATTCGCATCCATTTCGGCTTGAGTTTCCGCGAGCAGTTCCCACCTGAATTCATGACTTACTTCTTGGTACACACGGCTTGAGCTAGCTCCCCCTTTTTTATCAGAAAGATTGTCCCTTGCAGCCAAAAATTTGTTCCTCCTTGCAGACACTTCTTGGAATTGTACCCTAGTGTTGAGCATCCATCTTTCCAAAAACTTTATTTCATCAGTAAGTACCTTCACTTGGTCCACAGGTGGTGCTGGTGATGTACGTACATCTTCAGTAGCATCAACAAGTTCATCTTCATCAACATCTTGAGCATCAATCACTGGATCATCAGGGAATGCTACAGGCAGATCTACAGTCCTTGTGGTACATTCTAACACTGGTTGGTTATTAAATGGTTCAATCTTTTTAACTGCCCTATCAGATATAAGAATCTCCACCCCTTGTTTCAAGCATAATCCAGTAATTAAACATGGAAAAGGAAGGTCAGAAGGAAGTTCTTTTTTAGCAAACTGAACTACACTCCCAAAAATAATCTCACCCAAATTAAACTCTTGACCATTAAAAATCCTATAGATTAGGTCAGCATGAGGCACAGTTACTATGTTCTTATTGGATGTGGGTTTCCAATTGAAGGTTGAGACTTTGAACAGAAAACCACATAAAGAGGTGAGCATAGTACACTTGAACTGAGTGTGCCATGTGGGATCAAGACCATTGGTGAGGGAATTGGCAATCTCATTTTTAGGAGCCATGGGTGGAGGGATGTGAGGAGAGGGAGCAAGAAGGAAAATATTGATCATAGCAGGAGAAAAAGAGATGGTTCTACCACGAATTTTCACTTTCTCAAAGTCATCAGACCTAGGATCTTGGATTGCTTGGACAAGACTTGAATAAAACTCACTAACAAGAGAAGGGTAATAGAAATGGGGAAAGGACACAGAGTATAAAAGGCCTTTTTCTTCCAGATACCTTTTCATACCAACTTCCTCAAAAGTTTTGTCAATAACTCTTTCAACCAAAAAGCCTTTCTTTCTAAAGAATCCAAACATTTCCTTAACGGATTTTGACATAAATTTCTCTAGAGAGTGAGGGCTTACCTTCCTTGTGGAGGGTTTTGATCTTGGGGTATGCCTTGACATAGGCATTTCTGCTTTGGATGAGCTGGACTTCCTTAGGCTTCTTCTGGGTGAGGGTGCAGATGTGATTACATCTTCAGCAGCATCCTCCTTCTCAGCTTCCAGTTCATCTCTCCCAAGCTTAAATGTCTCATCTTCAGCTTCATTATCATCTGAACCAATATCAGATGCTTGGGCAGAGATTGAAGCCACAGCCTCAGCTTTGGATTTTCTCATCTTCCCTTTGCCTTTCCTCAGATCAAGGAGAGCTTGAAGAGGGATATGTTCCTGCTCATCATATTCTTCAACATCATCACCTTCAGAATGAACCCCAAAGTACCAGTTGCCTGGTGAAGACTGAGCAGGGGCTACTGGTGAGTTAGCTGGAGGGGATGGAGTTGGAGATGCAGTAGCACCTTTGGTAGCACGAGCAGGGGACAGAGGAGGTGTGGAGATTCTACTAGGTGGCAGATCCCCAGGTCTAACAATGACATGAGGAAAGATATCACCCAAGTCTTGAGCAGCAGATTCAACTATTTCCTCAGCCTCCTTCAATTCCTCAAGCTCTACAGACTAAGCTCTTCTAGACACAACTTTGAATGCTTCAACATCACCTTCATCAGATTCACTTGAGTAAATAGTGAGACCACCCAAGTATTTCCTACGTTGAGATTGGGGTTTACCAGAGGAGCTACCTGAGCCACTAGCCGTTGATTTTCCCCTTTTTCTCTTCAGATCAGCAGAGGGGTCATAATCTTCATCCTCACCTTCAATGAACTCAGGCTCGGCCATATTGGGGCGAACCTTAGGAGTATATTCCCCCATGTTAGGAGAAAAACCCTTCTGCCTCAGGGACCAGTTAGGACCCTTAGTCATGCCAGCCACAACACCAACCGCCTTCAAATCCCCAGGATCATCAGCGTCAATGACGTTATCAGCAGCACCAGGGAGTGACATTGAGACCGGGGCAGCATCAACATCGACAAAAAGCTCCACGGCAGCTTCGGTTGGGGCCACCGGAGATGGAGGAGACGAACGATCGGCGATCGGAGAAGGAGGGTTGGACGGAGAAGCCATTTAATTTGGTGGAGAGCAAAGGAAAAACCGAGATGGTTTTTGGAATTTCTAAGGGTTTTTGGGTTGATCACAGTGACCGGTGAGGGTTTATGAAAAGAGGGTTTGGGTATTTATTTGATGTGATGGCATGTCATTTAACACAACTAGGCTTAGGTCACTTCTGAGCAATTAGAGTTTCATTTGAACTAAACACTTTGGTCGGTTGAGATCCTTGGAGTAATTGAGCCCTTCACATTCTTGGAGATTTAGATGATAAAGTTAAACACTAAAAAAATCTTTTTAGATAATGTAACTACCATAGAGACAATAAAAATCCACATACTTATACTCTCCCTAAACATATGGACATTAAAAAAATTTATAAGAAATTTTGTTGAGCATAAAATATTTTAACAGAAATAATTTCGAAGGAGAAAAACATTTGATTAAAAATTTTCACCAAGGGCCAGGTTGACCTACAATTTTGTCTAAACATAATGATTCATAATTTACACACATGCGAAGGATAAATCTCAGTATATGTGTGGCATAGTATGTAATTACATCAGGGGACGCATTTCCTCTGAGAAAGTCAATGAATTGAAATCTTGTCTTGCTTGACCTCTAGAATGCTTCCACATAAAATTTTTCGTGGAAAAATATATTTTGGGTAGCTTTCACTCTTCATTATTCTCATGGATAGCCCTCTTTCGAATGATCTTTTCAATTTGACCCAAACTTTCTCTTGATGTCATTTTGATCACATTGAAATGACTTCATACCATGAGTGGAGTAGCTGTTTCCCTTTTTATTTTTTTTTTATTTTTTTTGCACCCACCAAGAGACATCCAGTAGGATAAATTTTGAGTCAACAGTTGTTGACTACTTTTTAAGAAGAATTCACAATTCAGAGAGGAAACAGATTAAAGATGCAATACAAGTGACCACACTGAGATAAATCATGCAATGCATTTTTTTTAGAGTTGTAGTATACAGGTGTTAGTTATGATGTGACCACACAGGGGATCACACCATCAATTTGCACACAAAATCAGAGACTTCCTTAGAGTGGAAAATCTCTGAAAATCAAGGGCTTTGGTGAAAATATCAGCCAACTGTTTTTCAGTGCTAATTGATTTCATGCTAATAATTTTTTGCCCAACAAGATCACGAATAAAATGATGTCTAATGTCAATGTGTTTAGTACGTGAGTGTTGAACAGGATTTTTTGAAATTTCTATGGCACTTAAATTATCACAAAAAACAGTCAGGGTATCACTTTTAAGACCATAATCTTTAATCATCTGATCCATCCAAAGAAGTTGAGAACAACAACTTCCTACAGTCACATATTCTGACTCAGCAGTAGATAGGGATACACAGTTTTGTTTTCTACTATACCAAGATACTAAATTGTTCCCAAGATAAAAACAACCACCAGTTGTGCTTTTCCTATCATCAGTGTTGCCTGCCCAATCAGAGTCACTGAATCCTACCAGATTTGTGTTGGTTTCTCGAGTATAGCTTAGCCCTAAATTGACAGTTCCACCAACATATCTAATTATTCTTTTTACAGCTTTGAGGTGGGATAATTTGGGGCAAGCTTGATATCTAGCACACAGGCATACACTAAACATGATGTCTGGGCGACTTGCTGAAAGGTACAACAAGCTCCCAATCATACTTCTATATAAGGTGGGGTCAACATCCTCACCATTCTCATCTTTGAACAACTTTTGGGATGATCCCATAGGGGTTTTAAAGTGAGATGCATTGTCAAGGGAGAATTTTTTAACCAAATTTTTGGCATATTTACTTTGAGAAATGAAAATTCCTTCCTTACTTTGTTTTATTTGAAGGCCTAACATGTAGTTCAATTCACCAACCATACTCATTTCAAAGGTGTTGGTCATACTTGTGACAAAATAGTCTAGCATATCTTTGGAAGAAGATCCAAACACAATGTCATCAACATAAATCTGGGCCACCAATATCCCTACATTTTCTTTTAAGATAAATAGGGTTTTATCTACCTCACCTCTCTTAAACCCCATTTGAATGAGGTGTTCAGTTAGCCTCCCATACCAAGCTCTAGGAGCTTGTTTTAAACCATATAGGGTCTTTTTCAGCTTATAAACATGATCAGGGAAATGAGGATCAGTGAAGCCCTTAGGTTGCTCAACATAGGCTTCTTCATTTAAGACACCATTGAAAAATGCACTCTTTACATCCATTTGATGTAGAGTAATGTCCAAATAACAGGCAATGGCAAGTAGAAGTCTAATTGATTCTATCCTAGCAACAGGAGCAAATGTTTCTTCAAAATCTAGCCCTTCTATTTGAGTGTAGCCTTGGGCTACAAGCCTAGCGTTATTTCTGATAATTTGCCCATTCTCATCAGTTTTGTTCTTAAAGATCCACTTAGTTCCTATTACATTTCCTCCTATAGGTCTAGGAACCAAGGTCCATACATCATTTTTCTCAAATTGATTTAGTTCTTCTTGCATGGCAACAATCCAATTATCATCTTTCATAGCTTCTACAACATTCTTAGGTTCAATATTGGAAACAAAACAACAAGAACTAACCTTGTTTACTTGTGATTCAACACAAATTAGCCCAGCCAACTCACGATAGTTGACCCTTGACTTTTCCCTTGTGCTAATTTTCTCGTTTACATCACCCACTACTTGAGATATTGGATGATTCTTTTAAACTCTGCTGGGTACGTCTTTGGACCTATCCAAATTAGCATCTTCACAGTCAGAATCTTCAGATTCTGAACCAGATTTTGTTTGCCCTGATGTAGGTGATGATGTGCTCGCATCAGTACCTGAATCTACTTTATGCAGTCCATTTTGTTGCGTCTGTTCTGTTTGATTCTGAGATTCCTGCATTGTCTCTATACAATCTGAGACATCATCTTCAAGAGATTTTAAATTTAGGTCAGCAGTATCATCAAATGTAACATTAATTGATTCCATCACAGTTTTAGTTCTAAGATTGTAGACTCTATAAGCACGACTATTTGTGGAATATCCAAGAAAAACAACTTTGTCACTTTTGGAATCAAATTTAGATAGATAATATCTATCATTTAGAACATAGCATATGCATCAAAAAACATGAAAATATTTAAGAGTAGGTTTTTTACCAAGTAGGATTTCATAGGGAGTCATGGTTGATCCAACTCTCAAATAAACTCTATTACCTATGTGACAAGCAGTATTAAGTGCTTCAGCCCAAAATCGTTTAGAGATGTTTTTAGAACTAAGCATGACACGAGCCATCTCTTGCAATGTACGATTTTTTCTTTCAGCAACCCCATTCTGTTGAGGAGTTTTAGGGGCTGAAAAATCATGGGTGATTCCTTTGGAGTCACAAAATTTTGAGAACAAGGTGTTCTTATATTCAGTTCCATGATCAGACTTAATTTTGATAACTTTCTTACCATACAAATTTTTCACTTTTTTGTACCAAACTTTAAATACTTCAAGTGCTTCAAATTTTTCTTTTAAATATAGCACCCAAGTATACCTAGAGAAATCATCTACACAAACAAATGAATACTTCTTTTTACCTAAGCTCTCAACCTCAATAGATCCCATAAGGTCAATATGTATTAATTCCAAAATTTCAAACGTGGAACTTTTGTCAACCTTTGGATGAGAGCTTTGGTTTGCTTGCCCTTTTGACAAGGACCACACACACTTGATTGTTTAAAGTCAAGCTTTGGCAAGTGTTTAACAGCATCAAATCTAACTAATTCTTCTATTTTCCTATAGCTAGCATGTCCTAACTTTTGATGCCATAGTTCAAGTTCATTTTTTTGAAGCTAAGGCAGGATAAATTGTCACCAAATTTGTAACAATTATCTTGAGACCTTACTCCAGTGAATAGGCACTGATTTGTGTTATCAAACACTTTGCACTCATGTTTGTCAAAATTAACATGTAAATTATCATCACACAGTTGGCTTATACTAATAAGATTAGCTTTCAAACCCTCTACATGATAGACATTTTTTAATTTAGGCATGTTATTCACACATAAAGTACCTTTACCAACAATCTTACCTTGTACTCCTCCCCCATAATTCATATTTCCACCTTTGACAGTGATGTAATCCGTGAGGAATTCTGCATTACCTGTCATGTGCCTTGAGCACCCGCTATCAAAGTACCATGAGCTAGCAATGCTGCTCTTGAGAGAGGTGAACACTACCTTGCATTCCTCATTCTTCTTTTCTATCCAAACAAACTGGCCTGTTTTTTGGCGATGTGAGTGGTGATGTGAGTGCATCCGTCCACTCATCTGAGGAGCATCTTTTCCCAGGTTATGAATCCTTTTGTAACAAAAAGGTCTTATGTGTCCTGGTAAGAAGCAGTAATGGCACACAAATCTTTTCTTTTTGTTTGATGATTTCGTGTTGTGAAAAGTCTTAGGTTTTGAGGAACTAACTCCTTCTTTTAAAAAATTTGATTCATAGCCAAAACCAGTTTTCGAAACTTTACTCACATTAAGAACCTCATCAAGAGTATCCTTTCCAGTATTCATTTTTTCAAAAGTTTTCTTGGCCTCTGTGAGTTCGATTTTGGTCTTCTCAAGCTCAATGTCACGTTTAGTGAGCATGACCTCAAGTTTAGCTAATGAATCTTTTTGATTGTCATTTTCAGTGGATAAATCTTTAAGTTCACCTTTTACTTTCGATAGTTCAGTGGAGAGTTTTTCATTTACCTTTTCAAAGACGGCAATTTTTTCTACACGCTTTTCCCAATCGGCATATAGCTCAGCATAGGCATCAAGAAGTTCTTGATAGCTTCCATCATCTTCTTCTGCATTCTCAGATTTCTTGTTCAGTGAGGAGGTATAACAGTTTATAATAGATTCAGAAGATGTGATGGTAGATGTGATAACATCTGAATCTGCATCAGATTGATGTTTATGATTTGGAGGCGAGATTTCCATGATTGCTAAGTTTAGCGACTCATCTTCGTCCTCACTATCACTAAGGGTCGCACTTAGGCTCATCCCCTTTTTCTTCAGAGTATTGGCACATTCATTGGCATAATACCCAAAGCCTTTGCAGGCTCTACACTGAACAGATTCAGATCTATTTTTAGAGAAACTAGTGGGTTTCTTGAAAGTACTCTCATTATCCTCTTTTGGTTTATCAAAAGTAGTTGGTTTTTTAGATGAAAAATTGTTGTCCCTTTTGTTTTTGAGAAAAGAAGTAAATTTTTTTGTTAAAAGAGCAACATCTTCGGTTTCCAAGTTTGAAGTATCAATTTCATTTGTGATTTCCTCAATCTCTTTTGAAATTGAGGATGCTTTAGATAAACAGAAGCAAGAGCAACACTTTCAGCTTTATGTTGTTGCTGAATGGAAATGTTCATTTCAAACATGGTTAGCTTACCCACACGAGTATCTAAAGCCATGGTTGCAGTGTCATTTGCTTCTTCAATAGCAGCTATTTTAATGTTGAACTTATCTGTGACAGTCCTTAACATTTTACATACTAATCTAGCATTTGAAATAGGCTCACCTAGGGAGAGGCATTCATTTGAGATTTCTCTTATTCTAGCATAATAGCTTTTTATGTCCTCATTCTCAGTCATCCTCAAGTTTTCAAATTTGTCATGAGAATTCTTAACCTAGTGGCTTTGACACTGTCATCACCTTCACAGTGAGCTTGCAAAATATCCCAGGCTTTCTTTGCTATATTTTGATTTAAAACAAGTCTAAACATGTGTTCATCCACATGACTTGAAATAGCACCAAGAGCCTTGGAATTGTAATTAGCAAGAGTTACCTCATCCGTGGTCCATTCTTCCTCAGGTTTAATTTTGTACACTTTTTCGGAGGTTTCACCCTCTTCTTCTTTACTCTTAATTTCAGCCTTAGGAGGGGACCATGGAATAATAATGCTAAGCCAGGCTCGTTCATCAATTGCTTTATGAAGAGACGCATCTTGGCTTTTCAGATAGCATAATTAGTTCCATCTAAAACCGGGGGACGATATTGATTCAAGTGTCCTTCCATAATGACCACTCTTTCTTGGATCTCACTCAGTGAAGTCGAGTGTGGCTCTGATACCAATTGAAAGAAACGGAGTGGCTAGGAAGTTCACAAGAACACGAAACTAGCTGATGTGAGTCCTGATGCTATCGCACTAGCACTAGCACAACAGAAAAATGCAGCGGAATAATCAAATAGAAAAGAAATAAACAAAGGATTTAAACACTTATCTACAACAATATGCAATAGACAATAAACTTCTCTTATTAAATCACTTTTGAACCGGTTACAAAATGTAAACTAAGAGAATGACTAAATCAACAAAGGAACTCTCACTAAAATATAACTCCTCTTAGCATGAAATCTCTCAGCCTTTCGCAGTGTAAAAACGGTGTGTGTAGAACTGCCTTGGATCGTGTATTTATAGCCAAGGAGTTCTAAGCTAGACGGGTAAGGATGATCATGGTGGATAGCTTGATTATCATCAATCTTCCTTTATCTCTTTATCTTCTTCAAGCCATCTTTATCTCATGTGAGAGTCCTACAATAAACAACCAAAACAATACTAAACACATAATAAAATTTCGGTTAATATGTTAGTAGAAATAAAAATAATATACAAATTATTGACTTAAATTAAATAAAGAAGAAAGTAACAAAACCTTCAATAAGTCAACCACTTTGACTTGGCTAAGTGTGATGCTATCACACTTTCAAAAACCTTATAATACCACTACTCAAAATCTTATAATAACCCTACTTATTTGATTCACCTTTCCCAAACGAATACATCTTTGATTTCAATTCAAAGAAAATGAAAGAAAGACGATTTCAGATTACTTTTTTTGTGTTTCATATTTTGCTATATTTTATTTTTAAAATTTTGAGTGAAATAAAAAAAAAAATAGGAAGGAAAAAATGAAAAGTTCCGAGTTCAATCGATGCAATTAAAATTGGTGCTGAACAGTATAAACTGAGATACGAACATGGGCTTGTCCGGGTAAAGCCCAAGGGGATTGGGCCCTAAACGTAACCCATCAAGTCTCAGCTACGAGGGAAGACCTGGGCTTCCTCGTCTCTCTATCTCATCATTTATAAGGCTAACCTGGGCTCAGCAGGCGAACATATGCAAGGCCCAACTCGAAATGCCGAGGAGACCTCCCTCGTAGGCCGATATCATCTCCCTTGAGGACGAGGTGCCTCCCCCGGCTATTGATGTCATCACGATGGACTACAGTTCTCTCATTCCTTCCCCGACTCATCGTGGGCCGAGATGGTCATGTATGACGAGGAAGGGAGCATCTCGACATACCGGCATGGCAGTTTATTAGTCCTATCCAAACAAGGATACTAAGCAGTTATAATCTTATCAGGATTGTAACCACCTCCTATACAACAATTCAAGTCAAATAAGGACTCCACAACAAATATAATTCTCTTAGGATTATATCTTATCTCTTTACAGTCCAAGTTCAACATGGATTCTACATATCCATCCCTATAAATACACGCCATTATTTTCATATTTTGGTACGTTATCTCTTTGACTCGAAGCTCTGTCAATTTGATTTCTCAATATACAAACCGTGAACTTACTCTCACGCCCGAGGGCCTTCGCCGGAGAAGCCCCGGCTTAGTTTACATTTTCTGTCTTATTTTCAGGCTATTCAATCTCCGGAGTACAACCGACCGCTGGATTTGGGCTAATTCGATCTTTTTTGCTGCATCAGTTTGGTTCCATTGCCGGGAATCGAGTCAAAGACCCATTGTTTAGCCTGAAAATCCGCTCACCTGAGCCCTTTTTCCGTCAGATAATTCTTGTTTTTTGACCGGAAAAGCACTTTTTCGATTGATCTGTTGCGTTTTTGCCGGATTCTGCAATTTTCGCCTGGAAAATTTATTTTTGGCCGGAAATCTGGTGCTTGAACGTTTGCAGTTTAATCTTGTTTGTGGCAAGTAAAACCTGTTTCATGTTTGGCCTGAAAATTGTGATTTGGCCGATAAATCTTGTTTTGCTGGAAAAATTGTCCGTTTGGTAATCTGTGCCATTTGCAATTTTGGTATCAATGGAAGATGGAACTTTTGCCAGTGTTACTAATGAGGAGCGAACTCACGCAGACGAGATCCCTCTCTACACCGAGGTACTTCCTCCTCCACCTCAGCTTGAAGGACCACCTCCCCTCGGCATGACTCTTCGTTCTATGGGACAGCCAGCTGCCGAGGGGGCAGGTGCAAACCTTCCTCGTCCTCATCGTCCACGAGGGAAATGAGCTCCAAGCAAGAAGACGAAGAGGAACGCAGACGTTGTACGAGCTGAGAAAGCCCAGCCCGTTGACCGATGTACCTTGTTGCATCAACAAATGGAGACATTGCAACGTATCTATGAGACTTAGAATGCTTTGTTGCAATTGGACCCAGAAAACTCAATGACCGAGTTCATCAGACCTTCGAGGTCAGGAAACTCTCGTGGTAGGGAAACTCAGGACGAGAGACGAGGTAGCCAGAGGAGCCCTCCTCGTGGCCAAGATCCCCCTCCCCATGAGCCTGCTATACCACCTAGGCAGAACCTCTGAGATGCTCCTCGTCCTCGGCCTAACAATCATGAAAACGAGAAGGATGTGGTAGACCTAAGAAGCTACTTAAATTCGAAGGAGCAGGAGGTAAACTCTAAATACTTACGAGCGAGGCTCAGTCTGGCTAGGCGTTTATCCCCTCCTCGTCTCAGCATGACCCCTCGTCATAACTATCACCCTCGGCATGTATCACCTCATCATAGCCCTCGTCCTCGGCATGATTCACCTCGTCCACGACACTTTGCAAGGCCGAGGAGTCCTCAACCATATAGAATGGTCCTCGGAGGCTACGAGGGAGAGATAAGGAAGGATAAAACACTCTCTAGATAAGGGGAGAATCACCGAAATGACGAGGAACACAGTAGGGTGAATGGACACCCAAGGGAAAGGTCCCATCGTAGTTCCCACCGAAGCACTCATTCAAACACTGAAAGGGGGATTGATGCTCAAGAATTGCAACCCTTGAAAAAGAGAATTGACGATATGGAGATGGGGAAGAAAGAGGAGGATGATGATGACACTAGTGCAACTCGTCCCTTCTCTTCAAGAATAAATGATGTACCACCTAATCCTGCCTTCAAGGTCCCATGTTTTGAAAAATATGCTGGAACCACTGACGCACGAGACCATGTGCAAAGTTTCGAGTCTACTATGGCCCTCGTCACTAAGGCCGATAACGTTCTCTCTAAAGCCTTCGCGAGCACCTTCTCTGGAACAGCCCTGACTTGGTTCCGTGAGCTTAAAAAGGGATGCATTGATAGCTGGAGGGGCATGAGGAGGATGTTCCTAGATCACTTTGCCACGACAGGAAGGAGGAAGAAAAGGTTAACCGACCTTGCCAACATCGAGCAAGGGAAAAATGAGACCACTTTGAACTACTACAACAGATTCCGAACCATGGCGGATCAGGTAAAAGAAAGCCTCACTGACAGAGAGGTGATTGTTTGTTTCAATTCCAGATTGAAATCCGGACCACTCATATATGAACTCTCCGCCCGAAGGCTGACTTGTATAACGTGGCTTACGCAATTGCTATGACGGAGGAGAAAAGCAAGAATAGGTCTGAAAAGACAAAACCGGAAGCAGCTGGCACTCGCCATGCTTCCAACGGAAACGGAAATGGAAATGGTAACGGATTCAAGGGGAAGAATAGAACAAGGGGTTCTGAAAAAGATGAAATCTTTACCCCTCTTACCAAGCCCATCACTGAAATCATGCAACTGGTGAACCTTCCACCTCCTCGTCCGCTGAATGACAAACCAAAGTTCACTCGTGACCCTTCCAAATTATGCTATTTCCACAAGGACCATGGTCATACCACCGAAAGGTGCATTGTCCTCAAACGAATGATCCAAAGGTTGACAAAGGCAAACTCAACCGCTATGTCATGAAGAAAGATGGCAAGCGAAAACGGAAGGAGGACGAGAGTGAAGATGATAACAAAAGCGAGGACATGGAGCAGAGACCTCCTAGGGCCAAATTACATGTGATTCGAGAAGAGGTAGTCTCTACCAGAAAGCTGAGGGACCAGATTCATGAGCTGAGCAAGGTATACCATGTTCTTGCTTGGGTTCATAAGGCGGAAGAGGTCATAAGTTTCTCTCCCAATGAATTGGCTGGAAGTCTTGTAGCCCGTGAGCAACCCTTGGTGATAAAGGGTCGAATTGACAACTGTGAATCCGAGAGATTTCTCATCGACACGGGTTACTCACGGGATATTTTGTACTATTCTGCCTTCCAGATGATGGGATTGAAAGACACCATCCTAGAACCTTATCATGGAAGGCTAGAAGGTTTCACCAACCATAAAGTCGGTGCCAAGGGAATTGTTGACCTACAGTTGGAAGTTGGTGAACATCCCTTCCGAACCGTGGCTACAGTCACTTTCGTAGTCATGGATCTAACAAGTGACTATCACGCAATCTTAGGCATTCCAAGTCAAGCAAAACTTGGATTGGTCGCCTCCTTTCCTCACCAACTAGTTAAATTTCCTACTCGTGATGGAATTAGATGCGTGAGGGCGACTGCCAAGGACTTCTTGGAGCATGTCGTGAAGAGCCGAAAAGCATCTAAAAGTGTGGGGATAGATACTCCGGAGGACAACATCAAAATCTCTAAGTCTCTGAAAACTACCCACACCAGCTCTAGGATGAGCTATATCCGTGAAATACTAGAAGAGGAACATGTGGTCCTAGAAATTGCAGATGACCAGGACATAGTTCTGTCCGTCTCAGAGACAGATCCTGTTCTCGTCAACGGCTAAAACTCGGGGGCCAACCCTGACTTGAGGATAGTTGATCTGCCCGATGCTGACTAACTGATGGAAGAAGAAGGCCTCAACGTAAATGACAATGAGGGTAGAAGACTTAGAGAAATCATTATTGAATCCCTGGAATTTCGAGACGGTCCAGAAATGGAGCTCGTGGATGAATTAGAAGAGGTAGTCATCAACCCTGACTACCCCGAGCAAAAAATCAAACTCAGGGGACAGCTATCCCCGGAAGAGAAGGAAGAAATCATCTCCCTCTTAAAAAATAGTCTTGACGTCTTCGCTTGGAGAGTTGAAGATATGAGGGGGATTAATGAAGAAGTAGCCCTCCACCGCCTGGAAGTTGACCCGTCTGCAAAAACCATCTCGCAGACAAGGAGGATCTTTGCAAGGGACAAGGAGGAAGCTATCAAGGAAGAGGTTACTTAGCGCCGAAATCATCCGAGAAGTGAAATAACCCGTTTGGTTGGCCAATGTGGTGATAGTTAAAAAGCGAAATGGGACGTGGCGAATGTGCATAGATTTTACTGATCTTAACAAAGCCTGCCCTAAGACAGTTATCCTCTCCCCAGAATTGATAAGTTGGTTGACTCCATAGCTGGACACCGAACTCTCAGTTTCTTAGATGCCTATTCAGGCTATCATCAAATAAACATGGCAGAAGACATCGAGAAGATGGCCTTCCAAACATCGGGGGGAAACTATTGTTATGTCATGATGCCCTTTGGGCTTAAGAATGCGGGTGCCACATACCAACGCATGATGAATGAAGTGTTTGGAGAATAAATAGGTCGTAACATGGAGGCCTACATTGATAACATGGTCATAAAGACCAAGGAGGCCAGTCACGTCCCTGACCTGGAATAAACTATAAACAATCTCCGAGCTAACAACAAGAAGCTAAACCCAAGTAAATGTGTGTTTGGGGTGACAGCTCGAAAGTTCCTAGGCTTCATGGTATCACAAAGGGGAATAGAGGCGAACCCTGAAAAAATTAAAGCCCTGATTGACGTGAAGGAACCTACCAACATCAAGGAGGTTCAGAGATTGAATGGAAGAATAGCGGCTCTTGGAAGATTCATTGCCAAATCTGCCAAAATCACTGCCATTCTTCAAGGTATTGAAAGGGGCAAAGAGATTTTCCTGGATTCCTGAATGCTCCGAGGCATTCCTCCGGTTGAAGGAGTACTTGGGTTCCCCTCCCTTGTTAAGCAGTCCGATCACTGGCGAGATGCTTTATGTCTTCTTAGCCGCCACAGATCATGCAATTGCAGCTGTTCTTGTACGAAATGATGAAGGAACTCAGAAAACAGTCTACTATTTCTCTAAGGCATTGTTAGACTTGGAAAGAAGATATTTCAATGTGGAAAAGATAGTATACGCACTAGTTATTGCATCAAGGAAACTACGTGCCTATTTTTCTGCACATCTCATCACCGTGTATACGAATGAGCCCTTGAAGAAAATTTTGCACAAGTTGGATGGCTCCGGACGTCTCCTCAATTGTTCAATCGCTCTTATAGAGTTTGATATTACTTACCAACCAAGGAAGACCCTCCTGGCATAACCTCTGGTTGACTTCATGGTTGAGACTGCCTTCATGGGTGAACACGTCCCCACCTCCCGTAAGCATAACACACTGGAGGAAGAAGAGTCCCCCATGGAACTCCCATCTAACTGTTGGGTCCTATACACTGATGGATCAGCCACAAGAGAGAGAAGCGGAGCTGGAGTAGTACTAGCAAGTCCTGAAGGAGAGCATACCATACAAGATATCATCAGATTCAAATTCCCTGCCTCCAACAACCAAGTTGAATATGAGGCTCTGATATTTGGTATCGAGTTGGCTTCCTTCTATGGAGCAACTAAAGTGGCGGCATTCTGTGACTCCCAACTTGTTGTCAAACAAGTAAAGGGAGAGTATAACACCCAAAATCCCGTACTTACCAAGTATAGAGACCTGGTCCTAGACATGACGAAGAAGCTGGAGTTCTTCGAGATCAAACAAATAGGCAGGGAAGATAACCAAATCGCAGATGTTCTATCTAAACTAGCGACTATGGATGTGTCTGAGTCCAACTCCAATCCATACGTAGTTTTTGCTGAAGAACACGCATATGAAAGACTACAAGTCATGCTCCTAGATGGAGAGGAGAGATGCTGGATCGATGACTACAGAGATTATATCGAGATGTTCTCTATCTCGTCATTCATAAGGCTAACCTGGGCTCAGCAGGCGAACATATGCAAGGCCCAACTCGAAATGCCGAGGAGACCTCCCTCGTAGGCCGAGATCATCTCCCTTGAGGACCAGGTGCCTCCCCCGGCTATTGATGTCATTACGATGGACTACAGTTCTCTCATTCCTTCCCTGGCTCATCGTAGGCCAAGATGGTCATGTATGACGAGGAAGGGAACATCTCGGCATACCGACATGGCAGTTTATTAGTCCTATCCAAACAAGGATACTAAGCAGTTATAATCTTATCAGGATTGTAACCACCTCCTATACATCAATTCAAGTCAAATAAGGACTCCACAACAAATATAATCCTCTTAGGATTATATCTTATTTCTTTACAGTCCAAGTTCAACATGGATTCTACATATCTATCCCTATAAATACAAAACATTATTTTCATATTTTGGTACGTTATCTCTTTGACTCGAAGCTCTGTCAATTTGATTTCTCAATATACAAACCGTGAACTTACTCTCACGCCGGAGAAACCCCGGCTTAGTTTACGTTTTCCGTCTTATTTTCAGGCTATTCAATCGCCGGAGTACAACCGACCGCTGAATTTGGGCTGATTCGATCTTTTTTGCTGCATAAGGGGCTTTCAGATTATCTTTCTCATTACTAAACTTTGAGATATTATGTTTTAATGTTTGAAGGAAAAACCTTAAAACTTTAAAATTGAATTACATTTTAAACTATTCGGATTACTATAACTTCTCAAATAAATTGTATACCACATCTTGACTTAATTTACCGAAAGCAATATTGAAAACTTGTATTTTTTTTTTTTGGGAAATTTTTGAAATTAAATTAAATTACATTCTAAATCATTCAGATTACCTAAACTTCTCAATTAAGTGAATATGTGTAGGCGGACCATTATAAAAATGATATCCTTGACCAAAAAATTATTTTACCATACAATACAATACAACCATGTCTCGCCATAACAATTTCTTGTGTGCTATAGTAGCCATATCAATACTTCTCCAACTCACTTCCGCTACCAAATTTCAAGTCCTCAATGATGCAAAAACTTATCCCGGAGGCATCCGTTTTGAGCGTGAAATCGGAGTTCCTTACACATATAAAATAATGGCAAACATTACCAAATTCATTATAGATGATATCCTTGACCAAAAGACAGAGGGGGACCTGAGACCAATGCCCGTGGTCAAGTTGTTCATCCAACAGTTTGATCAAGCCGAAGCAATCACTGTGGGAGAACAAATAAATGTAAGTGCTCTATACTTACAAGGGTACCAAGGAAACTTGAAGTGGGAATTTACTTCTCTACTTTACCATGAAATGACTCATGTTTATCAATGGACCGGTGAAGGCAAAGCACCGCAGGGATTGGTTGAAGGGGTCGCAGATTATACAATATTGAAAGCTAATTATTACCCGCCCGGATATGCTAAACCGGGACAAGGGGATAGGTGGGATCAAGGGTATGATTTTACGGCGCGTTTTCTTGATTATTGTGACAGATTATTGCCTGGATTTGTTGCGAAACTTAATAAGAAAATGAGGTATACTTGGGATGAACATTTTTTTGTTGAGTTGCTAGGGAAGCCAGTAGATCAACTGTGGAAGGAATATAAGGCTAAGTATGGGCAGTCGGTATGATAGGGTTTTAGCCCTTGTGGCCTAAAGTATTGTTTAGGCCGCTTTTTAGTGGAATTAGAAGTTTATAACTTCCAAAAATTATGAAAATAACTTTCCATATTAATTTATGGTACATTAATGAATGACAAAAATTGATCTTATCCATGTTTCCTTGAGCTCTTACACCGAATCAAATGAAATGCAAACGTACATCTATAATACAATAGAGCTCACATCTAACCGCCACACAATCGATGACCAAGATTGAGTTTGAGAAAACATAACTGGTGACTAGGATTGAATATGAAAAATAAATTTGTTTTTAACTTCACACTCTGCTACAACAGTTACTACCTCTCTAACCTGTAAGTACCCAAATCTGGCTCATGCCTTCCGGTTAATTTTCCCGACATTTCGGTAAGTTTTCCGGTAATTCCCCGGACCTTCCTAGTGTTCCGGAAATGTCCTGGAACAGTCCAAATTTAAATTAGGACTGTAAGGAGCCTTCCTAATTAAGAAAACACGTTTTTCTTAATTAGGGAGAAGCTTCTAGAATGATGCCACCTTGCATGGTTCTAGAATGCTGAGTCATTGTGGATAAGACCGCACGGCCTCATTTGCAAAGGGCCTGCAGCCGCACGGCTTCATTAGCCTTATCCAGACTGCCTATAAATAGAGCCCTCCTCTACCCATTTCAACAACAACAACAACACAAACAATCACACACACACACTCCATAGCAGTCCAGACGTGAAGAAAAACCCTTGAAGGCTCAAGAAGGCGAAGAAGAAGCTCAAGAAGCCATCTCCCTCCTCCTTGAAGACCCAAGAAGAACCTCTCCTCCTAGCTCCGTCCAAAGAAGCGAAGGAAACGATTGGTAACCTCGCACGCCCTAACCTTGCATTTTAATTGATATACTTGCTCATTGCATTCATATATCTTGCTTGGGACTTGGCATTTATTCATAAAGATCATATCTTTATCACCCCCTTCCCCCTTTGCATGCATTAAGACCTCATTTGTCATAAAAATGTAGTCTTTTTCATAAAGGTGCATCCTTTGCACCTAAAATCCCTATTTTTCAATAAAAATGCATCCTTTGCATCAAAACCCCCTTTTTCAATGCATCATTTGCATAAAAATCAAATCTTTATGCATCATTTGCATAAAGATCATTTCTTTAAATCAAAAAGCATCATTTGCAACCTAAAAATGTCATCTTTTCATTAAAGAGTCATTTTTTTTATCATGCATTCCCCCTTTCCCCCAACCTTGGAACGGACCGGTGTAAAAGTTCTCATCTTTGCATCGTTCCTTCCATTAAAGGTTCATGATTTCTTTAGGAAAAGGATAACCTTGAACCCTATATCTCCGATTATCGCTTAAGAATGAGTATGAAGCCTCTATACGAGCTCGACCGTCTTAAAGCGTAGGATTGATGGGCTAAGGACATTCCTTCCTAAAGAACCTCATCTTTGACCCAAAAGAGAGTCATTCTCTCGATCGCGCAAGTCCCGAGGGTCCCGAGGTTTAAAATGCGATGATCATAAGTCATAAGATGAGGACGGGATCATAATCCCAAATACTTAAATTCCAAGGAATCCCGAGCGACAACCAACAAATGGTTTGTACGTCCGGAAGACAACTTGGGACATTCCCCCCCTTATTTTCAAACACATGCACACAAAGAAAGCACGCAAGCAAACATGATTAATGAAATCTAGGGAGACTTGCTCAGGAAAGGCACTTTGGGTGAACGCCAAACGTTCTTCCCAAGGGGTAACTTAACCTCAGAACCCATAAAACCTTTTTCAAAGTTTTGAGGTAATCAAAATGGCGTGGCGACTCCGTTTTCAAATAACTCGGATGTCTTCAAACTCGCGTGAATTCCAATAAACAAAAGAATTTGGGCACACATTCACGGTTTGGCGACTCCATTTGGGGATCATCCCAAAGGAGAAAAGCTTTATTTTCAAAACAAAAGTCGATACTTGGTATATAGGTGGACCCCACTTACCCTTCCTGTATCGCTCCCTAACCCGGGGCTTGGGATAACAAGGTGGTTTAACAATCCCACGTACCAGTATCCCTTTTCGAAAAAAAACTTTTGAAAAAAAAAATACAAAAAGCTTTTCCCTTTGAGCGGGTTAGACTCCCATCGCCGATTTCATTAATCGTGCTTGCTTTCTTTACCATGCATTGCATCATTTGCATCTTGGAATCTGTGCATACTTTGAAACGGGAAATAACCCGAAAAATAGCAAAAGGAGTGGAACCTGGAAAATTGATCCATGCAGTCGTACGGCTAATCCTCATAGGATTCTGACCATACGACCTCAGTGGCAATTCCACCAGGAAAAATCATGGTTAATCTGGCAAGTCCTAGCGGCTTGGGGCTATTCGGCTCCATGGCTGGCCCAGGGCTCCCGAGAAAAATTTACGATGCTTATGTGTTGCATTTTCCCCGTCCCGAAAATCATTCCTTTAAAACACATTTATGAAAATCTCTGTTTTAACTCAAAAGGAACATTTTTAGGAGACCGCACACTACGCGCACCTGATATATCCTGTACACTTTTGCACGCACGTCCTTCAAACCCGAGGGTGGTTCCAGTGCGAGTCACGGACGGCCTTACGATGCTCCGGGCGCGCACGGAATCATCCCAACCTCCCATGGCGGCCCGGTGTCGACCAATGCACGGTCCGTGTCACACGTTTCAAAAATCCGTGACTTTTGGTTGGTTTTGGTCTAGTCCGTGTCATATAGCCCAGTTGCATACCCACGTAAAGGTCAAGCCTTAGCTCATAACGGAAACCAAGATTTTCGCTCAAGCGAAATTCTGCCGAAATTCCGACAAGGAAAAAT
This sequence comes from Adenophora triphylla var. japonica, assembly GCA_022495995.1. NCBI lineage: Eukaryota > Viridiplantae > Streptophyta > Magnoliopsida > Asterales > Campanulaceae > Adenophora > Adenophora triphylla. The sequence goes on from JAFEMH010004599.1 coordinate 73,089, forward strand.
CGGTGGGATCTTGACTCCGACATTGACTATTGACCTTGACCCGCACGGAATGCGTAAGAGTCAAGACCAAGTCTTTGCCAAAATAAAAGATCTTTCGCTCAGCGAAGCTCTGCCAAAATTCCGACAAGGAAAAATTGGCAAGATCTTGACCAAAGCATTGACTTCGATTCCGACTCGCGCCTTTGCGTATGCAACGAAGTTCAATGTGACAACTTTGTGTCATCCGGCTTTTTGCCGCCCGACCCATGCCTATTATATTCTCGGACACTACCGAAAGTCAAAAACCGTCATTCGCTCAAGCGAAACTCTGTCGAAGATCCGTCGAGGCAGAGAGACGAGACTTTCACGGTATTGCCTTGACTATAATCCGCATCGCTCGTGCGTTGAAAGGTCCTATGACCCGCTAGACCCGATAGGAGCGTTCTTTACTCTCGGTCGGTGGGATCCGCGTGCCTATAGGACCCTCGCCCGGGGTGTCCACCCTGGGAGGTCGAAATACGGGTGGAATACGAGGGGCTTATAGACGTAGTGACGGAACCCGATCCGGGATCTAGAGTAGTTGTGAAAAAGAAGGGCGAGAACCCCTTTTCCAACGAATAGATATTAATAAAAGACAACTGTTTTAAGTAAACTTGAAGATTCTAATTTGCATATTGCACAGAGCCTTGACTAAACACCTACCCCGAGTCTAAACCTTTCCTATCCCTTTCCCGCAGCGAGAAAGAAGTGGGTGAGAACGCCGGGTCAGCGACTTGTTAGCGCGAGAATCCTCGAACAGTTCGCAGAATCCTCGGTTTCCTCGGTTCAGAGAGTCGAGAATGACCGATTTGACAGAAACGATGCTTGGTTTGGGTAACCGGATGACCTAGGAAGAAGAGCTAGCCTATAACCAATGCCCTCCCCCATCTTCATATGACCCATTGCCAAAGCTTGTCCTTTCTCGGTCTCCTCCAATACCCCAAGTTGTTAGGGTCCCGACACCCTCGCTTCCTCTGAATCCCCCATGGGACCCTTTTCCTCCTTTCGGCCCAGAGCCAAATTTCCTTACCTTGGAATCCCAGTGCAGTTTGACCTTTCCAATTTTGTCAACGCCTGTGAATTTGCCTACCTCTCGGATAGCTACGGCGAAGAGTCGATCGGGAATGAGAATAGGAATGGGTGGATTTACGGTGATGATGACAGATTGATAGAAGGAATGGACTTGGAGCCAACGGAAGTGAAACCCGAAGGGCAAGATGAGAGCGAAAGCCACGGACTGGAACGAGGGGATGAAATCACTTCAAAGTGTGTCTGCGGCCTATGCGAAGGCTCGGAGAATGATGAGGCGGTGTATGAGTCTTATATTCTAGAGTTCAATACTCCGTACAAGGACTTGGTAGGGGAATGGAGAAACTTGATCGAAGCTTTAGCCAAAAGAGGAAGTGGGCTCCTCCCACCGATCTAGAACATGTAAGCGTCGCACGAAGCCAAACTCTCATCGGGAAGGGTAGACTCTATTACGGTGTTAGTAGTCACTCCTGAAACTTGGTACGAAGAAGAATGTATGGATGCCTTGGAAAGAGTCACGAGTTTAGGCGACCCCGGTCCCCTTTATGTCCTACGATGATAATGATGTCTTCTGGTAATCCCTAAGCCCGGGAAAAGTGCGAGATACCCCTCGTATGGCGTCGAAGTATCCCGACTGCTTTTGCCCTCATTGGTCATAAGAGCCAAGACGAAAGTTCCAACGAGAGGCTGCTTTGTAGTGACACTGATGAAGACACGGTCGAGAAGTGCCTTGGGAAGGAGACAAATAGAGGAGTGGTTAGCCCAGAAGCCAAAAAGCCCGGAAAATATCTCGGCGGTAAGGAAAAGGAACCCGCCATGAGGTTTGACCCCTTGAGAAATCCTTATTGATGATGGAATTTCCCATTTCGAAAGTGTTTAGCCAATGTCCAAAATGCCGTCAAAAGGTTGACCCCCGGGGAAAGAAAAGACATGCTTGACGGTGATGAGGAATGTGATCCTACTCTGTTAAAGAAGTTGCTAGGATCGGATGAGAAAGCCATTTGCCAAGCTCCAAACTGCGAAAGTGATAATTCTTGTTGCATCTTGACTTTGAAAAGTTTGAATGAGGCCTGTGAAAGCTTTAAACGGAGAATGTGAAAAGGTCAAAAAGCCGGTAACCTGGGACCAGATTCGGGAAGCCGCCTATGCTTAGACAGCGCCGTCAATCGGATCAATCAGCGAGAATTGGCCATACGCCGGTAAGAATCCGCCTCGACTTTGAAAGAATTGTGAGAATCCTCCAGTAGGAATGATGACCAAGGAAAATCCAATGTCTATGTGATGACTCGATGCAGACGGATGAGTATTGAGCGGCCTAAGGGTGACAAAAGGAATGCCGTCTCGGAACCAAAGACGAGATAAAAAGACCTTATAAGCTAGAAGCGAGAAAAGCGACTACGATAAGGAGGATCCGAGTCCTAACTCGGTTGAAGTGTACCCAAGCCAATATCTCCTTATGGTCCTGTTAACCTCTTCGTACCCTCATAAGTTGAAACTAGAAGAAAGTTTGGCCAAGACCATGGTGCCCATAGATGTCACCCACGATGAGGTCGTCGAATGATTGGAAATATCCACTATGGAAACATCATTACCTTGGCTGAATTGGACACGCCAAAGTATGGGGCTAGTCACAACGAACCTCTTTACATCACAGTCCGGTTAGAAGAGCGTCGATTGCCACGAGTACTAGTTGACGAAGTGCAATGAATGTCTTGCCGGCTAAGATGATGGATTTATTGGATTTGAAGCCAACGAGACTTAAAGCCTTCTAGTCGAGACTATTAAGGCCTACGACTCCCCTTTGCACGATCGGTTTGGGGATCGCCGCTCTCAAGATGTGGTTCGGAAAAAGGTCATGGATGTTGATTTTCAAGTTATTGACATTCCGATTTCATTTACTTGCACTTCTTTGGGCAGCCTTGGATCCACCGGATAAGCGGGGTAGCCTCTACTTTGCATCGGTGCGTCAAATTTCGGTCGAGTGATGGAACTATCACCACCATTTATGGGGGCAGTGTCACGGTAGAAGGAACCGGCAAGGGGACATCCCGATATTGGAGATCAAGCATGATGATGAAGGGTTAGCATTGGCCGGATTCTCCGTAGCTTCTTCCAAGGCACAAGTGTGTTGCAGTGACCTCACCACTACTTCCAGATAAAATCCCTCCTACCGTGAGAATGATGCGAAAAATGAGCTATCTTAGGGACTTGGATTGGGTAGAAGACTTCAAGGTCGTAACACCATCATTGATGTGAAGGAAGCGAGACTACGAGATATGGCTTGGGGTACAAACCGAACTCTCGGGATGCGAGAAAAGCTAAAGGCAAGAAAGGTGAAGGGTCCGGCTCCATCCTTACGGTCTGTCTCGACCCATTACTTTATAAAAGGAGGGACACAATATGATGAAAGTGATCGCCGGATCTCCTTGCGAAAAACCCTTCTAGAGAACCTTGAGAAAGTTAGGGAAAGCCGGCCAATCCCGTTCGAAGAATGTTCCTTGATTTGCCGAGATATCCACAGGGCTACCACTACCGTTCGAGAATGAGTACGTCTTCAAAGGAAATCCGGCCGGTGTCAAAAGGTCGGCATCGGGACAATGGACTTCTCCGCCTTTGAGTTAGCTCTTCCAAAGATCGGCGGATAGAAAGGCGCGGCGGTGAAGACCGATCGGTGGGGTTTGCAAGAGTTGTTTGACGAAAAGCACAAATCCCGAGACTTGATCGACTTGATTCGAGATGATGAGATAGTTGCCGTTATTGGAGACGATGGTGAAAGTCATTTTGATCCTCGCACTTTGGTGACTAAGGACGAAATGCCATTGAAGAATTGGGAGACATTCTCGGGGCCGATAGCCGGTCGACGGCAAATGATCACGGAGCTTGGATTGGTACCCCGTCCTCCTCGGCCCGGTCGTGTCAAACACCTGTTGTCTATTCGGTTGAGTCGGGAATCTTGAATTCCAGTCCTCGGAAGTCATCCAGAAGGCCTCACGCTGAGGATTATGAAAATGTAATCGATGTCATCTTTCCCTTATCTTGAATGAAATGACAAATCTTTACGATTATCCTCTTATTGCCAACTTAACAAATGATAAATTAACTCAAAACTTAACAACGGTTAATAATGAATCATTTGAACAAGATGCAAACACACTAAACGAACAATACATTAAAGAAATCTTTAAGCGGGTTTGAGAAAAAGAGAAAACCGGGCCCAAGTGCCGAGGAGGATTTTGATAAGTGTGAACTTAGGTACTATTGAGGAACCTAAAGAGACCGCAGATTGGAAGCTTCTTCCGGGGGGTTGAAAGGGACAGATTGATTGAGGCACTTTCCGGAGAGAATACGTCGACGTGTTTGCATGGTCATACAAAAGATATGCCGGGGCTAGACGGTTCGATAGTAGAACACAAGAATCCCTCTAGCACCGGATGCCAAGCCGGTAAAGCGGCGAGAAAGATCAAGCCGGAATGGTCTCTGGGTCAAAGAAGAAATTGAGAAGCTCTGCGGGTAGGATTCATCGAGTTATTGAATACCGACATGGTTGTCCAACATCGTGGCCGTAACCAAGGCCAATGGGAAGGTGCGGCTGTGTGGATTTCCGAGAGATCTGAACAAGGCCGGCCCAAAGACGACTACCCTACGCAAACATAGACATCTGGTGGACTCCCTTGCCAACTACGAAGTCAAATCCTTCGTTGATGGTTTTGCAGAGCTACAACAGATCAAGATGGCCGAGGAAGACCAAGAAAAGACTGGCCTTTACCACACCGTGGGGAACCTCTTGTTATACGGTAATGCCATTCGGGCTCAAGAATGCTTTGGGGCTACTTACCAAAGGGCGCGGCCGCACTTTTTCATGACATGCTCCACAAGGAGATTGAGGTCTACGTAGACGACATGATAATCCACTCCAAAGGAGAAGGTGGGCGGCACTTTGTTGACCTACGAAAATTCTTTGAGAGGTGAGACGGCATTCCATGAGACTAAACCACACTTAAATGCACCTTCGGAGTGACAAGGGGAAAAGTGCTCGGGTACATGGTCACGGAGCGAGGTATAGAAGTTGACCCCAGAAAGATCAAAGCTATCATGGATATGAGGCCACCTCGAACCAGGCAAGTCAAAAGCTTCATGGGTAAATTGCGGTACATTAGCCGTTTCGTCAATCGAGTTGACTACTATGTGCGAGCCCATCTTCAAGCTCATGAAGAAGAATGTGGACACAGAATGGACCGAAGAATGCCAAGATGCCTTTGACCGAGATCAAGGCATACTTAGTACATCCCCGTCTTATGCCCCACATAGGAAACGAAGCCTCTTGCTCTATCTATCTGTCATGAACACGGCGGTTGGGGCTATGCTTGCTCAGAGAAGAAAGACTCTCGGGTAGAAAATGCCATTTACTTTGTCGGCCAGGAAGCTACAAGGAGTGAGCTCAATTACTCGGCGTGTGAAAAGACTTGTGCGGGGCGAGTGCAGGTAGTCGGCAAGTTGAAGCATTATATGCGAAGCCCACCACAAGTGAATTTGGTCTCGAAAATGGACCCCATCAAGTACATCTTTGACAAGCCTTCCCTCTCGATGCGTCTAGCGAAGTGGTCCTTCTTCTTGGCGAGAATACGACATCAACTATGTGACCGAAAGGCCATCAAGGGTCAAGCATTGTCGGATCACCTGGCGAATTTCCCGATAATGAAGGACGGAGGGCTGAACCCCAATTTCCGGATGAAGGGATCTTTGCGGTTGAGCACGAAAATAGATGGCGGTTGTTCTTTGACGGGCAGCAGCTAACAAAAGAGGAAATGGTGTAGGAATGCTATTGGTCGATCCGAAAGATGAGCATACCCCCATAGCCCTCAAGTTGAACTTTCTGCCACGAACAATGTCGCCGAGTATGAAACTTTGCATTCTTTGGTTTGGAGGCCGCCTTAGAAAAGAAATGTCAAGGAGCTCGAAGTTTACGGAGACTCGGCCACGATCATCAACCAAGTCTCCAACAAGTGGAAGGCGCAGACCACTGTCTGCACGCAACGGTATCATGCCCGTATGGAGGAGTTGGTGGACGAGTTCAGAAGTGACTTTCCACTACTTGCCGAGGGAAAAGAAGCAGTTCGCGGATGCTCTAGCTACTCTAGCCTCATTGGTAGAGATCCACGAGGGAAAAGCCATAAAGCCCTTGAGTGGGTAGAAGAGAAGCTGACTTTTGTTGTGAAGTGGACACAGGACCCGAGCCTATAAAGGAACCTTGGTACAATCAGTTACCAATTCCTCAAAGACGGAGAGTCGGCTTTCGGAGACGAAGAAGGTAGACCAAAAGAAGGAGTCGAGCCAAAGCTTGCAAGCCACGAAAAGGTTGGCTTCTCGGTATGTCATTCTAGGAGGCAACCTATACAAGAAGCGGTATCAAGGACCACTCCTCTTATGTGTCACTCAAGAAAGAGCCAGAGAGTTGATGACCCGAAGTCCACAATGGTCCACTGCGGTCCTCACATGAATGCCGAGCCACGATGCAAGTGATCCTCGAGAATGGGTTACTCTTGGATCTCCATGGAAACAGGCTGCGTTCGGCACGTCCGAACTGCGACAAATGCCGGCGGTTTGCCAACCTCAACCATCTCCCACCTCATGACACATGCGCATGACGACTCCTTGGCCGTTTGCAACTTGGGGCATTGGCGTGATAGGGAAAATATCCCCGGCGAGGGAAGCAATGGGCACGAGTTCGTTTTGGTAGCCATTGACTACTTCACCCAGTGGGTAGAGGCCAAGTCCTACAAGGTCCTCACTTCGAGAAAAGTGGCCCGGTTCATCAAAGAAAACATAATGTGCGAGATATGGGGTGCCCAACGAGATCATTTCGATAATGGGTCACACTTCGAAGGAAGGCTGCGATAGGCTAACATCGAGAATTGAGTTACTCGCCACAAGTCGTCCCCGTACGGACCTCAAACCAATGGAGTCGTGGAAGGCTGCTAATAAGACACTCGAGCGGATCATCAGGAAGATGGCCACCGTGGTCGTGATTGGCCCGAAAAGCTGCACCTAGCACTGCGGGGCTACTGAGCGTCTGTCGGAAACGGCCACGGGAGAAACTCCTTTTGCCCTAACTTACGGGATGGAAGCGGTGTTACCGGTGGAGTTGGAAATCCCGTCATTAAGGGTCCTCTGGAAAAGCGGTGTCAATGAAGTGGAATGGTTGCGCGGCCGGCATGATGAGTTAGCCACCTTGACGAGAGAAGGCTAAAAGCCATGGAACACACCCGAGCCTACCGGAGGCGAATGGCCGGGCGTTTGATAAAAGGTCGAGCCGGAGACATCAAAGAGGGCGACTTAGTGCTTGAAAGTAAAGCCCCCTACCGAGAGACAACCCCACAGGAAAATGGGAACCCGTCTGGATCGGCCCTTATGTGGTGCGAGAAAATGCGTCGGGAGGAGCAATGAAGCTTGCGAGACTTGGATGGCAATCCCTTTGTCCACCCGGTCAACGGTGATAAACTCCGAAGATACTATGTCGATAAAAAAAAAAAAAAAAAAAAAATAAAAAAAAAAAAAAAAAAAAAAAAAAAAGTGCAAAAAGAGTAATGCCCGGCTAAGTGAAGACCCCAAAAAGGGCGGTCTAGGCAAAAACAGTATTGCACATATAAAAAAAAAAAAAAGAAAAAAAAAAGAAAAAAAATCTTAGTGCAAAAAGAGTAATGCCCGGCTAAGTGAAAACCCCAAAAGGGCGGTCTAGGCAAAAACAGAGTGCACATAAAAAAATTATTAGTTCACGAGAATGAACTACGAAGACTGAGCCCCTTAGCCTTTCTTGAAAAAGGGGAACGTAGGCAGCCATATATGGTTCGGTCTAAACAATAAAAAGGACGATTAAGTTTCCATGAAATGTGTCCTAAACAATAAAAAGGACGATTAAGTTTCCATGAAATGTGTCCTAAATAATAAAAAGGACGATTAAGCTTCCATGAAGTGCGTCCTAAAAAAATAGTAAAGGGTATTTCAGTTTTCATAAAACGGGTCCCAATCAATAAAGACATTTGAATTTCCATGAAATGTGTCTTGATTAATTTCTAAAATAATATTTCTTGTTCATTACAAGTTAAAAACTTCTTGATGAGTTCAAGCACGGTCTACCTCTTAACTCTGCTAACCTGCTAAAAGATCTAAAATACAATAAAATGCCTAAATAAACTAATGTGTTTGCAAAATGGCAATAAGAGGATCTTAAGAAAAGACTTGTCAGTCGTCATTCGGCGAGTCTTCTTGGTCTTCTTCCCTTTTCCTCGGCCTCGTCGAGTCTTCTTCCTTTTCTTCTCAATAATGTCGGTATCCCTCATCCCGACCTGCAGTATCCTCACTGGAGCCTCTACCCAACCCCGTGTCAATGAGCGCTCTCTCTATCACGAGCACGAGTCCGCACCTCCTCCCTGCGAGCCTCGGTCGAAGGAGCGACCTCGGACAATCTCTTGTGCAGAGCCTCCATATCTCGACCAAGTCACACGATTGGTTATGGCAACTCGCCTTAGCCTCGGTCTCCTCGAGTCCTACTCGAGTCACGATCGGCTCCCAATAAAGCTCGACGTCTATCCTCCAAGATAACCTGAGTCGCTCCCGTCTCCCTCTCGTACCGGTCAGTAGACAGTGGTCAAGATGGTGCTCTTCCTGCTCTGAAGATAGCCACAGGTGGGAAAGCGGTATGTGTCCAAGCCCTCGAGAAGAAAGAGAAGGCATTTGGATCTCTCATGTCCAATGACACCACCTCCATGGTCCAGGATGTCCTCCCAATCACTCAATGGCTCCTGTAAAGCCCCAAGCTGCACTGGATACCAAGCGGGGTATGTAGAAGGACGACCGGCGGAATCACGGAACCCTCACGGCATAAGACTCCTGAAATATCCTCACAGTGCAACCTCCAATGTGGTATCCACCAACGGATGTCCGAAGTGGATAGCCTAGCCATCATCGACTCCCGGCTACCACTGTTCCTGTTGCCTAGGTGCACCTCTCAGAAATCACCCAAGGGCGGAGTCGGCAAAGCCCGAGCAAAGCCAGAGCCTCTCCTGCAGCCACAAAGTCAACATAGCCGGACTCCGGACCTCATGAAAGCGGTCTCCCGAGCCATCCTATCAATCCCATGAAATGTCTCTCCCAAAACCGGCGGGACAATATCCTTCCCGGCCACTGCGAGTCTCGACCATGTCCAAGAGAGGCCACTATGACGAATCCCCACGGACTCGGCGGTGAACAAAATAGAGAATACGCGAGAGAATGAAAGCATCCATAGCCACCGTGGTCGCAGCCATATCTGGAAACCCAAACCTTGCCGGGATATCGAAAGGTCAATCCTATCCAGGGGCTACCATCATCCTCTCGGCCTCTCCCAAAGGAATCTGCGAGAAAAGATGCAAGCTTTACCGTCACCGGCACGTCTCCGATCAGCGGAATAGATATAGCCTCAATCTCGGGACTCCCAATCAAGGCTCACGAAGTCTTCGTGCGTTGGGACGATTTCGTTGTAAGAAAAGCGATAAACATGTCTCCGGACGTCCCGAACTTTCTTTGCGGCTCTCAGCGATCCCAATCGGGCGGGAGATCCCTCAAATGCCATAAAGACTTGATCTTGAAGGAAGAATCAAGCAGGCCCCTTGTGATTTTGGAAGTTATATCTCGCCCAAGATTGAAGACCGGATAGAAAATGGTCTCGTTTCCCCTTTGCAATCTAACGGGATTCTCCATCGCAAAATGATCAAAGATGGTGCTTTTAGGTCCAAAATATGCTGCAGGAACAATTGGGACAAGTCTAGAGTGAAAATGAAATGAAATGGCCAAGCCTTGCTTTTATTCGAGAAAATAACCGGTTCGAGACAGGCGTTAGCCGCACGGCTACATTTGCCCTCAAGGCCATGCCGCACGGCTACATTAGCCCTCTGCGAAAAAAATTCTGCACCAACCAAAGTTGCTGCCCAAGGGAGTTTTTCACCCCACTTTTTCAACCAAAACACGTACAAAAACATATCCGAGGAAGCCATTCAAGCATTTATACACCATTATAAATCATTTTGGCCCATTTTCATTGCCCCAATTCCAAGCAAAAAAGTCGCCCCAAGGCTCGAGATAATATGCAAATTGAAAAAGCATGAATTAGAAAAGCAAATAAAACATAAATACAATGTTTTCGCCCCATCGGCGCCCAAATAAAGCAAAAATAAACAAAGTGTGCATAAAAATTGTAAATTGTTTGTTTTTGTTCCAAATCTATTCTAGAGACCTCCTAGGCCTCCGATTCTTCTTCATCTTCATCGCTTGCTCGGCTCATAGATGCTAGCCTCCCTCATCGGAGTCCTCACAGTCGCTCACATCAGATAGATGGACATTATCGTGCCCGTACTCGGCCAGTGCTCCCGAGAATGTCGGCGTTGGGTCCCCGCCCGAGGCATAGCACTTTGGAAGAGTACTCCGAGGCCGATGAGGTAGACGCGTGCCCCAGACGTGCCGTCTCTTGCGCCCGAGCTCCTGTGCATCCGCTGCCGCCTTCGAAGCGCGAGCCGGCTTCCTCGAAGAAGGCAGAGCACATGTCCTTCCGGCCCTATGCGACCGGCCTATCGTAAGTGCGAGCTGGAACACGAGAAAAAGAAGAGAAAAATCTCGGAAAATCTCGGAAAATAGAAAAAGAAGCGAAAAATGCGAAAGCTAAAAGGGAATAAGACCCTAAGAGTACACTTACGGTGCTATCGGGCGGCAAGGTGTCTTGGGGCTCCCTAGCATCGGGGACAGGTATCCTCATCCTCCTCGGCACTCCATGGACCACGTAGGACAGATGCGCGGGAGGGATCGGCGGAGTCGATAGGCTCATCCTCCCCATATCCACGAGTGACCGCCGGCTTCACTAGCTTCGTGGCGTCCTCGGGCGCCGCTCCACAAACACGGCGTAGGGGGTGTCCATGTCAAAGTACTCCTCCGCGGCCACGCACTGCACAGTATCTAGCAATCTCATCCTCGCCGGCCGGTCCACAGGCTGCGGCATCCGTCTTTGGAGGGTCGGAAGGAGTAATGGCATCTAGTGGGGAACATGACCATCTTTGTCTCGAAGCGGTCCCCAAGTAAATGACATCACATGTCGGCCACGTGAGCCACCTCCTCTGCCTCGTCACCTCGATAGCATCTCCCAGCCAAGATCTCTGGATACGCCCCAGGGTAGAAGTCCACTCCATCGTGCCCATCCCTGTTGATGACCGGCCTCACCATTTTGTAGTCGAAGGTAATCCAGGGTCTTCCCTGAATTTATCTCTCGCGTCTCCCCTCCGGCGAACCATAGCGGGGAAGATGGTGACATCACTCTGTTGGTTCCAAGGGAAGAACCCGATCACCTCGCAAAACCAGGCTGCATGTTCAAAACATCAAAGGTCATTTTCTCTCTTATAAAAGTCTCAAGACGGGAAAAGAGAAAAGAAAAAAAAAGGAGACTACCTCGAGGGCAAAAGAAAAGCGGTCCATGGAAGCTGACCTTGTTCCGACCGTACATGTCCAACGAGAAGTACAACTCCGCCAATCCGGCCTCGCCCCAGAGACCGTCCCTATCCCATCTACATCCTCCAGAGTCGAGGAGGCAAGTCATAGCTATCGTCCCTGCACTGGCAAAGATGGTGACTGATAGCATCAACCATATGAATGCTCTAGCCAGTGGCTTTGGGCGATCACATCACTAGCAAGAAATTTGTATGGAAGTACGGGATCGCCACCTCGACATTCCGTGTCTCCATCCCCGCCCCTTCGGAATCGGCTCAAATCCAACCAAAGCACTGAAACTCCTCGGCGGTAATATGGTCCCCTCAGTCACGGGCCTCCCGGTGAAGCTGTAAGCCCGTAATAGCGGTGAAATCGGCGGGAGTCAGCATCGGCTCTCCCGGCTCGGGTGAAAGCTATGTGTCTTTGTCCCACTGTAACACGAAAGGGCCCTGGACCAAGCCCTTGCTCTTAGAGGTGATATGGACACCCCTAGATAGCCTCTACAAATGCATCCAAGCCGGTAGCCCTCACCACCGCTTGGGATTTGCCCATCCTTCTCAAAATCGGCATCCTCTCGCCAAAGCTTGACCGCTATCTCAGACGGTCCTCTAGACTTGTTCTCCTGTAGACAAGCACATCAAAAGAAGTGTCAGTCCTTCATCATTTCAAAAGCATGCATATATTCAAAAGTGCACATATTTTCAAAAGAAAAGCATTCATAAAAGTTTTTCTAGCATAACTTTTGCATCAAAAACGTGTCTTTCATCACTTGAAACGCGTCATTGCTTTCCTAAAGCACAAAATCACAATTTTTTGCACATAAGCATTATTTTTCAAAAAAAAATGGCATGCATGAATCATTTTCATCTTCCAAAATCATGTTTTCTCATTGAAAATCAGAATTTTGACCTAGTTCTAGCACAAGGCAAGAACTCCGTCTCATATTTTGAAAAAAAAAATTCTTACTTCATTTTTGCGAGAAAAAAAGTGAGTCATTCTCATATTTTTCATCAAATAAAATTGCACATGCATATTCTTAGCCTCATAGGTTGTTCATGCATCTCAAAATCATTCAAAAAATCATTCAAAAATCCTATAATTCGGGTCAAGCCCTAAATCATTCAAAATTCAAGCAAAATCATCGGATTTGAGCAAAATGAGAATGCTTACCCCAACTGATCGCGGGTTCGTTGATTTGTGCTCCCTTCTCCCCGGGTAAAGCTCCGATGGAGGCGTAAGGAAGTCATACTTCCTCTCCGTCCTCACGAGCTCCTTCCTCCTCCTTCTCGCGGCCGCCGAGATGTTTCTCCTCGCTTGCCTTGGTATGGGATTGCCCTCCGGATCCATTTCAAATCAAAGGGAAGCAAAAGGGTTGAAGAATTTCGAAATTCTCTCTCTCTCTTCTCTCTCTCTCTGCGTTCTTGGGCGGCAACAAATGCCCAATGCCCGTTCAAAACCTGATTTTAAATAATCTGGAAAAAACAGGTTTCTAGCCGTACGGCTTCTTTTTCTCCATCTCATGCCGGGCGGCTTCATTCGCTCTGAGCATAAATTACAATCCTGCCCCTGGACCTTCCACTTGGGCATGCAATTTCCGTTATCTTTTAACCAAGATAACATCTTTTCAGAAAATATCCCTTATCTCTTTAGCAATCAAGCTTTATTCCCAGTCGCCTCCGTTAATTCCGTTATAACGGAATAACACTAGGTGACAACCTCCGAATTGTCAGAACTCTAGACTTGTGCTACCTCTATCCGCGAATAGTGAAGTATGCCCAAGTCATTCCAACTTGTGCTACCACTATCCGCGAATATTGAAATATGCCCAAGTCATTTCAACTTGTGCTACCTCTATCCGCGAATAGTGAAGTACGCCCAAGTCATTCCAACTTGTGCTACCACTATCCGTGAATAGTGAAATATGCCCAAGTCATTTCAACTTGTGCTACCTCTATCCGCGAATAGTGAAGTACGCCCAAGTCATTCCAACTTGTGCTACCTCTATCCGCGAATAGTGAAGTACGCCCAAGTCATTCCAACTTGTGCTACCTCTATCCGCGAATAGTGAAGTACGCCCAAGTCATTCCAACTTGTGCTACCTCTATCCGCGAATAGTGAAGTACGCCCAAGTCATTCCAACTTGTGCTACCTCTATCCGCGAAATAGTGAAGTATGCCCAAGTCATTCCAACTTGTGCTACCTCTATCCGCGAATAGTGACGTACGCTCAAGTTTCCCAACTTAAGTTACCTCTATCTCCGTCATAAAGAGATAGTGCCGTAAGCTCTAGCTTCCTCAGGTGACAGCCTCCGAATTGTCAAAATTTCAAGGATCCTAGACATCGTTCCTAACTATCTAGTGATGCTTGAACTACGATCAAGGCTTGATTCCTCCGGGATACGTAGGTAGCCTTTTATAAAAGGTCCAGCCATTCGACCACTTTGGTCACCCTGTTTTTTTTGTCACTCCTCAGTGATAAAGCGCCCCCTCATAAAAGTTCAAAAATTCGACCACCTGGGTCACTCCTAGCATATCCCCAGTAGGATCATTTGCTTGACCTCCTAGGTCATTTTCTCAGCAAGAGACCAGTTTCTCTTCTTCCTCCCCCAGCGGATCCTAATTCCGAACTACGGCCTGGCTTGATTCCTCCGGGATACGTAGGTAGCCTTCCAAAAGGTTCAGCCACTCGACCACCTTGGTCTCCCAATCCGTCTCGGCACTCGCCAGATCGGATCCTTTTCTATCGACAACCCCACTCGCCTTGCAAGTGACGTTGCCGAGGGGCTTCTGTAAGTACCCAAATCTGGCTCATGCCTTCCGGTTAATTTTCCCGACATTTCGGTAAATTTTCCGATAATTCCCCAGACCTTCCCAGCGTTCCGGAAACATTCCGGAACTGTTTTTAATTAATTAAAGGCTGAAGGGAATCCTTCCTAATTAAGAAACACGTTTTTTTAATTAGGAGGGAAGCTTCTAGAATGATGCCACCTTGCATGGTTCTAGAATGCTGAGTCACAATGGATAAGACCGCACGGCCTCATTTGCAAAAAGAGCACACAGCCACGCCTGGCTTCATTAGCCTTATCCAGACTGCCTATAAATAGAGCCCTCCTCTACCCATTTCAAAACACACAAGATACGAGAAAAATACTCAATCCACTCTGAAAGACGTGAAGAAACTGCTGGGAATTCAAGAAGAAGAAGAAGGAAGGCCAAGAAGCTTCATCCCTCCTCCTTGAAGACCAAAGATCGACCTCTCCTCCTAGCTCCGTCCCGAGAAGCAAAAGGAAGTCATTGGTAACCTCGCACGCCCTATCCTTGCATCCTAATTGCTTTATAAATTGCTCATTGCATTGTCTTTATATTGCTTGGGACTTGGTAGCTTAAAGATCATATCTTTATCATCCCCTTCCCCCTTTGCATGCATTAAGACCTCATTTGTCATAAAAATGTAGTCTTTTTTCATAAAGGTGCATCCTTTGCACCTAAAATCCCTATTTTCCAATAAAAATGTTATCTTTATGCATCATTTGCATATAAAGATCAAATCTTTTTCAATAAAAATGCATCCTTTGCATCAAAACCCCTTTTTCAATGCATCATTTGCATAAAAATCAAATCTTTATGCATCATTTGCATAAAGATCATTTCTTTCAATTAAAAAGCATCATTTGCAACCTAAAAATGTCATCTTTTCATTAAAGAGTCATTTTTCATCATGCATTTCCCCTTTCCCCCAACCTTGGAACGGACCGGTGTAAAAGTTCTCATCTTTGCATCGTTCCTTCCATTAAAGGTTCATGATTTCTTTAGGAAAAGGATAACCTTGAACCCTATATCTCCGATTATCGCTTAAGAATGAGTATGAAGCCTCTATACGAGCTCGACCGTCTTAAAGCGTAGGATTGATGGGCTAAGGACATTCCTTCCTAAAGAACCTCATCTTTGACCCAAAAGAGAGTCATTCTCTCGATCACGCAAGTCCCGAGGGTCCCGAGGTTTAAAATGCGATGATCACAAGTCATAAGATGAGGGCGGGATCATAATCCCAAATACATAAATTCCAAGGAATCCCGAGCGACAACCAACAAATGGTTTGTACGTCCGGAAGATAACTTGGGACATTCCCCCTTTATTTTCAAACACATGCACACAAAGAAAGCACGCAAGCAAACACGATTAATGAAATCTAGGGAGACTTGCTCCGGCAAGGCACTTTGGGTGAACGCCAAACGTTCTTCCCAAGGGGTAACTTAACCTCCGAACCCATAAAACCTTTTTTTCAAAGTTTTGAGGTAATCAAAATGGCGTGGCGACTCCGTTTTTCAAATAAACCGGATGTCTTCAAACTCGCGTGAATCCAATAAACGCAAAATTTTGGGCGCACATTCACACCAGTCCCCCCGAAACCCCCGCTCCAACGCTCAAAATCATACTCGTGGATCGTGGCCGCGATCGTGATGGCCCGGTCATAAGATGTATCGGTCGGGTCCGCGCTTGAGGCTCGGGCTCGGGCTCATCGTGCAAATCCATTTGGGGTGGTGGTTACGCTGTCCACGACGTCGCCGACGTTGTCGAGGTTGTCCCCATGCGCGATCTGCGGTGGGGGAGGTGCGGCGGGCGAAGGCGGTGGAGCTCCCTAACTCCCCGAACCCGTGTGTCACAATCTCCCGCATTTCGGCTTGGTGGGGATGCTCATCCCTCTCATTGGCGACATGCGGGCGGCGAAAGTGCACTTTTTGTTTTATATCAAAAATATATATAAAAACGAGAGACATAAGTTAATAATTGATGTTTTCTTAAAAAAAAATATTAGAAAAAAACTTTAAAAATGTAAAAACTTACCATAAACTCTATGGCGGGGGCGGGCAGTGGTATCCATCCACCTCTACGTGAGTGAGGTCTTTGCCTAACCTACACGTTATGTCCCTATACCATACCATATATGGGTCGGTGTAGGTCATATCGTGGAAGCCAACACCCAGGAAACCAAATTCTCGTGGCGCCGTCCCCATAGTGTAACAAGTGGGCGATGGTGCTCACCCCATCTCACCGTAGGCCTTCCCCGCCGATCCGAACGGTGCAACTCCGAGCCGGTGTCGAACGGTCTTTGGGACAAAGCATCTCGAGCCAAAGCGCCTCATCACGCGATCGAGGCGAGATGCCACTCAACCCTCTCAAGCATATGAGAGGGACCTTCGCCAACCATATCTCCTCACCCTCGGTGCGGTAGACCGGAGCGGGTCTCCTCATAAGGCTGCCACACCACGTGACCCTCGTTCGGCGAGGCCAGTGATCCCGATAGCCTCGCGAGGCTATGTGCGGTAACCTCTCTCGGATCAAGCGAAACTGCGTCCACTGAAATTTCATAAACAAAATAATTATAAGATTTTGTTCAAAAAAATAAAAACATTAACGACGAGAAAATAAAGTATGATATATGCATACATGCATCAGGGGCATGATGACGTAGTCTGGTCTACGAGGCGATAACGGATCTGCGGCCTCACACATGTCAACCTCTCCCGAAGCCCGGATCTATATGAAATAAATGTATATCAAAAACTAAGTAATAATGCCGCAAATTTGAAATAAAACTTAAAAACATAATGAACATTAAAATGAAATAAAATACCCGTAGAACGTTGAGAAATCCTCCGCACTTTGTCTCGTGTGAGGGTCTGCCGCACTACATAACTCTCGATACGGGAAAGCAAGCGCCGCACTACCCCAACCGTACTCCACGACCCTAGAAACATCCACTAGCGAGTGGGAGATAACATAGCTTAACCTTGTTGTTCGTACGATCGGGCATGATCGTAGAACCAAGGCAAGCAAGATATAAGCCCGTACGTATCGATCCACAATCTCTCGAAGCAAGATCATCGGGAGGTCACTAAAGTGTGTGAAACGTACGGTAATCCATCGGAGCTTGGTGGCTCCCATCTATATCTCCGTCTCCGGGGACGGCCCCTAAATACTCCCGACACTCGGCCCGCCGGTCTATATGTCGGAAACCCATCATCGATAACAGACATCCCCATCAATCGGCAACCCGCAAATCATGCCGATATCCTGTAGGGTGATCGTCATCTCACCAACCGGGAGATGGAACGTATGGGTCTCCTGACGCTATCTCTCGATCAAGGCCTCCAAAGCAATGCAAAATCATACATGTCAGGCCTATGTAGTGCACTCCACCGAATCCGCACTCTGCCGGTCTCAATAATATGACAGAGCTAATACGCCCGGCAAGGAGGCACCATGACGAAAAACGAGGGGACTAGAAACCGGCCACCGGACCAAATATACCTAGCCACATGGTGCGTAGCGGGTCGAACGGATGTATCGATAGGCCGGGATCAATGAACGCTTCCATCTATTTATTTCAATATCAAGGTTGGTTATTGTTCTATAAGGCAAGAAAATAAATAAAAGAATACAAAAATGTAATTACTAGTACGTGGCATTGTAATCCAAAGTTATCCCACACTTCCAAGAAGTGCCCTCATGGGGAAGTTCTTGGTTTTCGGCCTATATACTAAGTAATACTTCAAGAGTAATCCTCATGCGGTTTTGAAAAATAGGATGAAGTTTTTTTTTATAAAATGTTTGAACAATAAATCATATTTTAAGGGTTTAGGGTTTGGAATATAAGTATATGAGATTTAGGATGTTGTTATATGTATATTAATTCCTATTCTATTTTTCTATCACTAAATCATATTTTAAGGATTTAGGGTTTCGTGACGAGAAATTAGGGTTTAGGGTTTACAATATGGTATATATGACGCCTAATTAATTCCTTCGACGTCATGCCTCACCTTATGTACCCCTTTCACGAATTAAGGATTCCGTTCTGATTACCTATAACTTATAAGAGTCATTAGGGCACAATCCACTTGGACCTTGTTCGGACAAGCTCACGTTCCTATCTCGGTAATCAAATTTGCTATAATCTCACACAAGTTAAACTTTGTACTCCCTCCGTCCCAAAAAATATTCAAAAAATCTTTTCAAATTTGCTATTTATTTCTATTATGAGCAAATTTGCTATATACTCCCTTCTAAAATTTTCTAAAATGAATGACCCAATTTACTTTAAATTTGTTGTTGATAAAAATACATTTTTTTGAAACAGAGTTGGAGTATATAATATTTAGCATGTAGAAGCTAAATATTATTAAGTTATTTTTGTGAAAAATAAATAAAAAATAAATAGACAGTTCATATAAATGGGAATAACAATCGGTCTAATCTATCCTCGATTAGATTTCCGCACAAGATTTTTTAGTTTTATTATTAAAATATTTGAAATAATAATTTTTTCTCATATTTATATTAAATAAATTAAAAATACGAATGCATCAATTAATTATTCTCAACAATTAAACTATGTATAGGGCACAATTAATTCATCGTAAATAATATTTACATGTATATATTTAACAATAGTTCAACCAAAAATAAAATCCTAAATTGCAATGTCATAAAAAAAATCAAAAAAATTAGTCACATAAATGGGAATAACACTATTTCAACAACAAATCAACCAAAAAAATCATACAAAAAATAAAAAAAAATTCTTGGCATATAGAAATTTGTCACATAAATTCGGAATAATAATATTTCAACAACAAATCAACCAAAAAAACTAAATAAAAATTCAGAATTAAATAAAAATTAGTCAAGAAATTCGGAATTAAAAAAAAATCATAAATTCGGAATAAAAATATTTCAACAAAAAATCAACCAAAATAATAAAAAAAATCGGAATTAAATAAAAATTAGTCACATAAATGGGAATAACAATATTTCAACAACAAATCAACCAAAAAAAATCCTAAATTGCAATGTTCTTCTTCTCGGCAATATAGAAATTCGGAATTAAAAAAAAAATCATAAATTATAAGTAAATGAATAATAAAATCAAAACTAAAATTCAACTTAATATACAAATTTAAACTTACAATTAAGAAAAAGGTTGAATTTCTTGGCAAAATCCTTGGCTTGGCTCGAAAGGCTCGAACTGTTCTTCTTCTTCTTGGCAAAATCCTCGTCGGCTATGGAGATGGATGGAGAAGGTTTAAGTTTTTTTTGTTTTGTTTCGTTGAATGCGTGAACTGAGAAGTGTAAGGGATTTAAATTAAACTCGCTACACGGTGTAGCGAGTTTGACTTAAATCTGGTCAAAACTCGCTACACGGTGTAGCGAGTTTAGTTTAATTAAATGACCTAATTAATTTTCCAACGCCCTAAATTAATTACCCTAAACTCGCTACACGGTGTAGCGAGTTTTGACCAACCCTAGTCAAACTCGCTACACGGTGTAGCGAGTTTCAAAAAAGAGGACAATCTGGGCAATAGTTTGAACAGTAAGTCATTTTGGTAAATAAAAAAGTAAAACGGGATTATTTGGGAAAAAATTCAAATTTTTGTGTGTTTAACTTATTATAAATAGGTCACTGACTTATTAATTTTTTTCATATGTCACCAAGCATCTTTAATTTTTTTTTACTTTAGCTATTAATATTTACCTAAATGACACCAAGAAAAATTTATGTACCAAAATGACCATTTTATGTGAAGTCGGCATTGGTAATGCCGTTTTTGGCTTGAAATCGGCACTACCAATGTCGACTTTAGTCATTCAAAAGTTAGCCCATGGGAGGTTAAATAATTGCATTAATTAGGTTATCCGGTTTAAGTGAAGTCATCATTGTCAATACCGACTTCAACTAGGGTTTTAGTGAAGTCGGCATTGGCAATGCCGACTTCAAGCCAACATAAAATCCCCTCCCAACCTCTTCTTTCTCATTCTTTCATAACCATTTCTCTGTCCATTCTCATTCTTTCATAACCATTTTTCTGTCCATTTCAATTTCAAAGCTCAACATTCTCCAATATTTTGTGAATTAAGCATTATTTAAGGTACATTTTATTCTTTTTTATATATTTTGATTTGTATAATGTGATTGTAAACTAGAGTTATTTGTTATTTTTTTATATGTTTTGACTGTCGAATTAATTGATATATTTTGATTTGTATAATGTGATTTGTTGCTTTTTTATATATTTTGATTGTTGAATTAATTTGTTTAGGGAAAAATATGAGTGGAATTCCACTTATTTTCATGTGCTACTGGGGAGGAGATGATGAACACCCGTTTGGAGATGGTAATCTTGAACAGGGGTCGAAATTTTCACTTAGGGCAAAAACTCGTTGGAGTTACAAAAAATTGATTAGGAAGTTATATAAGAAAATTGATATAGATCTAAGGGATTGTAAGTTGAAAGTTATTTGTAGATATCCTCATATGATGGGCAATGGGTTTGCAAATTACATTCCGCTTGAAGTCGAGGATGATATGTGTGTGAAAGTCATGTTTGATGTTTCTGCTCAATTAGGTGGGATTGGTAGCTTGCAGTTGTTTATTATCATGGAATTTGATTTTTTTTGATAATAATGTGCGTTCTGATGAGGTTGAAACACGTAAGAAGCCGATACAAAATGATAACTACCTTGAGAGAGATGCTTTTGGTTTTGAAACACATTGGGAAGAGGAAAGGGAAGTGGAACCGGAAGTGGAAGCAGAATTGGAAGTGGAAGGGGAAGGGGAAGAGGTAGAGGAACGTGAAAATGATGATGATTCAGATTATGAAAGTCATATCCTTGCAGTAAGTTCTGATGCTGATTCTGAATATGAAGATTGTTCGAGTCCAACTGATAACGAGAATGAGGGTGATGATGGGGAAGTTGGTGATGTAGGAGCACAGATGATTACTTTTCAAGGTGAACCGCAAAATCAAATGTATGGGAGAGGAGACTATCAATTTTACCGTGATATTGGTGAAGGGTCAGAGAATTATGATAATAGTGAATACAAGTTTGCAGAATGGAATGCGGAGAGTGATGGAATCGCTAAAGGTATTCGCTTCTCAGACAAGATTGATGTGCAGTACCAAATAAAGAAGTACATATTAAGAAGAATCTGAGGTTCATGGTGAGAAAGGGCACACCGCAAAAGTGGACTATTGAGTGTTTGGTGAAACAGTTCCCCTGCAATTTCTATGTGAATGTGAGTCTGAAGAAGGGTGGGTACTGGGAAGTAACTAAGTACAAGGGTCCACATTCTTGCTTGGCTTCAGATGTTAGCGGCGATCATCCTAATTTAGATGCTAAGTTTATAGGACGAGAAGTTTTCGATCTTGTCAAGGCTGATCCAGAGTACAAGATTAAGCTTATCATGATAAATATAAAATCAGATTACAGTAAGGATGTTTCATATCGGAAGGCATGGTGTGATAAACAAAAATCCATCGCTCAAGCATATGGGGACTGGATGAATCTTATAGAAAGTTGCCACGTTTGTTAGCAGCTATTCAAAAGTGGAACCCTTCAATCATTGTGGAGTTTTCTAATCGTCCTGAAGCTGGTCTTCCAGGTTCGTTTGACCGTGTGTTCTGGGCATTTGGCCCTTGTTTGGAAGCATTCTCTCATTTCCGTCCTGTCATTTCTGTTGATGGCACATTCTTTCATGGACGATATAAAGGGGTAATACTTATTGCAATGGGTGTCGATGCAAATGATAGTTTACTTCCACTTGCTTTTGCTGATGTTGAAAAAGAGGACCATGAAAACTGGTCTTGGTTCTTACATCTTGTTTGCAGACATGTTATTAGGGGTCGTGAAGTTTGTTTGATATCTGATCGCCACAATGGGATCCTTGCCACTATTGGAGAAAATGGATGGCCACGAACTGTTGTGCACAAGTGGTGCATGTTGCATTTACGAGCTAATTTCCTTTACACTCATAAGGGTGCTGGCTTAAAAGATCTTTTTTGGCGTGCTGTTAGCGCCACCCAGGAACGAAAGATGAAAAATTTCTTGGCTCAGATTCGTATAATCAATCGCGAGGCAGTTAAATAGTTTGAGTTTTTGGATGCTAAAAAGTGGTCAATGGCGCATGATGGTGGATATAGGTACGACATTAAGACTACCAATTTGTCAGAGGTTTTTAATGGTGTCATGAAAGGAGCACGAGAGATGCCTATTTCGGGTATTGTTGAGATGGCCTTCTATAGGTGTGTGGAATACTTTCAAAATAGACTCTCGGTATCAATAAGGGCTTTAGGGAGGTATCCTGGTAACCCCAACATAAATGCGAGAATGCAATTCAGTCAAAGGGTCCAACAAAAATATGAATTCAACTTGAAAAAGGCCAGCTATCATAGTGTTAGAAGGTTTAACAATACTCCAGTAGGTGTTTATCAAGTTACAACTGGGCGACGCGTTGAAAGGGGTGGAAGGATTCAAGTGGTGGAATTGGGTCCTCGAACATGTACTTGTGGTAAATGGGTGCAATATCATTACCCTTTTTCGCATGCTCTTGCCTGAATAAATTTATTCCAAAAACGGTATCGGTAGTGCCGTTGTCAAAAATGGTATTGGTAGTGTTGTTTTTGTCAGTTCTGATAAAAAGGGTCTTGGTAGTCCCGTTTTTGAAAGTTCTGATAAATATACATTTCAAACACTATTTATATCACAAACCATGGATATGAACTCAAGTAAGGCCACAATGCATCATAAACCAGCCTTACATGATCAATGTGCAACAATACATAACCTCTATAAATGTCTAAGATCAATTTACCAAGTTTGATTCACTTTGGTTAAGTTGCAAATCAAGGTTGTCAACCATTTTCCGAACAATATTTAAACCCCTTCCACCATTCCATATTGACTAAGTAAGACATCATTGTGTAGCTAAAGTGTTCTACTTTAATTATAGTTAAAGAGGGTTCATTTATATCCTAGGTTGAATAGGTTTCTAAGGCTTGAAAATTGCTTCAGAGGTGGCATGGCAGGGCACGACTCGTGCCCTGGGGCACGGCTCGTGCCCATTGACACCCCTCCAGAATCAGTCGTCCCCTCATGAGCACGACAAGCCACAACAGTAGGCACGAGTCGTGCCCTCTGCCCAGAAATCAGTTCTGAGCTGCAAAACATCAGCAACAAAATCCCAAGTAAAATACATCAACATACTCTGTTTTTAAAGTGACCAAAACAAGTATTAACATCAGCCAAATAGACCCAAACCATTCCATACTCCTTTCATTTCATTCCTACATTAACCAAAATCATTTTATTATCAAATGAACTTCCATGTCAATATTTGGGGTCTAAATTTATTCTAAAAATTCCACAAAATATCCATTTTATTTATAGACATATAAATACTACATCAATCCAAATATTTATTGACCACATCTCGGTCAAATAGGAAATCCGTCAGGGATATGCATCTGGGGTGTAATTATTAGGAGGATTACGTGGCCTATCACTTCTCCTAGGCACAAGGAGAGATAATACACGACCTATTCGTGATGTGTTAGCTTGATAAGATGACGATGGTACCTGAGTAGGGTTTGTGTGACCAAAAGGTGTAGCCTCCGAAAACGTCATCAGAGGTAGAATTGGAGTATAATCCATTTGAAGGCTTCGTCTCCCACTCCCACTCCCAAAACCATACGATGTGAAACCCATCCCTAGAGGTGGACTTGGAGCATAGTCAACGCTTCTTCTTCGCCTTCCACTCTCACTCCCCGAAGCATATGATGCAAAACCTATATTTGGAGGGGGAGTTGGAGTATAATCCATCTGTGTATGAGAGAATCCATAGTTTCCTGCCTGGGAGAAAGCGCCATGTCCGGTAAATGTACCTTCCTCGCCATTGTCCCCCTCATTCGCTGCCTCTTCATTCCCTTCCTCGCCATTGTCCCCCTCAATCGCTGCCTCCTCAAAATGTACCTCTAGATCATCCTGCACATGTTAAATTATAATTCAGTAAAAAAAGACCCTTCTCGTTAAATATTTAACAGAACAACGAAAAAATTAACATATTACCTCTGGATCATCCTGCACATGTTGAGCACGTCTACGAACCCGGTTTCATCTCTGTGGCATCCCTAGAACACGATCTACTGGTGGTGGGGGAGTTTGGAGGACATCCAGTCGTCTCAGCTGTCTAATAGATGATAAGGATTGTCTGATGACACCACAGGTAACATATAGGTTTTGTGAGCGTATGTCGTATCCCTCTACCTCAGATATGGCATTCTCGTTGGATATGTACGCGCGCTGAAGGTTTTGAATCTGTTGAAAATAATAAAGAAGGAATAAATTATAACGATAAGATAAAATGGTAAAAAAAAAAATGAACTAAAGTAAATATGTACTATTTAACTTACCAAACCCTCATAATGACTAGCATGCACCCTGTACCCCTCATCCTCTACAGCATTTGAATTCTGGATCAATAACCGTGTGATTCTAGAGTACCATAACATATAAGGATGAGCTAAATCTACATCCTCGATACCATATTGCCCATCCACCACCAAATTAGCCCGTTGATTCCACATTCCTATGTAAGATATGTGGAAATTGAGCCAATTAACTTCTGATCGACCTCGTCGGTCAAGTCCATGCAGGTACTCACTCGTGTTATGTGGGACAGGGATACCCTGTAACATCCCGAACTACCTCATTACTCGATCAGGAAGGTGCCACTCAACCCTATCAAAGCAAATGAGGGGCACCTTCGCTCTCCATATAGCATGTCCCTGGAAGCAATATGTTGGACCATGGACACTTAAGTACGGCTGCCACTCAACCTGATCCTCAGTCAAATACACCAGCTGATCTCGGTATCCACGCATGATGTGGACGGTAAGATGCGTATATGATAAGGGACCTTGCAACCTACATATGGAGCAATTTGACATACAAATTAGTGTGTAATAATCAAAATCAAGTACATAAAATATTATGTGAATTTAAAATGAATTTATTTTAAAATATCTGCAACCATATGGAAATAATGCATCCTGAAGAATGACATCTCCACGTGTCCTTACGGGTCGTACACACAACAACCGTTCCCAAGCCCAAAGCTAAAATAAACATAAAGAAAAAATATTTAGTGTCACGTACAAAACATATTTTCTTCAATAGAATAATATAAGCAAATATAATTGACATACCTGTACAACTGTTAAGAATCCAACACAACTTTTCGCATCGGGCTTTGTCGCTACATACAAGTCCCGATATAAAAAGGCTAATGTTGCACTACCCCAACTGTAGTTCCCAATCGTGTCAACGTTCCTAAGCAGTGGGAGGTACATCAGTTTTACTAGGATATTACTCGTGTCCGGCATCAAATATGACCCTAAGCATATCAAAATATATGCCCGAGTATTCTGATTAACCAATTCTGCCGGGGCATTTGCAGGAAGCTCCTCCCACTGAGTCAGTTGGTCTATAATCCACTTAATAGATAATCTACCACCCTTCAAGTCTGATGCAAGTGGTTGAATCCCAAGTAACTCGTGGCATAATTAACACCATTCCAACTTATGCATATTGGTTCGGGAACTAATCACAGAATCCACGTCTATAGGAAGGCCACATAATATACCAACATCCTGAAGGGTGATGGTCATCTCCCCAACTGGCAAATGAAATGTGTGCGTCTCTGGACGCCATCTCTCAACCAAAGCCTCTAACAAATGTCAGTCATATTTGAAATGACCTAGTTTATAAACACCGTAGAATCCTACATCTAAAAGCTTGCTCCGTATCCTAACATCCAAGTTTATAGGAAGTTCCGGACCGCGCCTAAATCTAATAGTCTCAACTTCTTGTTGAGCCCAAATATAATTTGAACGGTGTTAATCTTGTAATCTTAATACGGAGGGGTCTAACAGCCCGGGATCAACCAATGCTTGTTGGGTATCATGAAATTGGTCCATCTGAAACAAGCAACAAAACTATTAAACTAAAATTCAGTGAAAAAGAGGCTGCCCCGTAAAATATTTAACTAAAAAAGGCCAATTTTCTGACGATTTAGTTAAGTTTTTTACAGAAGATGGCATTTTTTTTTTGACAAATAGACAAAACTGTTAATTATTAAACTATAATTCAGTAAAAAAGACCATTCTCATTAAATATTTAATTGAACAACGAAAAACTCGTTAAATTTCTGACAATTCAGTTAAGTTTCTGACAAAAACTTAACATTTTTGTTGAATTTCTAACGAAATTCGGATATTAATATCAAGTTCCATCAAATTTTAATAAATAACCTATTGTTAAATTAAATCACAAAAAATTAACATGTATTAAGAAAACTCAACAAAAATTAACACAAATTATAGAAAGAAATATAATTAAAACACAAATTGTAGAAATAAAAATCATCAAATACTAACCTTATATTTCAAAAACGTAAGTATGAGTAACGTTTTTAGGTTTTTGATGAGATCTTGGTTGGCTTGATGAGATCTTGGTTGGCAATGACAGATTGAGAGATATAGAGAAGATGAGAGAAGATAGGAATGAAGGGGATGAAGGGAAGGGGGAAGGGGGAGGGGGTCTGCACGCCTGGGAATCAGTAAAGGAGAAAACGGCATTACCAATACCGACTTCAATTATAATTAATGCAAAATTACTAATTAATGCAATTAACCCTCAACAATTAACCCTTCCATGGGGTGACTTTTGACTGACTAAAGTCGACATTGATAGTGCCGGCTTCAATCCAAAAACGGCATTGCCAATGCCGACTTCACATAAAATGGTCATTTTGGTACATAAATTTTTCCTGGTGTCATTTAGGTAAATATTAATTTAAAATGAAATAATTTAAAAAAAAAATCTCAAAACCATGTCATTGACATCACCACTACAAAATTTCAGGAAAAAAACTCAAAATATTTCACAAAGCCCCAAATCGAACTCTAACATTCGTTCAACAATAAAATAAATTTCAATTTGTTCAGCAGCAACACATCGAATTGAAGATTTGATGTGGTTGAATAGAAGAGAATAGAGGGGATGGAAACGAGAATCCCGTTTGAACAGAAGATCCGAAATTACGATTCCTGCATCATCCCCGAGGTACCCAATTGGGATTTGAAGTCTCTATCGGGTTCTCCACCTTTCGGGTTGCAGGTGAAATTCGGATGAGGAACAACGATGATGGCTGGTTGCTTTTAGTTGGTTGGTTGGTTGATTTTAGGTTTTGCCTTTTAATTTAAACTAGTACATAAAAGCCCGTGCCATTGGCACGGGTCAGTACGAAAAGGAAAACAGTATGGAAAGAGAAAGACGTGGGGAAACTGAAATCGCATGCTAACTATATTATGTTTTAAATGTAATTTTAAACTGTTTATAATACACAATAAAAGTTTTTTACAAAAAGATAACACATAAATTAACATCTAATTTACATATAGAGGCAGTTGTCTTTGCACAAAAAAATAATTAGAAGGTCCAAGTGAACATTCAAGCATTATCATCAACATACATCAAAATGTTTCACTTTTCTGTAAATTATGTTCACGTTCGTGGTGAATAACTGACCATTTGTTGGTAGAATAGGCAATAGGACTTGAGCTATTATTACAGTTCATTTTTACCCAATTATTATGGTGCTTGTTCTGTTGTTCTCATCACTCAATGAAAAAGGAGAAAGTTCTTCCTTGCTATCTGTTGTTATCAATAATATCAAATATATCTACCATTTCTTTTCTTGCCTTCATCTTTATATACCATACTTATTTTCCTTATGTACCCAAGAAAAAATCTGTATATACCATACTGTAGAAATTATTACATCTTTCTAAATTTGTCAAATCTAAGGCATTATCTATCAAACAACGAAAACAAAAAAAAAACAAAAAAAAAACAAATACCTCTGCCGCAATCAGACCCACAACCTACGCCAACAACCAAATCGGGCTTGGTGGTGTGAGCGCGAGAGAGAAAGTAATGGCAGAAACTTGGTGCTGCTTACACAATTGATTGAATATGGAATATCTAGAGAGAGAGAGGGGGGGGAGAAGAAATGGGTGTTGCAGGGTTATCAAAACCTTGAGGTCGTAAGTCTGGCAGGAAGGAAGTATTATGTTGCAGCCTTTGCTGAATACCAAACGCAGCTTGAGGGAAGTTATCAGTAGTGGAGGGAAGTTATCAGTAGTGGGTTAATCAGGTTCATTTTAGGCCGTTCGATCTATTTTCTGAGAAGCAATCCTAGCCGTTCTTTGTCTCAGCGGTTACGACCCTTCCCTATTGTAATATAGATTTTTATGTGATTCCAAATGAGTATATCCATAGTAGGACTCCCAACAACACAATCTGGGTATTTGTTTTTGTTGAATGATTGAATTTGTGCATTTTTGTAGACTTGATTTCTTTACTCAGATTGGTAGTTTTATCACTTGGGTTGAAAATTTGTTTATTTTAGAGTTTTGGATTTCTTAATTTAATTGTGAAATTTTGTGTTTTGAATAATATGAATTTTAGGATTTCATGTTCAGTTGGTGGTTTGATGGTGGTGATAGTGGTTTTGAGTTAGGCA
This sequence comes from Adenophora triphylla var. japonica, assembly GCA_022495995.1. Taxonomy (NCBI): domain Eukaryota; kingdom Viridiplantae; phylum Streptophyta; class Magnoliopsida; order Asterales; family Campanulaceae; genus Adenophora; species Adenophora triphylla. The sequence goes on from JAFEMH010004599.1 coordinate 102,066, forward strand.
GTTAGGGTTAAATTTTATGGATTAAATTCAGCAGTTGGATCAATTTTTCTAAAAAAAACTAAGAAAAGTCAATAAATCAATTCAAAATGTTTTAATAAAAAATTACTTTTTCTTGAAAAAATATTTATTTTTGAAAAATGAAAAGTAATAATATATTAAACTTAAAATAAAAGTACCATCAAATATAAATATATGATTAAATCATGAATGATTATATTAACAAAAATAAATATTTAGTTATTTATAATAAATTAAGACATTAACTATACTTTTAATATACTTTTTGAATAATTATTTTAAATAAAATATACAAAAAGTGAATAAATACAAATTCATAAAATAAACGTAATATTAACCCTAAATCTTAAGAAAAACTAAGAAAAGTCAATAAATCAATTTAAAATGTTGTAATAAAAAATTACGTTTTCTTGGAAATATATATATTTTAGAAAAATGAAAAGTAATAATATATTAAACATAAAATAAAAATACCATCAGATATAAATATATGATTAAATCATGAATGATTTTATTAATAAAAATAAATATTTAGTTATTTATAATAAATTAAGAAATTAACTATAACTTTAATATACTTTTACAGTAATTATTTTAAACAAAATATTCAAAAAGTGAATAAATACAAATTCATAAAATAAACGTAACCCTAAATCTTAAAAAACCCATTAAAGGCTTACATTAAAATAAAGAAAGAAACCCAACAAACATATCATCCCTTCAACCTTCTTCTCTGCCTCTCACTCCAAGGCTTATCTGCCTCCACCCCACCGCCCATCCTTCCCACCCTTACCTTTACTGTCGCCTTTTTCTCTCCCCTACATGCCTCCTCTCTCTTTCTCGATCATCTCCACCCTAACACCACCTAATTCCTTGCCTCTCCATTCGTCTAACAACGTTGTTCCAAACCACCGCCCCCAATAATTCATGTTCCGATTTGTCCAAGACGGCATCATTGATGAAGAGAAAAATTATGTCTTCAATTTCGTATTCAAATGATCTCTATCGTCTCCTTCAATAATCGATAATTCCATCTCCACCGTCAACAATAGCCCACCACTTTGAATTTCAATACAAATGGCGGATCTAAAATTTCATTAGAAATGGCTGGGGGTATTGGGGTCTGAAATTAAAGGTTGAGTTTGGAGTAGGGAGGTACGCAGAAGTGTTGGTAGCGAGGGAGGAAGGTGTTGGGGCGGTAGTCGGAGTGAGTGGTGTGGCCGGATGAGGTGCTTGAATATGGGTTAGGTTTAGACTGTCTTTGTCTCTGTTTGTGGACCTGTAAAACCCAATATTCACCGGCTTCTTTAATCCCCCCCCCCTCCAACAACCACCCACAACAGCGCCATCACCATCTTCACATTGAAGGTTCACATACTTTTCTAGAAATCAGGATAATCGCAATTGGGGTGCGAGAGAAAACGGAGACGGGCTGGGGTGAGGAAAGATAATGAAAGGAGTATGAGAAAAGGGAGAGAGGGGAGGAAACTAATGGGGATGAGATAGTTATTAGGCAGTTATGGACGGTTGAGAGGAGGCAGAAATGATTTGGGCCGTTTGATCAACTTGTCAGCTTTTAATCTCAGCCTCTCTTTATGGGGGGATAAGAGGCGGTTAAATCCTTCCTCTATTGTATTATAGATCCTTAAAGTTAGTATTATTTATAAAGAGATCCTTTTAATTTTTTTTAAGTTCTCCTTTTACTTTGCAATGTCACAAATTAGACCTTTCATATTTGTTTTAGTTTAATGTATTTTGATTTTCCTATTTTAACCTTAACATTTTTATTACATGCTCTGATCATGACCATTTAACGGACGAAACTAACCCCGTTGGTTATAGAGTTCACATATGCAAAATAAAATAGTTGAATGTGTTATATGCCAAAAAAATACTCCCTCCGTCCCAAAATGTTTGTCCCATTTGACCTTTTTTGTTGAACATTGATCACAAATTTATGAGAAATTAATCATGTTCATGAAATTCTAAAAGTTGTTGTTGATAATATTATTAATAGTAAATCAATAGAAATTTTTAGAATTTCATGAACATAATTAAATTGTCATATATTTGTGGTCAAAGTTCAACAAAAAAGTCAAATGGGACAAACATTTTAAAACGGAGGAAGTATAATTTATTGGTGAACACGCAAATTGTGAATAGTAAAGTGATTTTATTTGCAATTTTCCTTTATAATTCTATTGGAATAATAATTTATTTTATTAAATTTTGGTTAAAATTCAATTAATTAATTACCAAAAATTAAATTAGTATTGTATGTTGTTTAGGTTGGATGAGAATTTCTCATCCATTTTGAAATCCTATAATCAAGGGTTTATTGTCCATCATAGTAAAGCTTGCACATGGATAAAATATGAAATTGCAAGAACTTCTTTTATTTTATATAATTATTTACACTCACAACATATCACCTATTATACATTTGTTTTCTTAATATCTTTGTCAAATAATATTATTAATCCCTTCGTTCCGTTCGAAAGGGCATTTTTGTGCCATTGCACAGGAATTAAAAAAAGTGATGTAGAAAATAGAAAAAGTGTATAATGAAATAAATATTATGAGTGAAAGGTGATGTAGAAAAGAGAAAGTGGTGATGTGTAAGTGCTCCAATTTGAGCTTGTTAGAATTTTCGTTAGAAAATTAACGAAAGTTATAACATTTCTAACAATTCCTAACTATCCTAACATTTCTAACAAAGTGAGGGTAAAATGGGCATTGTTATTTAAGGTTAAACCTTAAAAAGAATCTCAAAAAGCAAAACAAAAGAAGAAAACCAAAAATGGCAATGGCTGGAAACACAAAAACTGGCTGTTAATTTGAATTTTGAAAAAGATTATTCTTCTTGTCCAAAGCTGGAGCTGCATTTAATGAACAGTGCACGCTGCCTGGACTCATCCGCGCGGACAAGTATGCAATTTCCAGAGGGCTATAAATTGAGCCCTCCAGTCACAAAAATAAAAAGGAAGAACACAAAATGCAACGAACCTCTGGCGAAATATAGAGAGAAAACAGTGAGAATTCTCAAGAATTGTCACCTTTTTCTCTCCAATCTTTCCCAATTCATACTCATACACTCACTCTCATATTCAAGCCCTAAACACTCATACACTCAAGCCAAACACTCAAGAACACAAGGAAGATTGGTAAACCCTCTTCTTCCTAACCCTAAATCTCATCCATGCATGCATCTTCTAACTACAAAATGTAGTTCCTTCATCTTCTTGCTCTAGATCTAAGAAGATCACCATGGAAGACCATCTCCATGGATGATCTTCTCCATAGATCAACATTATTTTCAAAGCTTTTCTTGTTTACTTGCAAAAATGCACTTTCAAAACCCTAAAAAAACCATTTTCAAGCACTAAATCTTGATTTCAAAGGGTAAAATCCCCCTCCCCAAGCAAATGAAATGCTTAGTCCTAATGTACCCCAAGGATGGTTTGGTATAGTTGATTCACCACTAAAATGTCTAGTGATCACTAACCAAAACCTAGGGAAATGGGGACAAGCATGGATGCAAAACTCCCTTAAAATCTTGTTTTCTTTCTTGGAAAGTTGCTGTCCAGTAGCAATTTTCCCAGACCTCAGTCCATGGTCTTAATTTTTGGACACAGATGAACTTGGGATTTGGTGTTGACTACAAAACACTTTTTGTAGCCAACATCCAGAGATTTCCAGACATATTTTTACCTTATTTTTTGGGTGAGTAAAACTCCTCTTTTCAATTTTTCTTTCAGAGGCTAGTTCATCAGCTTCTGGGAATCCAGATCTCATATCTGAGGTTTCCAGAAGGTTTTGACCCTCAAATCTTCTCCAAAATGGAAATTTCTTTCACACAAAGTTTATTCAAGGAGTCTAGAGAAACTTTCATTCTCTGAGTTCATCCAGATTATGAAGTTTTAGGACCCTTGAATTCATTTCAAAATCAGGTGTCTGCTGCCATTTCCTTCTGGCAGAAGTGACTTCTCAACTTCAAAAGGTTTTTTGAGTACCAAATCTCAATCCAAAAATCTTCCAAAAAATCATGGGATCAGTTTAAAGTCTTAAAAAGACATCCCAATTTTTACTTTTCCCAGTTTCAACTTATTTTGGCCAAAACACACACACACACACACATACAAATGATTTTCAGCTTGGAAGACTCGTTTTACGAGGCGCGTCGGGTGCACACTAACGTCCTTCCCGACGCGTAACATGACCTCCGAACCTAAATCTCTGATCTCGGGCTTTTTTCAAAATTTTGGCCCTCAAAATTAAAATGGCGTGGCGACTCCGTTTTTTTCCGGTTTTATTTGGTTTTTCAAAGAAACGCAAAAACCGAATTTTTTCCATATCGTCACAGTGGCGACTCCGCTGGGGACTAAGCTTTTTAATAAAAAATGGTATTCGGTATATTGGTGGAAACCACTAAATTTCCCGTTATCGCCTCCTAACACGAGTCGGGGATAAATTGTGGTCTAACAATCCCACGTACCGGTATCACCGTTTTCAAAAAAAAAAGCTTTTGAGGGTCAAGCTTCCGTCCCGGCTTTGAAAATCATTTTTGTGTGTGTGTTGATTTTTGCACAGTTTTCATGTTGTTTTGGCCGCCTCGGAGAAAGTCAAAATTTTGACTGTCGGAATAATGTCCCTAACTGTCGGAATTTTCGTGCTTATGTGCTCATTAAAATTTTCAAAAAAAAATTCAAAAAAAAAGATTTTCAAAAAAAAAAAGGAAAATTTCCAAAAAAAAAATCATGCATCATATTTTTAAGACACATAAAAAAAAATCTCTATTTTACTCAGAAAAAGAATATAGACTGCTTGCACACTACGCGCACGTGACCGTACACTGCACACTACGTCCTTAACAGGAAATCCTTGTCGCGGTCCGTTTGGTCTTATTACGCCTCTCGGATGAGCACGGGACTACCCAAACATCCCATGGAGCCTCGTGTCGACCATGCACTTGTCCGTGACACACTTTGTCAGAGACCCGGTTGGTTTTTAGTCTGGTGCGTGTCATGCCCTGTCCGTGTATAGACCTTTCCTTTCAAGCCTTTGTCGGCATACCGACTCAATATCTCTCGGGTCCACACAATCGTCGCTAATCGGTCAGTTCTGCCGGTTTTCCGCCGCGGACTTTGACCAAGATATTGACCGCGCCTTGACTTCGGCTCGGATCGGCACAAATTATACACCGACTCCCAAAGATTGACACTCGAGTCATCAAGGATTAATGATTATTCCATGCCTAATTACGGCTTAAGCGACGACAAGTCAAGATCAATCGTGGACGCTAATCGGTCAAATCATGCCGACTTTTGTCGAGCCCTCGGACATGATCTTGACTTTCGACGTCGGCTTTGTCCGTAATTTACATCGAATGCTCGTTAAGACTCGATTACCCGCCGGACTTTTAGGATCGTTTTCTTTCGGTCGGTGGGACCCGCTTGCCCTATAGGACCCTCGCCGGGGCCGTCCACCCCGGGAGGTCGAAATACGGGTGGAATACGAGGGGCTTATAGACGTAGTGACGGGGCCCACCGATCCAGAATCGAGTAGTTTGCGAAAAAGAAGAGCAATCTTTTCCAACCGATTAGGTTAATAAAACATGTTTTAAGTAAACGTGAACAAATAAGCGCATGTTGCATGAGCCAAAAGCCCAAACACCTACCCTCCTTCCATTCCCGAGACATCGAACCTTCGTGTCCTTTCCCCCATGACTCCGCACAAAGCTTGGTTTCGGGCATAGGGTCACCGTTTGATCGGTTAGGAAGAGTCAAGCGCATCGTCGGCTTCGCCGTTTGTTCCGACTCCGGGTTTGAGAATGTACTGCATCGGCCGGTAATGATAGGGATAACGTTGCTCCGTCCTCCCAAATCCCTCAGACGGACCGTGTGGATCCGAGTTGGTAGAACAAATGAGACTTCGACATGAGGCTCAAATTGATGACCTGCGGGGGTAGTCGCAAGTCATGGTTTGACTATCGGTCTCAATTCCGATGGCACCTTTACCGCAAAGACAGAAGAAAGGTTCTCCTCCTCTTCTTAATAGTCCGGATACATCAAGATGCTACCCCAAGATTCCTATATTTCCACCGCCGGACTCCTGCCGCCCGCCGACTTACAGGCAACCGGCCCCCAAAGCAGCCGATCGGGGACGAAAGAGTTCGGTATCTTGTCGGTTGTCCCCTCTCAAGGTGATGATCCCACAAATATCGGCTGAGTGATGAAAATCGGAACAGATTAAAGAAATATGGTCGGCCATCAAATCCACAGGAAGAACGCGGAAACAGGACGGCGAGGCTGGATTGAAGAGGCCACACGCCACTTTGGGACCTTAACAATATCCCAGCGGCGGGGCTACCTTGAAGGACAAACATATGCCGTTCCCGGGACCTCAATATCTCTCATTATCCGGCGGAGTCCAATCACTCGCTACCGCACGAGCCCGGCGAGATCCCCGGACCGGTTCCACTCAAAGTCCTTCCGGCACCGCTCGGCACGAGGTCCCAAATCCGCCACCAGTAGTAGAACACATTTGGTGGGATATTTGTGGTATCCCGATTGCCTTGAAAGGGACTATCGGGATTGGATACACGAGGACCGTCCTCCTAAGAAAAAGAAAATTTCCTCCCGGCAAAAATTGAAGGAGAGATTCGAAGGCGGTGATAACGGTGTGGGAACGCTCGGGGAGCCATGCAGGGGATTTGATTATTATGTACTCTACTCAGTCGGTCTTCCCAAGCAAAAAGGGATAAAAGAGCCGAAAAGCCTTGCCAACGACGGAATCGAGACCTTCGAATACCAGTGCCCGAACGTAAGTCCAACCCCCTCGGGGGTCGCCCAAGGTTCGGTTGTCCGGCTCAGTATACACCGATGAAGAAAAACCGAGCGCCGGTCACAGCGCTCCCACTCAATCAACATGTTGGTGGAGATGGCAACCGCCACAAAAGGCATCGGTATAACCCGGGGCTTCGGCAAAGACTGCGCCTCGCAAGAAAAAGGCACGAAGTGACCAGAAGCTTGATGACTCTCCATCCCGAGACAAGGACCAAATCTATGACCCTCACCTATATGGGAGTATGATCACCTTCTGCGATGAAGATTTGCCAAGAGATGTCTCCCAACACAATGAAGCTTTGTACATCACTATTCGGCTCAACACCATGTCACTCCACAGGGTATTAGTGGACAATGGATCATCGGTAAATGTCCTTCCCCTCGGCGTGATGAGGGCCCTCCGCATAAATGAAAGGCGCGTGATCCCATCTACCGGTTGTCAAAGCCTACGACGGTTCGTCTCGTCCCGTGCAGGGACGGTGACTCTGGAACTACAGTACGAAACCCCAAATGGTGCCCGCGAAGTTCCATGTAATGGATATCCCCTCAGAGTTCACGGCCCTACTAGGCGCCCTTGGTTGCATCACATGAAAGCCATAGCCTCCACTCTTCTCCACCGATGCGTCAAATTCATCAACCGGCGGGGAGACCTTGAAGTCATAAGGGGTGACAGTTTCCTCATAGGGAACGAAGGCGAAACAATAGCCAAGAACGCCCACAGTCAAACAGGGGCTACATCCTTCAAGAGGCAAGTCTCGCCGGCATCCTTTGGAATCCGGCAATGCCAACTATGTCGACACACTCAAGCGAGCGGACTCAGAAGAAGTTCGATTCATCAAATTCAATTGCTATTTCCAACACTTGGAGGCGTGCGGAAGGAAATGCTGAACACCGCCGTGATACGAGCACACAAGTCCCGGTCCTCAATCACGGATTTGTCGGTATTCTGCAAACCCATTCCTTGGCCTCGCCGGCGAGAGGTTTTCATGATAAAAGTCGGCAAACACCGACGGACTCGGCTCGAATCTATGAACGTCGTGTGGGACGTCCTCCTTCTTGAACTACTCGCCAAGCCTTTCCGCTCGAGTATGGGACATGAGATTTTTCTAGCCGCTCACCGAGGACGCAATGCGTCCTTACATACGGATTGAGCGATCGGATTGTGACGAAACGGAAGTCCCAGGTGAGGAAGATCCCTACATCCACATGCTCGGCTTTCGGATGCCAAACACGATTGATTACGGTTCGAGACAAAGAGATGATAGCAACGGCGAAGAGGGAGCACGAGACCATGCCTTTCCCAGAGTTGTGAAGCCACCAACAGCGATGCCGCTAAAGAATTGGGAAACTCTCTCGGGCCCGTCCGCGACCAAGGAGGAAATGATCACCAAGCTTGGATTGGTCCCCAGATCCTTTCGTGTCAACCTTTGTAAAGTCCTCAGGAGTCTCTCATTGTTGAGTTCGAGTCTCTCGAGTCGTCCAGATGGCCTCACGCCCGAAGACTACGAGTACGTAGCCAACGTTGTATTCCCCTTCGTCTTGATGAAATGATGAACCTTTACGAGTATCCCTTAATTGCCACTTTAACTAATGATGAATTAACTAATAATCTAAAAACGGTTAATAACGATTCACTAGATGAAGAGGCGGACACATTAAATGAACAATATATCAAAGAAATCTTTAAGCGGGTTGTCAGGAAAGAGGAAAATCGAGCCCAGTGCCGAAGAGATTTTGACAAGTGTGAATTTGGGAACTACGGAAGAGCCTAAAGAGACGCCTTGATTGGTAGTTTCTTGAAGGGTGAAAGGGTTGCCTAATCAGTGCTAAAAGAATTCGTGGATGTGTTCGCATGGTCCTATAAAGATATGCCGAGGCCTCGATCCTTCCATAGTTGAGCACCGAATACCGCTCGACCCAGTCAAGCCGGTAAAGCGAAGCTAAGAAGAATTAAGCCCGAATGGTCCTTACAAGTGAAAGAGGAAATAGAAAAGATGCTCGGGCGGGGTTCATCGGGGTCATTGAATACCCAACATGGTATCCCAACATAGTGACGGTGACCAAGGCCAACGGAAAGATCCGATCTTTGCGTAGACTTCGAGAGACTTGAACAAAGCCGAGTCAAGACGATTTCCCCACACGAACATCGACATTTTGGTAGATTCCACGGCCAACCACGAAGTCAAATCTTTCGTCGATGGTTTTGCCGGCTACAACCAAATCAAAATGGCGAGAAGAAGATCAAGCCAAAACGGCCTTCACAACCCCTTGGGGCACATGCGCTACACGGTCATGCCATTCGGACTAAAGAATGCTTTGGGGCTACGTACCGAGAGGCGGCTACGGCTACGTTCCATGACATGATCCACAAAGAAATTGAGGTCTATGTGGACGACATGATAATACATTCCGGAGGATCGAGATGGCGGCACTTTGTTGATTTGAGAAAATTCTTCGGCCGCCTCAGAGACCACGGCATGAGGCGAATCCGGCCAAGTGCACCTTCGGTGTAAGACGGGGCAAGGTACTAGGATATATGGTGACGAACGGGGAATCGAAGTAGATCCCCGAGAAAATCAAGGCGATAGTTGAAATGAAGCCACCACGGACAACGACGAAGTAAAATCCTTCGTGGGAAAAGCTATGATACATAAGCCGCTTTGTAAATCGGCTTACCTCGATCTGCGAGCCAATCTTCAAGTTGATGAAAAAGAATGCCTACACAGAATGGACCCCGGAATGTCGGCTTGCCTTTGAACAAATTAAGGCATACCTTGTGAATCCCCGATTCTCTGCCCACCACATCGGCAAAAGCCACTCTTGCTATATCTCAGCTGTCACGGATACGGCAATTGGGGCTATGCTAGCTCAAGAAAAAAGATTCCAAAGTCGAAAACGCCATCTATTTCGTAGCGAGAAAGCTCCAAGGAAGCGAACTCAATTACTGCTTTGCGAGAAGACTTGCGCGAGAGTTTAGTGCAGGTAGTGGGAAAATTGAAACACTACATGCGGTCTCACCCGATACATCTTGTTTCAAGGATAGACCCCATCAAATATACATTCGACAAGCCTTCCATCTCCATGAGATTGGCAAAATGGTCGTTCTTTTTGGCCGAATATGACATCGCTTATGTTTCAAGGAAATCCATAAAAGGACGCATAATGGCGAACATCGGCGATTTCCCAAGTGATGAGTCAGGGACACTGAACCTCAATTTCCCGATGATGGAATCTTCGCTCTAGAAGGAGAAAATCGCGGCAACTCTTCTTCGACGGGCGTCAAACAAAAGGGGAACGGGATAGGAATGCTTACAGTCGATCCTGCGCGAACACACCCCCATGCGGTAAAGGCTGAACTTCGAAGTCACCAACAACGGCTTTGAATATGAAGCTTGCATAGGCTGGGTTGGAAGCCGCCCTTGAAAGAAATATCAAGGAATTGGAGGTGTACGGTGACTCTGCCCTCATCATCAATCGGGTCTCTAACAAATGGAAGACCGTGGATCCGGGTTTGCGAAGTATCATGCTTACATGGAAGAGTTAGTAACTCAATTCAAAGAAATCGGCTTTCATTACACACAAGAGGCCGAAACGAGGTTCGCGAGATGCTCTGGCTACACTAGCCTCTCTTGTCGAAATACCGAAGGAAAGTCTGTTAAACCATTCAGTCGGGAGAAGAGAAAACCCCGCCTATTGCTTCGAAATTGAAGCGGAAGCCGAGCGATCAATGATCCACAGTACACTCAGTTACCGATGCACGAAGGATGGCGAGGCCTCTTTCAAAAAACGAAGATGGGGAATATAAAGAAGGAATCAAAGCAAAAGTCTCTCGGCCACACAGAGCGGCTCGCCTCCCATTATGTCCTTTTGGGAAACATGTTATACAAAAACGTTATCAAGGCCCCCTCTGCGATGTATCGGCAAACAAGAGGCTACCGAACTCATGAAAGAAATACGTGGTGGTACTGCGGCCCTCACATGAATGCTCGAGCTCGATGCAAATCATGCGAGAATGGGGTATTTTTGGATCACCGTAGGCCATTGCATCCGGTTTGTCAAAAGCTGCGACAAATGTCGGCGATACTCAAATCTTAATCACTTGCCTCCTCACGAGTTATCTTGCATGACAACCCCTTGGCCATTCGTCACTTGGGAATTGATGTCATAGGCAAAATCACACCATCGGCGATGCGGCCACGAGTTCGTCTGGTAGCCGTGGATTATTTCACCAAGTGGGTTGAAGCCAAGTCCTACAAAATCCTCAATTCAAAGAAAGTCGCCCTCTTCATCAAAGAAAACATCATGTGCCGATACGGGTTGCGGCCGAAATCATTTCGAGATAATGGATCCCACTTCGAAGGGGAATGTGAAAAATTCTTGGCGGAATTCGAATAACCCGTCACAAGTCATCACCCTACGGGCCCCAAACCAACGGAGCCGTCGAAGCGGCAAACAAGACTCTGGAAAATATCATCAGGAAAATGGTGTCAAGGCGAGAGATTGGCCGAGAAGTTACACTTGGCACTCTGGGGCTCTGAGAACATCGGTCGAACGGCAAGCGGGAAACACCTTTTGCCCTCACATACGGAATGGAAGCCGTACTCCCAATCGAGTGGAAATACCCTCGCTCAGGTATCTTGTGGAAAGCCGAATCAACGAGGTCGAATGGCTCCCGAGTCGCCATGATGAATTGGCCCTACTAGACGAACGCCGGCGAAGGCCATGGAACACATCCGGGCCTACCAAGGAAGAATGGCGAGCCTTCGACAAGAAAGTAAAGCATCGGGAAATCCGAGAAGGTGATCTCGTTCTAAAAGAAAAGCCCCGGTCCGTATCAACCCTCTCGGCAAATGGGAGCTTTGTATGGGTCGGGCCATATGTCGTCCGGAAGATCTTCTCCGGAGGAGCCATGCAACTTGCGGACCTCGACGGGAATCCCTTTGTACACCCGGTGAATGGTGACAAGGCTGCGCGAGATACTACGCGTAAAAAAAAAAAAAAAAAAAAAAAAAACAAAAAAAAAAAAAAAAAAACAAAAACAAAAAAAAGAGTGCTAAAAGAGTAATACCCAACTAGGTTAGAAACCCGAGAAGGGCGGCCTAGGTAAAAAACGGGGTTGCACCAAAAAAAAAAAAAAAAAAAAAAAAAAAAAAAAAAAAAAAAAAAAGAGTGCTAAAAGAGTAATACAACTAGGTTAGAAACCCGAAAAGGGCGGCCTAGGTAAAAAACGGGGGTTGCACCAAAAAAAAAAAAAAAAAAAAAAAAACAAAAAAGAGTTCACCGGGTTGAACTACGAAGACTGAGCTCCTCAAAATGAGGAACGTAGGCGGCGGAAACGGTTCGGTCTAAAGCACAAATAAAAGCCATACTTTGGCATCAATACAATTGATCGAGACCATGAAAGCGTCTCGAAAAACTCTAAAGCAATTCAAATATTCATTACAAGTTAAAAGCTCTTTGATGAGTCTAAGCCCGATTCATTCCTACAGCGGCAACTGCTAAAGGAAAACTAAGATACATAATCAAACTAATGTGTGCTGTCATGGCAAGAAAGGGATACTTGGAAACCTCGAGTCACTCCAAGCCACTCGTCTTGGTCTCTCCCTTCTTCTTCCCCCTCAGAGTCTTTCTCTTACGAGCAGGAAAAATGTCGGTATTCCTCCTACCAAGCTGCGGTATAGGAACGGGGTCTATCAAACCGGCCTCTGTCGGGGCCTTAGTAGCCACTAGCGTCATCCCTCATCTCCTGTAACCTAGGCGGTAACATAGGAGCCCTCCTCTCCTGTCTCTTGACGTAAGCCTCATAATCGGTCACGGCGTCTCCGCTCTGTCATGAGGGTTGGCCCTCGCCTCGGCCCTCCTCCTCTCGAAGCAGTCGGGTCCTCCGCACCCATGTGGCCTCACGCCGTCTCAAAATAGCCACCTGAGTCTCTCCCGGATGCCCCTCGTACCAATCCGGGTACCAAGTGGTCGGGAACACCGGTCTCGGACGCTTTGAGAATGACCAGGAGGAAAGGCATCGTACCTCCATACTCGGGAAAGAAATGGAAACACCGAGGGATCATCCATGGAAACAGGAGCCACCACCACAGTAGCTATATCATCAAAACCCTCCAAAGGAACCCTGCTCCAAGCCAAACTGTCTCGGGACCCGGAGCCGGAATGTAGAAACCGGACCGAGAAAGCCCGGAAGCATAACCACATGGGACCCGTCTGAAGCACTCTGCGAGTCTCCACCCAGATGAGGCACCAACCATCGATATCTTCGATTGGCGACCCGCCATCCAACGCTCCACGAGCCACGATCATCAAAATCTACATCGACACCTCTCTGGCAAAAGTCCGAGGCGATCATATCGAGAGGTTTCCCGAAGAACCCCCAAACGCTCCATCGGCCACGGGGTCAAGAGAAACGGGCTGCCCCGTGCATGTACCGCCGTCCGTAGCTAATGCATCGAGAGCATGAAAAGTCTCCCCAAGAATCAAAGGAACGACATCTACGCCGGGCGACAATGAACGACAACATCCGGCGGAGATCGATGGCAAATCCCGAAGGAATAGACCATGAACAAAGTGCCGAACATGCAAAGTGCAAAGGCATCCCAATAGGCGTCATCCACCAAGCCTAAGCCCCTAAATCTGTCGGGAAGACCGGAAATATCAAAATGGTCGGGACCGCGGATCATGCCTCGTGCTTCCTCAGGGAAAGATGAAGAAGGTTGCACAACTTGTCAACAAAGAAGCTCCTCAGGACAAAGGAATTGCTATCTCCTCCACCTCCAGGACCTCCAAGCAAGGCCCGAAATTCTTCCACAGTCGGAACAATCTCGTTGAAGGAAAGGCAAAAGACATGCCTTCTAGTATCCCAAAACGAAGAAGAAGCCCTTAAGAGGTCATAATCCAGAACCAATTCTTTGAGAGACCACAAGCATCGTACCTTGTACCGTTCTTCAAAGAAAGACCTTCTCTCATGCATAATTTCCGGGACCAATCCTTGAACTTGTTGAAAAATGACATTTGGGACTCTTGGGACAATTTTGAGGGAGCTTTTCTAAGGCTTTCCATGGTTTTTCTCTCTTCCTCCCGAAAATGGTGTTTGGTGGAGGTTGAAGAAGATATTTGAATTTGAAATAAAGCAAAGCCAGATTTAAAGCAAAATCAAAGGACAGGTGTCGAGATCTTTGTCCCCATCCGCGCGGATACGTTTGCTTCCCCATCGAAAAATGCACAGTCCAAGCTGCTACACCAAAAAGGAATATTCCGTCCGGTTGCTCGAAACTTGTGCAAAAACCCTCCCAAACCAGTCCATATACCAAACACCCTTGCAAAAAAAAAACCAAGGCTCATGCAACACTGCATTCATACTGCATTGCATTCATAAAATAAAATCCTAAATTATTACATTAAAAAAAAAAAAGAGTGTGCATAAAAAAAAAACAAACAAACATAAATAAAATCCTAAATTATTACATTCCAAAAAAAAAGAGTGTGCATAAAAAAACAAACAAACATCAATAAAATCCTAAATTATTACATCAAAAAAAAAAAAAAAAATCTAAATCTCTCAAAAAAAAAAATCAATCGGAGTCTCCGGCCGATGTCTCCCCCGGCCCCTCTTGCGACTCGGGCCCGCCTCGTCGGGAGCCACTGAAAGTCTCGGGCTCAGAATCGTCCTCATCTCCCGAGAAAGAGGCTCGTCGGGACCAACCGGCACACTCGATAGGGTAAACCCGGATCCACTGAAGAAATCGTACCCGAAGGTGAAGGCGTCAGACTCCACGAACGTACGGAGACGACCCACCATGCCGCCGAGACGTGTCCACGCCGTGCGGATCCCCAAGAATGACGTGATCCGAAGGCGGTGCCGCGCGGTGATCAATGAGAGGAGAAAGAGGGGTCTCGGAAGAAGTCTCAGGGAATAGGAGAAGCCTCCCGTCGGACGGAGTGCCGGCCGTGGTCTCCTCGCCCTAGCTGAGGTGCCCCGCAAGCAACCATCCTCCGTATGAATCTCTTGGCTCCGATCACTTGCTTCGTCGGTGTCTCGACGACCACCTCCGAAAGCGCACAAAAGCAAAGCGTCGAAAAAAAAAAAGTGATGCTAGAGATGATGAAACAAAGAAAGAAAAGAAGGGGAAAAGGTGAAGCCATACCTTCATATCCGGACGAGGCCGGAAAGCTCGTGGAAGCCGCTCGGGGTGAGGATCTGCACCCTCAATCGGACCCCATCTGGATATAGGAAAAATCCGTCCGAGGGTACCGCGGGATCCCAAGCCCCTCCCTCTCCAAAACACGAGGCATCCTCGGCCTCCTCAAGACGAACGTCGCATATGGCTCGATCGCCACGAAGTCAGAAGTGCTTTGGCTGCTCGGTAATCGTCCCAGTCACGGACCGATCGCTCGGAGTGCATCATGTCGGCGGGAGGCTCCACCGGTGTCCTCAAAGGCGAGTTCACGCCATGCGCGCGTCACCCTCTCTCCCGGATAGTAGGCGTCGCAAGTCGGGCCCCTCAAAATCCTCCATTGCCGTCCGGATCTCGGCGCCCTTCGAGTGCGCTACCTCAAGCGATCCCGGGGAAGAATATCATCCCCTCATCCGTCTCGGCCTCCGTCAAAGGAAGGCAATCCGCGTACACGAGAGTCGTACGCCCCCTGGAGCTTATCTTTTCCCGGGCATGCTTGGACCAAGGCTGCATGGCCGGATACGCCCGACGTACGCCTCGAGTGCCTCCACACCGTGACGTGGAAAAACTCCAACGCCCATACACTGCGAAAGGTAAAAATCCAATCAATCCGGTGCAAATAAAAGTGCGTGCTCAAAGGAAAGAGGAAAGCAAAAAGAGAGCTTATACCTCGAGCAAACTCGAAGCGGTACGGGAGCTCGCGGCCTTCATTTGTATCTATCAAGAGCGAAGTACGGCTCGGCCCGGCCGGCCTCCCCCGGGAAATATCTCCAACCGTCTCCATGTCCTCCAAGGACCTCGGCAAGGCAAAGACCGCCGTCCCCTCGGCATGACCAAAGAGCGTGCTCGAGAAAGTAAACCACGGGAAGGCCACGGCAATGCGATCGGCGCCTATCCTCTCCTCCCGGCCTCATAACTCGCTATGGTCTCCACGATCTTGCCGTAGACCACGGCATACTCCATCCCCATCCCTTTTTGGGAATAGGGGAAAATCCGAAGAGCACAACGGTCGGCATCGGCGTAACCATCTCTCCACTCAATCTTTGCGTCCATTGAAGGACGAGACCCGTGATCGCGGCATAGTCGGAAGGCGTAACGGTCGCCTCGCCCCGGAAGAAGTGGAAGGTGTGGGTCGCGTCCCACCAATCTTTGCGCTAGAGCAAACATCAAGCCCTTGCACTTAGGGAACTTGACCCGGTCCCCTCGAAGCACTCGACAAACTCCCGAGCCCCGTCTCGACAACGATCTGTCTCGGACTCGGCAAAGCTCCTCGGCCCGCATTCGGAAGCCGGTCCCACAAGTCAATCCACGAGACTCCACCGATCCTCGAGTCTTCATCTTGTTCATGCTCAGTCACAAAACGGTTTCCGCCTGTAAAAAAAAAAAAAAAAAAGAGAGAAAATGTCAAAAAGATTGCATTTGCATTTACATTAAAAAAAAAAATAATAAATAAAAAAAATTCGACAGCATAACAGCATACAATGAGCATAGCCCCATTTTTCTCGCATGAAAGAAAACAATTTTCAGCAAGTCCCAATGCATTCATCAAAAAAAAAAAAAAGATGCATTCCAACGGGAGGAAAAATCCGTCCCACTTTTCAAAAAAAAAAAAATGCATACATGCATATCATCCATCTTACATGCAACGGGAGGAAAAATCCGTCCCACTTTTCAAAAAAAAAAATCCTAAACATGCATACATCTCATATTGGCAAAATGCCCATTCTTTCCAAACAAAATGCATGCATTGCATCATCATTCATCAATATCAAAATTCAATTTCAAAAAAAAATCATCATCAAGAACATGCAATATTCAATTCCAAAAAAAAAATCACAATTCTTCGAATTTTCACATGAAATTTTCGAATTAAAAAAAAAATGTGGCAAAAATGCCAATTCTTTTTCCCAAGCAAAATGCACATTTTTGGGACACTCACAAATTCATTGCAACATTGCATATCATCAATATCAATATTCAATATTCAAAAAAAAAAATTCAAAAATCACCCAAAAATTTCAAGCAAGAAATCGACAAGAGGATCAAGAGGATTCGAAATATACCGTTCGGAGATGCGGATCCGAGGCCCAATGTTGCCAAGCATCGGGGTAATGCTCCTCCTCGACCGATTGCGAAAGATTGTAATGCCTCCTCATCCGGACAAGCTCCAATCGCCTCTCCGCTATGGGACCACGTCCTTGGCCTTGAAAAGCGCCTTCCCCGTGTTCCATTGCTCGAAAAATCAAGAAAAACGGACGAATTTTGAAGCTTCTAAGGCCAAAAATGGCTGTTCTCCTCGGCTTCTCTCTCTCTGCTCTCGACAGTTTCAAAAAACTGAATGGGGAAGGAGAAGGGCGTTGGCCCTAATTAATACCCCTGACTTTCCATCCCTATCCGCGCGGATAGGATTGCAAGGGTCAAAATGACCCTTTTGCCCTTTAAAATTTCGGGACTGCAATTCGGTCCCGACTTGACAAAGTTAACCAAAGTTAACCAAAGTCGGCCCCTTGTCAAGAAAATCTCCCCGGCGAGTCAAACGTAAGACCGAGTGCCGAGAAAGATAACGAGATCCCGTATCTTTCATCAAAATCTCCCCGGCGATCAAACGTAAGGCCAGGTTCCCGAGAAAGATAACGAGATCCGTATCTTTCATCAAAATCACCCCGCGATCAAACGTAAGACCGAGTTCCCGAGAAAGATAACGAAATCCGTATCTTTCATCAAAATTACCGGCGATCGAAACGTAAGACCGAGTGCCAGAGAAAGATAACGAAATCCGTATCTTTCATCAAAATCTCCCCGTGATCGAAGCGTAAGGCCGAGTGCCCGAGAAAGATAACGAGATCCCGTATCTTTCATCAAAATCACCCCGGCGAGTCAAACGTAAGACCGAGTGCCCGAAAAGATAACGAGATCCCGTATCTTTCATCAAAATTGCCCGGCGATCAAGCGTAAGGCCGAGTGCCCCGAGAAAGATAACGAGATCCCGTATCTTTCATCAAAATTACCCCGGCGATCGAAACGTAAGACCGAGTTCCCGAGAAAGATAACGAAATCCCGTATCTTTCATCAAAATTACCCGCAGTCAAACGTAAGACCGAGTTCCCGAGAAAGATAACGAGATCCGTATCTTTCATCAAAATCACCCCGGCGATAAAACGTAAGACCGAGTGCCCCGAGAAAGATAACGAAATCCGTATCTTTCATCAAAATCTACCCCGGATCAAACGTAAGACCGAGGTGCCTGAGAAAGATAACGAGATCCCGTATCTTTCATCAAAATCACCCCCGGCAGTCAAACGAAAGACCGAGTGCCCCGAGAAAGATAACGAGATCCCGTATCTTTCATCAAAATTGCCCACGGCAGTCAAACGTAAGACCGATTTCCCAGACGAATACGTCTGATTTTCCCCAGCAAAGGCTAACGAAATCCCCAGCAAAGTTAACGAAATCTCGAAAGCCAACGAAATCTCGAGTAGTGCTCGAACTACGAAAGGGCTTGATTCCCACTAGGGATACGTAGGTAGCCTATCATTAGGTCCAGCCCCTCGACCAAAACGGTCACCCTATCCTTCGGCAGCAGACAAAGTCCACCGAAAGGCCATTTCAAATTAAGGTCCGAGGCGCCTAAAAAGCCGTCATCATCAAGGTTCGAGGCACCTAAAACGCCATCTCCAAGGTTCGAGGCACCGAAAAAGCCATCATCAAGGTTCGAGGCACCTAAAACGCCATCTTCAAGGTTCGAGGCACCTAAAACGCCATCTCCAAGGTTCGAGGCACCTAAAACGCCATCTTCAAGGTTCGAGGCACCTAAGACGCTATCACCATCAAGCGATAAATCGCAATCATCCCCAGCAGAGACCGAAAATGGTCATTCCTATCCCCAGCAGAGCGGATACCCGTCAGACCAAAAATGGTCATTCCTATCCCCAGCAGAGCGGATAGCCATCAGACCAAAAATGGTCATCTCTTATCCCCAGCAGAGTTTCTTTCCGGTAATTGTAGAACTCGCTCATCGGGTTCGAGGCCCCTAAAACGCCATCATCTCCGTGGTCAAAGACCCGAACTACGGCGGCTTGATTCCCATTAGGGATACGTAGGTAGCCTATCGCTAGGATTCAGCCACCCGATCACTCGATCATCCTGCCAAATATGGAGCCTTACTCTTATCGACGACCCGCTTCCTTCGAAGCGCCGTCGCCGAGGGGCTACTGTAAGTGCTCCAATTTGAGCTTGTTAGAATTTTCGTTAGAAAATTAACGAAAGTTATAACATTTCTAACAATTCCTAACTATCCTAACATTTCTAACAAAGTGAGGGTAAAATGGGCATTGTTATTTAAGGTTAAACCTTAAAAAGAATCTCAAAAAGCAAAACAAAAGAAGAAAACCAAAAATGGCAATGGCTGGAAACACAAAAACTGGCTGTTAATTTGAATTTTGAAAAAGATTATTCTTCTTGTCCAAAGCTGGAGCTGCATTTAATGAACAGTGCACGCCTACTGGACTCATCCGCGCGGACAAGTATGCAATTTCCAGAGGGCTATAAATTGAGCCCTCCAGTCACAAAAATAAAAAGGAAGAACACAAATGCAACGAACCTCTGGCGAAATATAGAGAGAAAACAGTGAGAATTCTCAAGAATTGTCACCTTTTTCTCTCCAATCTTTCCCAATTCATACTCATACACTCACTCTCATATTCAAGCCCTAAACACTCATACACTCAAGCCAAACACTCAAGAACACAAGGAAGATTGGTAAACCCTCTTCTTCCTAACCCTAAATCTCATCCATGCATGCATCTTCTAACTACAAAATGTAGTTCCTTCATCTTCTTGCTCTAGATCTAAGAAGATCACCATGGAAGACCATCTCCATGGATGATCTTCTCCATAGATCAACATTATTTTCAAAGCTTTTCTTGTTTACTTGCAAAAATGCACTTTCAAAACCCTAAAAAAACCATTTTCAAGCACTAAATCTTGATTTCAAAGGGTAAAATCCCCCTCCCCAAGCAAATGAAATGCTTAGTCCTAATGTACCCCAAGGATGGTTTGGTATAGTTGATTCACCACTAAAATGTCTAGTGATCACTAACCAAAACCTAGGGAAATGGGGACAAGCATGGATGCAAAACTCCCCTTAAAATCTTGTTTTCTTTCTTGGAAAGTTGCTGTCCAGTAGCAATTTTCCCAGACCTCAGTCCATGGTCTTAATTTTTGGACACAGATGAACTTGGGATTTGGTGTTGACTACAAAACACTTTTTGTAGCCAACATCCAGAGCTTTCCAGACATATTTTTACCTTATTTTTTGGGTGAGTAAAACTCCTCTTTTCAATTTTTCTTTCAGAGGCTAGTTCATCAGCTTCTGGGAATCCAGATCTCATATCTGAGGTTTCCAGAAGGTTTTGACCCCTCAAATCTTCTCCAAAATGGAAATTTCTTTCACACAAAGTTTATTCAAGGAGTCTAGAGAAACTTTCATTCTCTGAGTTCATCCAGATTATGAAGTTTTAGGACCCTTGAATTCATTTCAAAATCAGGTGTCTGCTGCCATTTCCTTCTGGCAGAAGTGACTTCTCAACTTCAAAAGGTTTTTTGAGTACCAAATCTCAATCCAAAAATCTTCCAAAAAATCATGGGATCAGTTTAAAGTCTTAAAAAGACATCCCAATTTTTACTTTTCCCAGTTTCAACTTATTTTGGCCAAAACACACACACACACACACACACAAATGATTTTCAGCTTGGAAGACTCGTTTTACGAGGCGCGTCGGGTGCACACTAACGTCCTTCCCGACGCGTAACATGACCTCCGAACCTAAATCTCTGATCTCGGGCTTTTTTCAAAGTTTTGGCCCTCAAAATTAAAATGGCGTGGCGACTCCGTTTTTTTTCCGGTTTTATTTGATTTTTCAAAGAAACGCAAAAACCGAATTTTTCCCATATCGTCACATGATGTAAGAGTGATGTAAATGCCTTGTAGGAGGGCTCCCTTGGGGCTCTGGAGTATAAGGGGTACTGCCACCCTGGCTGCATTGGGCACATCCCGCGATTTACCTCCACCAAGATCTTGTAGGTGCACAGTGGTTCGAGATTAGTCCCGTGAAACCTGGGTATCAAAAAAAAAAGAGAAAGTGGGGTATGAAATAGTTAGTGGATATTTATTGTGAGAGTATGACAAGTGGGTCCCATAAATAAATAAATAATAAAAAACTTTTCATTTTTTGATAGTGTCCTTTTAAATGAGACGCCCAAAAAGAAAATATGTGTCATTTCGGGCGGGACGAAGGAAGTATATTTCTATTGAATTTCTTAATCAAAAGTAAATACTCCCTCCGTCACACGTGATTGCAAACTAACTTTTTGGGTGTGCGAATTAAGAAAAAGTGATGTAAGAAAGAGAAAAAGTTAAATGTTGTGAGTATGAAAAATTAAATAGGAGAGAGAATGAGTGGGAGGAATAGTGAGGAGAGAGAATGTTGTGAGTGTAAAAGTGAAGTAGGAGAAAGAATGAGTAGGTGGAATAGTGAATATTTTTTGCCATTTTGGAAAATTTGTATTTACGTGAGATGGATCAAAATAGAAATAAGTTTGCATTCACGTTGATTGGAGTGAGTACTAAGTTTTCACAAAATCTAGGGAGAAACGCGTTATGGAGAAACGGGTCCCGACATGTCACGCGACAATGAGCTAGATAGCCAGAAGCCTATGAAAATGATATCCAGAAACCTTCAAATGAATATCCAGAAACCTTCAAAATGTTTCTGGATATACATTTGAAGGTTTCTGGATATCCAGAAACCTTCAATAGCAATTTCTGGATGCCTAACACATTTACGGATATGCACCTAACAGCTTTTCCTGATATGCACCTAACAGCTTTACGGATATACATTTCACATCCTTCCTGGCTATCAAATACAAAGCTTCCTGATATCAACCGCAAAGCTTCCGCTATCAACGCAAAGCCTTCCGGATATCCGAAGCTTTGGCCTTGGATTTTTTTCGATTATCAAACGAAAGTTTATGAAAAACACGTTTCTCCATAGTTATGGAGAAACGCGTTTCTCAGCAGGCGCGCTCCTAAATTTTAATATCAATATGATGGCAAAGTGGGACCCACATGTTGTTGGTTTCAAAGGTTGTGATGATGGAAATGTAAAGTTGATCTGTCCGGTTGCAATCATAAAAAACATAAGGACCTCATGGATTTGATGCTTGCTTTGTCTAAAGAGTAACAGGATGTGGTGTGTGGGTCCTACTTTTCTACATCCCCAAGTGTGTGAAATTGTGGGACCCATAAACAACTTGTATGATTGATGATGATGATTTGATCAGAGAATCAAATTAAAGGATCTTATAAATCTGAAGGGAAGATGTTTTTGTTGGCTAATTTTGTGGTTCGTGTGATTGCATTGGATTCGCTTTTCTTTTTGACCATGGGGATGAATTTTTGTAAATCCTCAATTTTTATTTTTATTTTTATTTTTGTCAATTTTAGGAAAAGTACTTTGAATACTCCCTCCGTCCCGATAAATTTTTCACCATTTTGGTTCGACACGTAAATTAAGGGTGAAAAAAATATTGTGAGTGTAATAGTAAAATAGGAGATAGAATGAGGCGAGGAAATAGTAAATTTGAAAAATTTTGCGAGTGTAATAGTAAAATAGGAGAGAGAATGAGTGGGTGAAATAGTAAAAATTCTTTGCCATTTTAGGAAAAGTGAAACTTCTAACGGAACGCTCTTTTAGAAAATTAGTGAAGCTTTTATTGGGATGGAGAAAGTATTTGCTCCACTCTCTTACTCTTTAGGTTTCATTTTAAATGGATTATCTAATTGATCTTTAACCCTTTTTTTTACGATGTGCCGTATCAGGTGACAAAAATAGGGATTGAACGCTGAATCTCACAAAGTGTGAGGCTTGACAATACCAGAAAATATCTTTAACGAAATATTCATAAAATAAATAAAAATATTTCAATAATATTTATAATTTGGCATTGATACACCATTAAAATATAACAAATAGTAATTTTTATAATTTTATTAGGATAATTATGTTTTTCTAATCTTTTATCAAAGTTAAATAAGAAAAATCACAAAACTAAAATAAAAATGTCACCGTCATTATGGGGCATATACTCCCTCCGTCCCACGTAAGTGGATATCAAAAAATTGTGCACAAAACTTAAGGAAAAGTAGGATAGAGAATTAGTGTTAGAATGTGTTTGTGAGTATGAAAAATAAATAAAAGAGAGAATGAGTGGGAGAAATAGTAAGTTGATTAGTGTTATAAGTATAAAAGTAAAGTAGCAGAGAGAATGAATGAGAGAAATAGTGTAAAAACTTTGTCATTTTGAGCAGTCTCAATTCACCTGAAACGAACAAAAATAGAAATAAGTATTGACTCACATGAAAAATAGAGAATATATTATATTGTACATCCTCCGTTTCATACGTTTGACCACATTTCCATTTTTGTTGTCTTATTTTATTGGGAATTTTCCCATCAAGTTCCTTTTTTAATATACTCCTTCCCACTAAGTTTCTTATTTTATTGAAATGACTAGGAAGTTTCTTTTTCACGTAAACTTCCTATATTACCCATGTTAACTCTTTTTGAGAATCTCATCCGTCATATTCCTTTCTATTACATCTAATTGGATTTGTTTTGTCCTTCACCAAGAGAATCAATTCCCTAACCACTGCGCCATTAACATTCTTGCCAAACTATTTTGTCCCAAAATATTTATAGATAACTAACATAAGTTTGAGGCAGCAAAAAAAATATCCAAATAAATCTCAATTATTTTTGAAAATATGATACAACATTTTTAAAATAAAATACAACATCCTTAAAATCAAATACATCTTTTTTTTTTTGAAAGAAAATACAACATCTTTATAATATAACACAACATCCTTAAAATCAAATACAATATCCTTAATAAAATAATACAACATTTTTGAAAAAATGATACAACATCATTAAAAGAAATATATAATAGTAATGAACAGTAGTATAATACAACATTTCTAATGCAGTATTATAAAGAACAGTAGTATAATACAATATTTCTGATGCAGTATTATAAATAATAGTAGTATAATACAACATTTCTGATGCAGTATTATAAAGAACAGTAGTATAATACAACATTTATGATGCAGTATTATAAAGAAAAAATAATACAACATCATTTAAAAAAATAATATTAAAAAATAATACAACATTCTTGAAAATATGATACAACATCATGAAAATAAAATACAACATCCTTAAAAATACAACATTTTTAAACTAAAACACAACATCGTTAAAACCAAATACAACATCCTTAAAAAAATAATACAACATTCTTGAAAATATGATACAACATTATGCAAATAAAATGATACAACATCCTCAAAATGCTACATTCATAAACTATTTTGAATCTGCACAAATATCATACAACATCCTGCATTTCAGAATACGGCATCCTCTAAATAATACAACATTCATAAATTATTTCAAAAAAATGATTATTTCATAACTACCGCATCTCTATTAGGGTTGTACCATTTCAAAATTACTGCATCTCAAAATCTAGGGTTTGAGATTTTCGAAATTACTGCATCTCAAAACCTAGGGTTTTGTATTTTTAAACTACAACATCTCGAAAACAAGGGTTGGCAAGTTGAAATCTAAAAATATATGATTTCATGACCGAAATATTGAAGAAGTTTGATCAAAATACCTTGATATTGATTTTCGTTGATGCAGTAATTTTCAAAATGTTGATTAACGTAGATTGTAACTTGAAATCGTCTCTATCGCCTCGAAATCATCTCTATCATCTCCAAGGAATCGACGAAGAAACTGGAAGGAACCGTGAATTGATTTGGGGAAAGGGGGAAATGTCGCCGTATAATTTCAAAGGATACAAATGTATTATCATAAAGCCAAGAAGGGTATTTTTGTCCAAACAGGCATATATTTTCAAACGTGTAACCAAGGAACTTACGGGGAAGGGATTTATAAAAAAGGAACTTTTGGGTCACTTTCCCTATTTTATTTGACCGGTTATAAACTCAATACAAATTTATATCTTATTTTTTTATATTATATCCTTATTAATGTTTTATATTTAGCTAATTAATCAGACATGCCATAATTAAGGAAAAATATAGGTGAAAATATAAAAATTAAATAAGACATTTTATTAAGATTTTTTTAACTATATGATTTTGTTATGTGGCCAAAAATAATGACACGAAAGGAGAGTAATTTTTGCCTATTGGTTTTCCAACACATACATGCAAATTTGATTAATGTAATAAACATTATGATTGAATTATAATAGCTCTTAAAGTGAACATCAATGATTGAAATAATTCACATTGTATAAATCAACTCAAATAGGGCTTCTAATCATAAAAGTAATTTTAATCATTTTTTTTTTAAATAGTTATCAACATGAGGTTATAAAGAACAACATCAATTATTGTAAATAAAACCACATCTTCCATGTATAAATTTTTGAACTTCTATTATGATCATGATGATGTCTCAAAAGAAGCAATCCTTTAAGACTAGTCTTATGGGAATCTTGCAGTTAAACCTCCATCTTTAATTAATGATTATACACACTCCCTCCGTCCCACAATTCTATACATTTTTTGATTCGGCACAAAAATTAATGTAAAAAGTAATAAAGGTAATATATTGTGAGTGTAAAAGTAAAATAGGAGAGAGAATAAGTAGAGGAAATAGTAAATTTAAAAAGTGTTGTGAGTAGAAAGAAGTGGGTCTCATTTCCATTTTAAAAAGGTGCAGATTATTGTGAAACACCCAAAAAGAGTCTTTTTACAAATTATTGGGACGGAGGGAGTATACAAACATTTATATATACTCCCTGCATCTTCCATCTGCATCTGCATCTCACTCACTTAAATGGAGACATTTATTCAAATTGAGGTAACTTTGATTAATAATTTAAGTAAAATATAAAAATTTTAATAAAATTTAAAAATTCTTATTATATCACGATTAATAATACTTTGAATAACAATTTTAGATTTTTATTATAATCATAATTTTTTATTTAAATTAATGATCAAGGATACATCAATTTAACTAAAAATTTCAACTCACGCGAGACGGAAAGAGTATATATGTATCTATAGTATATATAAACATTTAGATTGAAAAATTAATAAAGTATTATAATTAAAATTTGAAGAGTGCAAAATAATCATATTGCTTTACATTGTTTAGAAACAGTTTGGGAAACATTACCACCGACAAAAATGATAGCAACCCTTTAGTAGAAGACATGAACAAGAAATCTTGTCATTGAATTCTTGTTGGGACAGAAAAATATTCTATAAAGGAAAAGTAAATATTAAGAAAATAGTGAAAGTAGTTAATTATCTCAAGTAATTGTGTACTTCCTTCGGTAGTAAGTTCACAGCTATTATTTGCTCACAAATTAAAAAAAAAAAAGTTAGTGAAAAAATATTATGAGTATGAAAAGTGAGGTTGAAAAGAGAAAGTGGGATAGAAAATAGTAATTTGAATGGTGTTGTGAGTATAAAAGTAAAGTAGGAAAGAGAATTAGTGAGTGAAATAGTAAAAATTCTTTATCATTTTAGGAAGTGTGAAGTTTGTAATGAGACGCCCAATGAGAAAAGTGTGCAGCTTGTAGCGGGACGGAAGGAGTATACCATAAGTTCAGTGGGAGTAGATTTATATTTTTGGTCTTATATGTAGATGATATTTTACTTACAAGTAATGATAAAGATCTTCTTAAGGGAAATAAGAAATTTCTTTCAAACAAATTTGAAATGAAAGATTTTGGTGAGACATCTTTTGTATTAGGAATTCAAATTAACCGTGATCGTTCACGAGGTATTTTAGAATTGTCGCAAAAGAGCTATATAGAGAAGGTATTGCAAATGTTTAGCATGCAAAATTGTAAGCCACACGACACCCCTGTTTCTAAGGAAGACTAAGTTTAATATCAAACAATTAGACGTCTCCAAAATCTAACCGAAATCGGCTAATCGAAGGTTATTAACCGATCAACTAACCGGTCAAAACCATCAACCGTGGTAACCGTAATCGGCTTAACCGAAATCGGCGATTAACCGGTTCGATTAAAGTTAAGAATTTTTAAAAACCGTCAACTGGCGGTTATAACCGTATAACCGGCGGTTATAACAGCCTAACCGGCCAAATTCAAAATATTCTCAACGGCTACCTACCGCCCCAACGGCTACTTTGACCCCCAAGGCCCCATTCAAATTCCCAACGGCTACTTTGGCCCCATCCCTCCCTCCCAGGCCCTCTCCCACGCGCCACTGGGCCCGGCTCGTCCCTTCCCAGCCCGCAGCCCACCCCCCACCTGGCCACACCCACTGGCCACTGCCGTGCCTGGTGCCTGACTGCCTTGGCCCATGACTGTCTGCCCCAGCTCCCTAATCCCCATTAAATTAAAAAAAAAATCTTTTAAAAAATCAACCCTATAAATATCACCCCCCTCCCTCCCACCATTTCATTTTCACCTTACTTCTCTACTTTTACTCTCTCTCTCTCTCTCTACTCTCAAATATCCTAAGCTTCTCTCATACTCTCATTATATTCAATTTTCAGTTTCGACTAGTTTTCTTACAATTCCCGGTTAGTTTTTTAACGAATTTTTTTTCTATTTTGAGAATTTCAGTCAGTTTTTTAACATTTTCAGTTAGTTATTAGGAATTTCAGTTAGGTTTTAGAGTTTTCAGTCAGTTTTTTAACATTTTCAGTTAGTTTTTAGGAATTTCAGTTAGTTTTTTTAGAGTTTTCAGTTAGTTTTTTAACGTTTTCAGTTAGTTTTTTAGAGTTTTCAGTTAGTTTTTTTAGAGTTTTCAGTTAGTTTTCCAGAATTTCAGTTAGTTTTTGAAATTCCAGTCAGTTTTTTAAAGATTTTCAGTTAGTTTTTTAACAAAAGTTAGCATTTTTTTCGAATTCCAGTCAGTTTTCTAACGAAAATGTCTTCTTCTCGAAGAGGCAAAGAAGTTATTGGTTCTTCATCCCATTATAACGAAGAAGAATTCGAATTATTTGCAGAACCATTTACACAAAATGAGCAAGATGTGGATGAAAATGTTGTTGGAAGTGGTAGAAGGGGTAGGGGCGGCCGAGGCCGAGGCCGAGCTCGAGGTGGTCGTGCTCGAAGCAATTTATTCAAAGTTGCGTGGAATTTTTTTTAAATATAAGATTACGAATAAAATATTTAGCATTTCTTTTGATAATGCTAGTGCTAATACCGCTAGTTTACCGAATTTGATTAGAGTTTGTCAACCGTCATTTGGTGGTGCATTTTTTCATATTAGATGTTTATATCATATTATTAATTTATGTGTTAAAGATGGTTTGCATGCATTAGAAGAACATGTTTCCCAAATTAGAGGGGCTCTGGAATATATTTCTAGAAGAAATAGTGTTACAAAAAATGGATTAAGTTTTTAAGAAATCAAAATCTTGGTGACAAATATTTTACTTCCAATGTTCCAACTAGCTGGAATTTCACCTATAAAATGTTAAAAGATGGTTTTGAATATAAAGAGTTTCTTATGGATTTTTTAGCTACACTTGGTAATAATCAACCTTTATTTGCTTATCAATGAAATGCATGCACTAATTTGTGTAAATTGCTAAAGATTTTTAACACCGCTACTTTGGCATTATCGGGATTTTATTATCCAACTTCCATTTTGGTTCTTGAGCAATGTGTTGCAATTGTTACTAGTTTTTATAATTTAAAAGATTGCTATGTTTTAAAAGATTGCATTTTTTCCATGAGACAAACGTGGATTAAATATTTTGCCACTATTCCGTTTTTATTTTTTGCTGCAAAAGTATTAGATCCCCGTGTTAAATTAGAGGAGTTTGAAGCAATTTTAGCTTTTTATTATTTGAATTTATACCCCGAATTTGACGGTGATAATGAAACTCCGTCGAATATTGTTGCTACTACAAAAAATCAATTAGTGTCTCTTTTTAACGAATATAATGCAATTCATGGAAATCCTTCTCAAAATGTTGACTCAAGTACTTCTTCTCAAGATGTTGGTGGTGATTTAGTTGAGGCGGATCCGTATCATTTTATTGCTAATTTGTATAGCAAAAAGAGCTATATAGAGAAGGTATTGCAAAGGTTTAGCATGCAAAATTGTAAGCCACACGACACCCTGTTTCTAAGGAAGATAAGTTTAGTCTCAAACAATGACCTAAAAATAATATAGAGTCCAAGTTTATGAAAAATATCTCTTATGCATCAGCAGTAGAAAGCTTAATGTATGTGCAGGTCTGTACTCGTCCAGACCTTGCATTTTATTGTTGGGATGCTTGATCGATACCAAAGCAATCCAGGGAGAGAACATTGATTTGCAGCCAAAAGAGTGATGAGATACCTACAAAACACTAAGGACTACATGCTTACATATACAAAGTCGGATCATCTTGAGATCGTTGGGTATTCCGATTTCGACTTTGCTGGATGTCAAGATAGTCGAAAATCGACGTCTGGTTACGTCTTCTCGTTAGCCGATGGAGCAATATCTTGGAGAAGTGTCAAGAAAATACTTATGACTTCCTCTACCATGGAAGACGAGTTTGTTGCTTGTTACGAAGCATCCAAACAAGCTATATGGCTGCGTAAATTCATTGAAGGACTGCGAATTGTTAATGGTGTTGAAAAATCGCTCAAGTTATATTGTGACAATCGGACTGCAGTATTGTATTCTAACAACAACAAGAGTTCATCTAGATCTAAGCATATAGATATCAAGTTTCTTGTTGTTACAGAAAGAGTACAAAATTGACAAATAGAAATACAACTTATAGGCACAAACTTCATGTTAGCAGATCCGTTTACTAAAGCGTTATCTCCTTTAGCGTTTCACGAGCATACCGCTCATATGGGTGTAACAACTTTTGATAACATTTAATATAGTGGGAGTTTATGTTGTACTTTCATTTGATTGTTTTATATCTAATAATGATTGATCTCATTTGATTTAGTTGGACTAGTTGGAGGAATATATATACATACTTCAATATATTCATCAAATTTTCCATGCTACACATCTATACTTAATATATGTCATCTAGGTGGATATATATATGTGATTATTGCGGATTTAATTGTGAATCAATTACAACGACTGCCCATTTAGTCCTTATAGTTATAAAACTAATGGATGGGATTGATGAATGACAATAATGTATACCTAAGGATTGTCATTTAACATTATAAATATGATTTTAAAAGGTTTATTAAGTACAAACACATGTTTGGGCAATTGAAGTGGGAGATTGTTAGAACATGGATTGCAAAATGTGTATACTTAGTAAATATACGTAAACATATCGATGTATATTGTTGTGGGTAAATTCAGGATTGCTACATCTTGAATAGTTGCCAGCATGTCGTCATCTTCAAACCTGTAAATAAGGTAAAATTTACTTAGATAATTAATTTATTATTTAATTATTTCTGTTATATATTTAATTACAGGTATAAAAGAACGTGGAAAAAACATATTCCATGGATCCATTTCAACGGTTGATAGACCAAGTCAAGATAGAGATAACAAGGCCGAAATTTTAGGAAAGTTTGTTAGGGTTTATGTTATCTTCAGTTATTTTCTCTATTTAAAGGCTCATGGCTGGAACACTAAACACGCATCACTCACACACAGTTCACAAACACATTGTAATTCGGCATAGCTTCAAACCTTATAATTCATAAAGATCAATACTATTGTTTGAGAAGGTAGGTGCTCATAATCACCTCCCGATGTTTTGTGCCGGCGAGATAGTTATCTCAAGGGTTTTTCTCATTACATGATCCAGCCATCTTAGTTTCATTGTTACACCGATTATATTCCATTGCACCTTCCTCAACTTTATTTTGAATTTCTTTATTGTTGATTGTTTTTTACCAAAACATATATGTATAAATCATAAATATAATGTTGTATAAAGTATAGAAAGTTAATCAATGTGTAGAATTCCTGAAGTGAAGATTATTTATTTATAATGGACAAAATGTAAGCATTCACTACTTAATAATGAAAGGGTGTTGTTCCTAAATGAAATGCCCCTTGATTTCCTATATATAGAGGCTTTTCATCAGCGTAGAAAGACACACAATATTGATATACTCTCTCTCCATAATCTGAGATTAAAGTGTGAAGATATTATCATTTAGAAGAACTTCTCCCTCCTTTTTTTCTTCTTCATCTCTTCAACATCAAGGCATACATGGATTCATAAGGTATTACGCTTTCGCCTCCTTTTTCTTTTCTCATTCTTATTCAAGATCTGAGTATGCCTTTGTTTAAACGGAATAGAAATGTTCCAACAAGATGATGTCAAAATATTAAATTGAAAACATAAAATTAATCTTTTACAATTCAACTTGATAAAAATTTCTTAAATTTAGAAAATATCTTTATCAACAAAAAAAAATGACGGATGGTTGAAAAAAACCTAAGAACTAAGTAATAAAATACATTTTAGGTTAAAAAAATAAAAATAAAAATTATAAAAATGTGGGACATTCTGTCCTATCCCGTCTCGTACTGACTTGTCCCACGTCCCAAAATGAATATCCCAAATAGGCCCGATTTTATTCGAAATTAAAATATAATATTTCATCCTGTCCCATTTATATAACAGAACAGAATGTACCGATAAAACGATCCCAAATTAGCGGCTTTAAAATTATCCCATTGATATAATATTGAAGTAAAAGAAATAAATTGGAATGAAGGATGTTTATTTTGCACAATTGATTTGAAAAACACTATGGTTGATTTACAAAGTTTGGTTCGGGTAGAAAGTTTGACTAGCTACAAAATTTTGAATAACATTTAAAATAAAATAAAATAAAAGGAGTAGTAATTTTAGGACCAAACAATAAGATATCAATCAAAGCAAAATGATTTAGAATTTTTTAAAATTAGATAGATGAAACCAATTGAAGTAAACAAGAGTAATATGTATTTTAGAATCACAAAGTTTAAATAATGACGTTGAGACCAAATTAAATAAATTATGAAATAATTCAATTAAACAGATTTAAATAAAATAAATTTTTAGCAGATAAATATTTAAATTGTATAACAATCAAAGCAAACCAAACAAGCAATAATGGAAGCATAGACAGAAAAAAAATATATAATTAGAAAAAAAAAAAACTAAATTATAAGAAGTAAAGAAAAACTTATCGAATCGCCCGATGAATGGACTAGCTTTAAAAAAGTATTGCCCTCGTACTTTCGGGTGCACTGCAGATGAGAGTGCAAAATCGAAACGGGTGCACTTCTTTTTCGATTTACTTCGACTACTTCTAAATAACAGTAGTAATGAGGAGCTTTTACATAGTATTTGCGAATGAAGAACAATGGATCAGAAAGTGGATTTTTTCATATATGTTTTCTGACCAACCACTATGGCCTAATATATACACCCATTTTTCAAACTTGTTAACTGGCCATGATAGTTCAAAGAATAATGGGTTATCCCATTATTTTCGCCTGGTTGAATGAATGAGTCAAATTAGTGATGAGTAATCCCACTTCATTTCAAACAACCATCCAATCACGTTTAACTAACACATTTTTGACTTGATCAAAAATTTTGTTTCACTTGGTCTTAACAATTACATTAACAATTACATGAACCTAAATAAATTTATTTATCTTTTATAATCTGTAGCAAATATTATAACTATAAATTTATTTATCTAATATAAAATCACCTTTCAATTTTGAATTTCAACTATAAATTGACATCTACATATAAAAGGCCGTTTGAATTAATATAACATATTTACAAAGTTTCACTTTGATATATTTATTAATGACTCATATATATATATAACATATCAATTATAATGATACCGTACATCATTTTTTCAACAGAACAAACATTGATGGCATGCTTTTTATGAGGCAGAAGCTTGTTAATTATGCTTGTTAAATGGGTGTGTGGAAAATGGAAGGAATAATAAAAAAGAAAGATGAAAAGCTTGAGTGGTGGTCTTAAAAGTGATAAAGTAAAATGGTCGAGCGAGCCTATTCTATTTTCCAACTATACTTTTTAATTTTATGATTGCTCTTCCTAAACTTTATTCCTTTTGCGGACACAAGTCATCGCCTCGAAATTGTATAAAGGTCGTACTTTTTTCCCCCAAAATACTAGCAATTATATACTCCATCCGTTTTTCGCTACAACCTTTTCAGTTATTATTTGTAAGAAAACTAAGAAAAATTATAGTGAATTAGATCTTGAAAGTATGAAAAGTGAGTTAAAAATAGAAAATGGGAAGAAAATAATAATTGAATTATTGTTATAAGTATAACATGTGGGTCTCATTAATATAAAAGTAATAAAATATTTTCATTTTAGAAAATGTGTAGTTTGTAATGAGACGTACAATGAAAAAATTGTATAGTTTGTAATGAGACGCATGGGAGTAGTTTTTATATAAATTAGGAAACAAGCTTATTTTTCATTGACCGAAAAAAATATTTGTTTACTTTATTTTTTTAATGGTTACCAAATGCAGAAAAATTGGGAAAACATTTTTCCCCAAACAAACATAACCTTAGATTCAAATTTATTCTTTTGAATTCCTATGCATTAATCTCTTAATCCCAAAATAATATGATTATTTTGTCTTTGAGAACCACATTGAAAAAGCGAATTTTTAGTAGACAAAGTGCATTAAAAAATTTGCTTCTCACTTTCAATTTTTAGTTTTACAAATATATAAATGAATTATAAAGAAATAAATTTGATCAAAAATAGAGACAAAGTTTTTGATTTTTTTCAAAGTAATTCATTTTGAAACAAAAAGATCATTCAATTAGATACAGAGAGAACACTTTTTTATTTATGATCTTAAAAGTACTCTCGTCTAAAATAAATATTAATATTTTTAAAAAATTAAAAATTTTATTATGTAGACATTTTATCATTGCTTATAAAATACTTTTCTTGTTTCAAAAAGTTTGTCCCACTTTTACTTTTAAAATCAACCTAATGAAAATTTTATCACAAATTTATGAAAATTTAAATATTTATATTCAATTTTAAATTTTTTTATTGATTCATCAATAAAAATGCTCTAAATTATTTATTTACTCCCTCCGCCCCATAAAACGTTACCCATTTTACTATTTTGGGCGTCCCACTTTAAAGTTTCACTTTCTTAAAAAGGAAATTTTTTAATACTTCTTTATTCATGGGACCCACTTGTCATACTCACAACACTTTTCAAATTTACTATTCTCTTCACTCATTTTCTCTCTTCCCACTCATAACTCTTACTTTAATAACATTATTCCTCATTTTCCGTTTTCAATAATAAAAGAGTAATATTTTATGGGACTGAGAAAGTATTTATTTATGTGGAAGTGAAAGGAATAACCATGGAAAACAATGAAATAATTGTTTCTTCTCATTTACAGTCAACAGGGAACGACAGAAATGATTGCACGAGTGAGTACATGCCACTATGCATGTGTGCGTCTTTGTCATTAGCAAAGTCGTAGCAATCATCACTCTCGGCTCGGCTTAAGGCTTAAAGCTTAGCTGCATTCCTTTTAGACACACGTGGCAGGAATGGCCAAATCGGATTGGAACCGGATTAAAACCGGAAAATTGGATCGAAATCGGATCGGAAAAGCCCGAAATCGTCATGAACCATCACGAAAATCGGAATCGGGGTAACCGAAATCGGTTTGAAGCCGGGCCGGTTAAGGGCCACCAAAATGGTGAATCGGACCGGAAAAAGTCCGGAACCGAACGAAAATTCATTGTTTTTCAATAAAATCGGACCGGAAAAAGCCCGAAACCGAATGAACCGAGGAGAAAATCGGAACCGAATTAATCGGAACCGTGAGCAATCCGGGTCGGCTAAGGGTCATATATTTTCCGAACCGAAACCGGTGATTTCGAACTGAAACCGAGCCCAAAACCGATTTTGGTCATCCCTAACACGTGGTAGGTTAGTAGGGAGACAATTTAAATTAACCCGATTAGAAGCGTATGTGATTCAATCTGAAAATTTTGGATATAATTTTAACTTTTTTATTACTCTAACGGGTTCGGATCTTATTTGATACCACTGTTGATTCTATCCGAGATCCGACCCGATCTCATATGCATAAGTTGTAATTTTTATTTTTGCCACTTATATTCTTAGAACACACAAATAACCCTATATATATCACTAACAATTAGAGTTTTGGAGATAAAAATTTTAGGGCCCCTCTCTTTCTCTCTCTCTTCGCTCGTCTCTCTCTCTCTGCCATCGCAGGCCGCAGCCGCAGCCACCCCTGCTCAGGAGCCAGTTGTTTTTTCGCCTTCGCCGATTGTCGATTGATTGGAGGCCCTCTCAAATTTTTAGTTCGTCCACTTCCTTCTTTCTATCTCTCTCTCCGCTCGTCTCTCTCTCTCTCTCTTTCTGTGCCATCGCAGCCAAATTTTTCAGTTCTTCCACTTCCTTTGAAGGTATTAATAGTTTCTTGTGGCTTGAATTTCAAATTTGTAATAAAAATAATCAATTTCGTTTTAGTATATAGCCTTGATGTTTTTAGGGTTATTCTAAACTCATAGTTCCCGTGAATGGACTCGCCTTTAGTGATCTTTGATTTAGGAAATTGATACCAAGTCTGTGTAAACTTCAGGTTTTCTTTGTATGTTGGTGAATATCAGTGTAACTTTGTTCTATTGGCTTGCTTCTTTTGGTACTTATTATGTATAACATTGTTTAAACATGTAACTGAACTTCTTGAAATGAGATCAGATTAACATTCTAATTAGGCCTTCCTGCATTAAAAGTGTTTGATACATTTATATCTTGTGTAACATAAGTGAACAGTGATATTCCTAGAATTATATTCATGCTACTGGTCAAGGGTATGGTTTGAAATTGATGGCAATTTGATTACACGAACTGCTGAGCTTAAAAAAAAAGTGATCGCTTCGAATCGGATCGGGGCTCGAATCGGATACCTTCGGGTCGGGTCGGGTTCAGTAAAGGGTTTGTTCTGTTTGAATCGGATTTGGATCCGAACTGATCTGATCCTAACCCGACCCGTTGCCATTCCTAGACACGCACTACGCATACATCTATGTAAATCTGTCATTAGAGTTGTTATTTGTTGCGAACTGCTGTAGCTGAATTGAGATCGGATCGAAAAAATTCAAACTCGAATTAGCTTGAGTTGTGACTCAACTCGAACTCGAAAATAACCTTAAATCTCGTTTGTTTTTCGAGTTGATCGTGCTTGACTCGTGTGTTCAACGATTCTCGTTCGCGATCGACACGATTAGATCTCGACTCGAAAAGCTTGCAAAAAACTCGATTTTTTCGTAGTTTTCCCGTCCTTTTCAAGCTCGGCTCGATCGATTACGGCCCGCACTCGAGCTTGACTCGAGAAGCTCGTTATGAACTCGATTTTTCATAATTTTCAAGAGAATGGGCAAAAACTTGAACTCGTCTTGTTAATACTCGAGTTCAATAATGATTCGAGTTGCTCGCGACCAACTTACGATCAATTCAAAACTCAATTCAACTCGTGTTCAAACCGCAGATCCAGCTCAAACTCGAAAAAAAAAAATCTCAAACTCGGTAATGTTTATACGAGCTCGAGCTGAAATATAAAACAATCAATCAAACTCCGACTCATTTACTGCCTTTATCTATCTGCCATCAGCTCGAATGAAAAGAACCTAATGGGCCATGGCCCAATGGTATCTTGGGTGGCTTCCCGTAGGGGAGGTCACCGGTTCGATTCCCCCCAAGGAGAATCCTTGTGGATTAATTTATTCCTTGGGTTTCAGGGTCCTTAGGAGCCTCTCAGGCACATCCATTCAGTTAAGGAAGTGGCATTCAGGCTTCTCGGTGAGTTCAACTACCGCGTTGTAGGAGGCTCCCTTGGGGCCAGAGTATAAGGGGTCTTCTACTCCCTACGATTTGGACATATCCGCGATTTACCTCCGCTAGGACACTGTGAGGCCAGAGTGGCTAGTGGTCCAGACTAACTCGGCGAAGCAGGGAACCTGTATCAAAAAAAAAAAAAAAAAAAAAAAAAAAAAAGAATGAAAAGAGTAAAAGGACCATCTTATCTCACCATGGTTAACCAAAAACAAATTAGGGAAAGGAAATTAAATCAAGGCGGTAATTCTTTGTAGATTATTATTTAATAAATATTAAAATCAAATGTGATGTTTTTATATATTCTTTATTTATGTGAGTCAATAAAAGCAGAAGAAGGCAATAAAGAGTATTTTCATTTGTTTCATAAAGATGGTACATGTTCATTGAGATAAATTTAATTTAATATAAAACTTGTATTAATTTATTATCTTAGTAAAAATAAAAAATAATTAATGTATTATTTTTTAATGATGTATTAATATTATATTTTAAAATTTAATATCAACAATTAATTTGTTGATAAAAATTCAATTAAATTAATTATTATTTTTAAATTTTCTGAAAACGCATCAATTGTAAAAGGGGATTATTTGTTTTTTTTACTTCTAATACAAGAAAAAAAATGAACTTTTGCATGTTTTTTTTTTTTTTTTTTTTTATAAAAGACTGTTTTATATGATAAAAGAAAAAATAGTTTTATTATTAAAACGGTCAAATAATATAATAGATCGCATTAATTAATTGCTAACTTTAATAATAAAATTAGCAATTTTAGCACATAAATTGTGAATGAGTTAAACTATCTATTTTATTATTCAAATAATTATTACATCAAAATAAATTGAGATTAAAATTATTAATTTTAATAATAAAATAAATAATTTTAATAATGATAGAGCATTTTTCTTTTTAATAAATACTCTTTTCATCTCACAATAAGATTTTTATTTAGTATGAATAATTGAATATACATGATTACTAAAAAAATGTAACTATAATAAATAAAGTATTATAGAGAAAGTTAATAGAAAATATTAAGTGAGTTTGTTTATTTAGAAATGAAATAAACAAAAATATTTTTATTTTTATTAATAGAAAAATAAAAATTTATTATTATGGCACGGAGAGAGTAAAAAAAAAGTTAGACTAAATGAAGAAAAAGGAGATGAAACAAAGCACATGAGTGAGTTGGGACAATAAACAAATAATAATGGCGCGAGAGATAGAGAGAGAGAGAGAGAGAGAGAGGGAGCAAAAGCCATGATTGATATAAGTGGGTACCCCCTCATGTCATCATTGAGCTTACACTACCCCATCACCCCCTTTCCATTCTTTCTATTTAACCCCCTTCTTTACCCTTCATTTTGTCAAACCATTCCTAACCAATTCCTTCTCTCTCTCTCTCTCTCTCTCTAGGATTCCCTCTTTCTCTCTCCACTTCATAGGACAAAGAAAGTAGGAGTAAAAAGCTTGATCTCCATTGAACAAAGATGGTTGAAAATGGAGATTTAGGTTTAAGTTTGAGCTTGAGTTTCCCAACTGAGCATCAGCAGCAACACAGCCAAATTAGTGTTGGGATTGGGATTCATCAGCCATTGCAGTTGAATCTCATGCCTAATTCATCTCCTTCACCTTTCAATCTCCTCCATAAATCACCATGGTCTACCCATGATCGCTCCTCTTTCCCTTCTTCTTCAGGTACTTTAATTTTCTCTCTCTAGATCTTTTAATTCATGGAAAAAAGTAGAAAAAAAGTTATCAATCTACAAAGTCAAATGAATTTCAGTTCTCCTTTTTCCGTTTTTCACAGATCTAACACTACCTTTTTTCTGGTAATTGATGATAAATTGAAGAAATTAAATCAAGTCACTCTAATAAAATTGATTTTTACCGACAGAGACGAGCATTTATGGATCAATTATAGCTCATTTATTTGGAAATTTTTAACTTACAATAGAGATTCTCATCAATTTGGTGTTTTGTACATGCAGATCGGAATCTGGAAATGTTTAGAGTGGAGACTCGATCGTTTCTGAAAGGAATCGACGTGAACCGGATGCCGGCATCGGCGGCCGACGCTGAGGAAGAAG
This sequence comes from Adenophora triphylla var. japonica, assembly GCA_022495995.1. Taxonomy (NCBI): domain Eukaryota; kingdom Viridiplantae; phylum Streptophyta; class Magnoliopsida; order Asterales; family Campanulaceae; genus Adenophora; species Adenophora triphylla. The sequence continues at coordinate 141,192 of JAFEMH010004599.1, forward strand.
TCGGCGTTTCCTCTCCGAACAGCACGATCTCGAGTGTGAGCGGGAAACGAAGCGTTAGCGAAAGAGAAGCCGTCGGCTGCGATGATCTGGACAACGAGAGAGATTCTTCCGGTGGTTTGAGCGACGGTGAAGACGGCGATAACTCCCGGAAAAAGCTCCGGCTATCGAAAGACCAGTCGGCCGTTCTCGAAGAGAGCTTCAAAGAACACAACACGCTTAATCCTGTAAGTACTGTATATAGATACATGGAGAGTTGTATGTATAGTTTTTTGTGAGGGGTATTTTGGTTATTTTCTTGACATTTGGGGGTAATTTTGTTTCTGCAGAAGCAAAAACTGGCTTTGGCTAAAAAGCTTGGATTGAGACCTCGTCAGGTGGAAGTTTGGTTCCAGAATAGAAGGGCAAGGTGAGAATTTTCCTTTTGTGCAAGGGTATTTTTGGAACTTTAGATGCAGATGAAAAATTGTTTTAAAAAGTGCCTGCACTTACAGTATTTATTTACTAATAAAAGTCCGTGTTCAAGGACACGTATTTTTTTAATTAAAAGTGTGCACTTATATTTATTTACTAATAAAAGCCCGTGTCCAAGGACACATATTTTTTTAATTAAAAGTGAGGATAAAATGGGAAAGAGACAACTTAGTGAAGGTAAAATAGAAAAAAAACTTTTGGCACTATTCATACAACTATTCATTTCACTTTTCTCATTTATATTTTTTAATTAAAAGTGAGGACAAAATGGGAAAGGAACAACTTAGGGAGGGTAAAATGGAAAAAATTTTTTTTGGCACTATTCATACAACTATTCGTCTCACTTTTCTCATTTATGCTATAGATAATTATAATGGGTTTTATTAGGATATCCTCTTTTTCAATTTTTCAAGAGTATCTTAATACTTGGTTTCATATTTTATGACTAAAATATTCCTTCAAAAAAAATGTACATGAACTAAAAATAAAGGAGTATTTTGGTCATAAAATATGGAGCTGATACTTTTGAAGGGAGTATCCTGACAAAACTCAATTATAATTATAAGGTGATCATCTTGAACTCTCGGTACTTTGCTTAAGCTTCGATTTTTATTTTTAATTTTCTACTTTTGTGAAAAATTAGTGCGTATATAAATTACAAAACGATGATTAGAACCGAAGTTTAAGAAAGTACAAGGGTTCTCAATAGGCCTAATTATAATAAGTGTTTATGATTATAACAAGTGTTTCAATTATATATTATAAAATTTTAATCATTTTTAGTCTTTTATTATTTGGATGATATTTTCAGGACCAAACTCAAGCAAACTGAGGTTGATTGCGAGTTCTTGAAGAGGTGTTGCGAGAATCTGACGGACGAAAATAGGAGGTTACAAAAGGAGGTCCAAGAATTGAGAGCACTGAAACTTTCCCCACAATTCTATATGCAAATGACCCCTCCCACCACCCTTACCATGTGCCCTTCTTGTGAGCGCGTGGCCGTCCCGCCACCCTCAACTTCGGGTGCGCCGGTGGCAGCAAAGCCAGTCGACCACCTACGGCCCCACCCAATGACACCAAGCCACCACCATCCGATCACATTCAACCCATGGGCTAATGCGCAAGTACAACACCGTCCGTTCGATGTCCTTCGTCCTCGATCGTAGGAGTACGTGGATTGATGAAGGGTAGTATGGTCAATTTAAATAGAAGGGTATTATGGGAATGTAAAAGAAATTGAAATAGTGTACCATAGGTCCATAATGTATGTGGATGGAATATCTGAGGAAGAAGGGGTTTTAAGATTTGGTAGTTGGGATGTTGATTTGGTGGGTCAAAATATTTGTTTTGTTGGCCCATCTTTTCATTTGAGGTTAGTTCTAGTTTTTAGTCTTTAGTAGTAGTAGTATCTACTTCTTCTTCCCAAAATTTTCAAGTTTGGAAGGTAGGGAAGAGGACTTGTATGTAAATTCCTCTCTCTAATTATTTTATTAATTACTCTATTCGATTTAAAATAGATGTCGTTTTAAAGATTTTAACATATTTTTATAAATGGAATTATTACTTAAGTTTCATAAATTAAGTACTTCTATCAAAATACTTGTAATTTTAAAAAAAATTCACACATATTAAAAAAAAATTACTGCAATATATATCAAATAGACTAAATTATTTTTTGAATATTTCAACTCTGTCCCAAAATGCTTATAATTTTTAATTTTTTCACACATATTAATTAAGAAAAACAATTACTCTAATACACATCAAATAGTTTAAATTATTCTTTAAATATTACAATCAACTAGGCAATTAAATATTTTTATACTAATAACTATCTAATCATTAATAAAGTTAATTTAGACAAATTGTGTCAAAGTTTTATGAAAAACTTCTAAACTGCATGCAAGTATTATGGAACAAAAAATCACTCTAAAACTGCAAGTATTTTGGTACGAAGGAAGTCACAAAATTATCGTTATTAATTATTTCTCTCATGCATTATTACATTTATAAAGTACAATCAATGAAATGAAACAAGTTTTAATATGTGGATAAAATCGTAAAATCTAGGGAGAAACTTTCTCCATAAGTTATGGAGAAACGGGTTACGGGTATCCAGAACCTTTTGAAAGGATATCCAGTAACTTTTTGTATTGGCCATGACCTTGTCGTAGTTCTTACGGATATCGATCTCAAAGGTTACGGATATCCAGTAACCCTTCGAAAGGATATCCAGGAAGCTTATGAAAGTGATATCCAGAAGCGCTTCAAAATGATATCCAGAAATCTATTTTTTACGGATATCCGCCAAACTACGGATATCCGTTCCAAGCTTTCTGGATATCCAGAACCCTTTGAGACTGATATCCAGAAATTTTCTTCTGGTTATCAAACGTATAGCTTCTGGCTATTAAAAACGCGTTTCTCCATAGTTATGGAGAAACGCGTTTCTCAGCCGACCTACTCGGATAAAATTGAGATTTAAAGGTTTTAAGTCTCAATACAAGAACTATTTTGAATCAGAGGTAAAATTAATATTTAAAAGGTTTGAAGTCTCAAAACGACAATAATTTTGAACCAAAATTTCACATCTAAAATGACATCTATTTTGAATCAAATGGAATAGTTAATTAAGTTTAGTTATTATTTATGTGTTTTTAGTTTCGTTGAATAATCGTAAAATAAGCGTTGCATTTCTTCCATCTTTATCGTTGAAAAATCGTAATGCACTTTTAATTAACTTTATTTTAGTTTTGTTTCTAATTATTCATATATTTTTCTTAGCAAATTTAACCACCCACCATGAATTCTTTCTTCCCTCATCCTTTAACTTTGTTAATAATTTTTCATGAACCTTTAGGGCGTTTGGTTCGATGGAAAAAAAGTGAAGGAATGGAATGATCAATGGAATTGAATTCCTGAAGGATTTGAAATGGAAAAAAATTGGTCAATTCCCTCCGTTTGGTTGGCACAGAATGAAATGAAATTGTCATTCAATTCCTTGACAAATCATGTTTGGTTTGAAAATATAAATTATAGAAATGAAATGAAAGCATATAAAATGTCCAATTTACCCTTCTTATAAAAAATAAATGAGTAAAAAAAAAAATTTTTTTTTTGGGAGGGGAGGGGAGTGGAGTGGGTTAGGCAGGGGTATGAGAAATGAGTAAAAATTTTTTTTTTTGGGGGGGATGGTGTGGTGGGTTGGGGTAGGGCGGGAGGTGGGTGGGTGGGGTAGGGCGGGGGTGGATGGGGGGGAAGGCGGGGATATGCAAAATGAGTAAATTTTTTTTTTTTTCGTGGGGGGTGGGTGGGTGGGTGGAGGTAGGGCATGGGCGGGATGGGGGTTAGGCGGGAGTATGCAAAATGAGTAATTTTTTTTTTCGTGGTGGGGGTGGGGGTCGGGTGGAGATGGTAGGGCAGGGGGTGGATGGGGGGGTAGGCAGGGGTATGCAATTTTTTTTTGGAGGGGGGGTGGGGGTGGGGGGGTGGGGTAGGGCAGGGGCTGGGTGGGGGTGGGTAGGCAGGGATAGGGGTGATTTGAGTTTGGGGGTATTTTGGTCAAAATAAAATTTTACAATTTCATTGCCAAAGAAATTGAGCATTCCTCCCATATTCGGAGGAAATGACAAATTTCTTCCTTTGATAGAATTTGCCATGCCGGAGAATGAAAAATTTAGAAAAACTTAAACCAAACATGGGAAAGAAATTGGTCAAACTGAATTGATTATTCTATTCCATCGGCGAAATGACAAATATCACGAATCAAACGGGGCCTAACTTTTATCATTATTATTTTTTTAGCGAAATATAACTTTTAACTCATCTATAACCATTTTAATATGAGTTAATAATTATTGACGTAAAGATGAACTATTTTTAACATGGGTTTAATAACGACTTGGAAGAATATTAACCAATGTTAAAACATTGCATTTTAAAAAGGTCATTGTCCCATAAGGTTTTTTTTTTTTTTTTTAAATATATGCTCAATAAATTCTTTTTAATGTTGTATTATGAATGTTGTATTATGTTTCGAAAATACAATATCAATTAAGGCCATAATACTGCATTCCGGCGGCCGCCGGTGACCGGAGTCCGAATCCCATGGACCGGCGACCAGATTCCGACCTTCGGCGATCGGCGGCCAGATTCCGGCCAAAATTATCGGATTTCGGTGAAAATTGACCAGATTTCGCGCGAAAATTGACCGGAATCCGGCATGCGGCGATAGCAGACGGCGGCGGCGGAGCTGGGCTGTGGCGGAGGCGGTGGGGCGGATGCAGTATTATGATTTTAAACTACTGCATAACTAAATGTTGTATTATACATAATACAACATGAGAACTTATGAGACATTTTAATACAATGAGAAACTTAGTGAAAAGTGATTTGTTCCAAAATGAACTTATGAGGCAAATTCCCTTTTAAAAATGGAGGGAGTAGAGGGTTGGGAAAAGTATGAATGTATTTATAGAAGTTGGATTAATATTAATTTAAAACCGCTAAAAGATAATTTCTCTGGTCCAAGATAATTATTGTTTTTTGAACTTTTTACGGATTAAAAAAAAACAATTATTATCTCAATTTAATGATAAAAATATCAATGTCGCTCCTTAATAAATGTTTCATTCTCTTACATTACTTCACACAACAACCTAATTAATAAGAAAAAACAAGTTCAACGTGGAATTAAAATTAGGAACTTGATTGCTTTTTAATAAGAAAAAACAACTTCAACGTGGAATTAAAATTAGGAACTTGATTGCTTTTGAGCACAAAAACGACAATTATTTTAGACTAAATATTTTATCAAAAATTAACAATTATTTTAGATCGAAGAAAGTACGTAACTATTAAAAAAGCAAAAGCTAAAATAAAGTAGAATGAGTTAATTGTGCGTTAGGCCTTTTATTATTGTAAATATTACAGTTGATTTGTTTTTGTTTTTGTTTTTTTTAAGATATTGATTTACATACTTAAAACTTGTTATATCGCACTACAACTGTTTTTTCACGTATAATATCTATTTTCAGATAATACATATAAAAATAAATTAATATCAGTATATTTTATCCGTCCTACAATAATACATAAAAGAACACATTTTGGTCGACCTAAAATTATCAGTAAACCCAAAATGGAAATGAGACTCACTTATAAGGATGGTAATGGGGCGGATTCGGGACGGGTTCTTTATTTCCCAAACCCAACCCTATAGTGATCTACCATAACCCGAACCCGCCCCACCCCGTGTCATGCTTTACCCGAGCTCGACCCGTTAACCCGCCCCGATAGTTATTTAAGTTATTTTCTATAAAAACGCCCATAATCCAAGGACCCCTCTAGTAACTTTCTATATATTCGGGACATTTAAGTAATTTTCTATAAGGCCTATAAGGGCATTTAAGTAATTTTCTATATATTCGGGGCGTGGTAAACCCGAACCCTCCAAAAATCCGACGGATTTTCAAATTTGCATCCCAAACCCGGCCTATTAGGGGCGGATCTTTTCGGGTTCGAGGCGAGTTCGGGTTTTTTGCCATCCCTACTTACTTATCATACTTATATCCATTACTCATTTACTTCACTTTCTCTTTCCTATTTAACTATCTACATTCTTAACACATCATTTTCCTCAGTTTTTTTTTCTTTTCTGAATTCTTTTGTTCAAGTCTATTTTTGCATATTATTATGGGTCATTGCCCCATAAGTTTCTTTTTTTTTAAATCTATGCTCAATAAGTTCCTTTTATGATGTTGTATTATGATGTTGTATTATGTTTCGAAAATACAACATCAATTAAGGTCATAATACTGCATTCCGGCGGCCGTTGGTGACCGGAGTCCGAAGCCCATGGACCGGCGACCAGATTCCGACTAGAGCCGTCAAGTTGGGACGGTCCCATCGGGACGTTCCGTCCCGCAATAGATTTGGGACGGGATGGGATGGAGTTTTTTAGTCCCGTCCCGTTTCGCCCCGTCCCGTCTCATCCCGTTTTCGTCGCGGTACAACATGGTGCGGTCCCGCCCGTCCCGTTCCCGTCCAGCATATCTCGGCCCTGTATATCTCTCTAGTTTCAGTGTTATCAATATGAATTCCACTAAGCCCTGTATACCTCTATGGTCTTTGATCTTACGAAAGATACATAGTTGTGATGATGTGTGTATCCGAAAATTTTCCCATTTTTTGTTTGAAAAAATCAACGAAAACGGAGTCGCCACGCCATTTTAATTTTGAAGGCCAAAACTTTGAAAAAAGCCCGAGATCAGAGATTTAGGTTCGGAGGTCATGTTACGCGTCGGGAAGGACGTTAGTGTGCACCCGACGCGCCTCGTAAAACGAGTCTTCCAAGCTGAAAATCATTTGTGTGTGTGTGTGTGTGTGTGTTTTGGCCAAAATAAGTTGAAACTCAGAAAAGTAAAAATTGGGATATCTTTTTAAGACTTTAAACTGATCCCATGATTTTTTGGAAGATTTTTGGATTGAGATTTGGTACTCAAAAGACCTTTTGAAGTTGAGAGCCATTTCTGCCAGAATGAAAAAGGCAGTGGACCTTTGATTTTGAAAGGGATTCAAGGGTCTTAAAACTTCATAATCTGGATAAACTCAGAGAATGAAAGTTGTTCTAGACACCTTAAATAAAGTTTGTGCGAAGGAATTTTCCATTTTGGAGAAGATTTGAGGGGTCAAAACCTTCTGGAAACCTCAGATATGAGATCTGGATTCCCAGAAGCTGATGAACTAGCCTCTGAAAGAAAATTTGAAAAGAGGAGTTTTACTCACCCAAAAAATAAGCTAAAAATATGTATGGAAAGCTCTGGATGTTGGATACAAAAAGTGTTTTGTAGTCAACACCAAATTCCAAGTTCATCTGTGTCCAAAAATTAAGACCATGGACTGAGGTCTGAGAAAATTGCTACTGGACAGCAACTTCTCAAGAAAGAAAATATGATTTTAAAGGGGGTTTTGCATCCATGCTTGTCCCCATTTCCCTAGGTTTTGGTTAGTGATCACTAGACATTTTAGTGGTGAATCAACTATAGCAAACCATCCTTGGGGTACATTAGGACTAAGCATTTCATTTGCTTGGGAAGGGGATTTTTATCCTTTGAAAATAAGATTTTATGCTTGAAAATGGTTTTTAGGGTTTTGAAAATGAATTTTCTTGGTAAGAAAGTAAGAAAACTTTGAAAATAATGTTGATCTTTGTAGAAGATCATCCATGGAGATGGTCTTCCATGGTGATCTTCTTAGATCTAGAGCAAGAAGATGAAAGAACTACATTTTGTAGTTTGAAGATGCATGCATGGATGAGATTTAGGGTTAGGAAGAGGAGGGTTTACCAATCTTCCTTGTGTTCTTGAGTGTTTGGCTTGAGTGTATGAGTGTTTAGGGCTTTAATGTGAGAGTGAGTGGATGAGTATGAGTTGGGAAAGATTGGAGAGAAAAAGGTGACAATTCAAGTGAATTCTCACTGTTTTCTCTCTATATTTCGCCAGAGGTTCGGTGCAAAATGTGTTATTCCTCCTCATTTTTGTGACTGGAGGGCTCAATTTATAGCCCTCTGGAAATTACAAACATGTTCGCGCGGATGGATCCCCTCAGCGTGCACTGTTCATTAAATGCAGCTTCAGCTTTGGACAAGAGGAATAATCTTTTTGAAATTTCAAATTAACAGCCAGGTTTGTGTCTCCAGCCATTTCTATTTGTGGTTTTATTCCTTTTGTTTTTCTTTTTAAGATTCTTTTTAAGGTTTAACCTTAAATAACAATGCCCATTTTACCCTCACTTTGTTAGGAAAGTTAGGATAGTTAGGAATTGTTAGAAATGTTATAACTTCCGTTAATTTTCTAACGAAAATTCTAACAAGCTCAAATTGGAGCACTTACAGTAGCCCCTCGGCGACGGCGCTTTCGAAGGAAGCGGGGTCGTCGATAAGAGTAAGGCTCCATATTTGGCGGGATGATCGAGTGATCGGGTGGGCCGAACCTAGCGATAGGCTACCTACGTATCCCGATTGGGAATCAAGCCGATCGTAGTTCGGGTCTTTGACCACGGAGATGATGGCGTTTAGGTGCCTCGAACCCGATGAGCGAGTTCTACACAAATGGCCGGAGAGAAACTCTGCTGGGATAAGAGATGACCATTTTCGGTCGATGGCTATCCGCTCTACTGGGGATAGGAATGACCATTTTCGGTCTCTCGCCGGGATGATTGCGATTTATCGCTTTCTAGTGATAGCGTCTTAGGTGCCTCGAACCTTGAAGATGGCGTTTTAGGTGCCTCGAACCTTGGAGATTGCGTTTTAGGTGCCTCAAACCTTGATGAAGATGGCGTTTTAGGTGCCTCGAACCTTGGAGATGGCGTTTTAGGTGCCTCGAACCTTGATGATGATGGCTTTTTAGGCGCCTCGGACCTTGGAGATGGCGTTTTAGGTGCCTCGAACCTTAATTTGAAATGACCTTTCGGTGGACTTCGTCTGCTGCCGAAGGAAAGGGTGACCGTTTTGGTCGAGGGGCTGGACCTAATGATAGGCTACCTACGTATCCCTAGTGGGAATCAAGCCCTTTCGTAGTTCGAGTACTACTCGAGATTCCGTTGGCTTTTGGGATTCCGTTAACTTTGCTGGGGATTTCGTTAGCCTTTCTTGGGAAAATCGAGACGTATTCGTCACGGGAATGGTCTTACGTTTGTGCCGTTGGATGATTTTGATGAAAGATACGGGATCTCGTTATCTTTCTCGGGGCACTCGGTCTTACGTTTGGCTAGGGGTAATTTTGATGAAAGATACGGGATCTCGTTATCTTTCTCGGGCACTCTGGTCTTACGTTTGGCTGGGGAAGGATTTTGATGAAAGATACGGGATCTCGTTATCTTTCTCGAGGCACTCGGTCTTACGTTTGATCGCTGGGGTAATTTTGATGAAAGATACGGGATCCGTTATCTTTCTCGGGGCACTCGGTCTTACGTTTGACTCGCCGGGGTAATTTTGATAAAAGATACGGGATCCGTTATCTTTCTCGGGCACTCGGCCTTACGTTTGATCGGCCGGGGAAGATTTTGAAAGATACGGGATCCGTTATCTTTCTCGGGGCACTCGGTCTTACGTTTGGCTATCGCCGGGGTAATTTTGATGAAAGATACCGGGATCTCGTTATCTTTCTCGTGGCACCTTGGCCTTACGTTTGACCACTGGAGGTAATTTTGATGAAAGATACGGGATCCGTTATCTTTCTCGGGGCACTTCGGTCTTACGTTTGATCGCCGGAAGGATTTTGATGAAAGATACGGGATCTCGTTATCTTTCTCGAGGCACTTTTCAGTCTTACGTTTGGCACGGGGGTAATTTTGATGAAGATACTGGGATCAGTTATCTTTCTGGGGCACTCAGTCTTACGTTTGATCAGGGGGTAATTTTGATGAAAGATACGGGATCCGTTATCTTTCTCAACTCGGTCTTACGTTTGGATCACGGGTAATTTTGATGAAAGATACGGGATCCGTTATCTTTCTCGGGGCACTTGGGTCTTACGCTTGATCGCCGGGAAGGATTTTGATGAAAGATACCGGATCTCGTTATCTTTCTCGAGGCACTCGGTCTTACGCTTCGACTCACGGGGTAATTTTGATGAAAGATACGGGATCCGTTATCTTTCTCGGGGCACTCGGTCTTACGTTTGTTTTGTAGGGGTAATTTTGATGAAAGATACGGAATCCGTTATCTTTCTCGGGGCACTCCTCGGTCTTTACGTTTGGCTGCCTGGGAAGGATTTTGATGAAAGATACGGGATCTCGTTATCTTTCTCGAGGCACTCGGTCTTACGTTTGGCTGCAGGGGTAATTTTGATGAAAGATACGGGATCCGTTATCTTTCTCGGGCACTCGGTCTTACGTTTGACCGCCGGAAGGATTTTGATGAAAGATACGGGATCTCGTTATCTTTCTCGAGGCACTCGGTCTTACGTTTGATCACGGGGTAATTTTGATGAAAGATACGGGATCCGTTATCTTTCTCGGGGCACTCAGTCTTACGCTTTTCTTTGCTTAGGGAAGATTTTCTCGACAAGGGGCCGACTTTGGTTAACTTTGGTTAACTCTGTCAAGTTGGGGATTGAATTGCAGAGTCCTGGAATTTTAAGGGGCAAAAGGGTCATTTTGACCCTTGCAATCCTATCCGCGCGGATAGGGTTTGAAAACCAGGGGTATTAATTAGGGCCAACTGTGAATGTGTGCCCAAATTCTTTTGTTTATTGGAATTCACGCGAGTTTGAAGACATCCGAGTTATTTGAAAAACGGAGTCGCCACGCCATTTTGATTACCTCAAAACTTTGAAAAAAAGGTTTTATGGGTTCTGAGGTTAAGTTACCCTCGGGAAGAACGTTTGGCGTTCACCCAAAGTGCCTTGCCGGAGCAAGTCTCCCTAGATTTCATTAATCGTGTTTGCTTGCGTGCTTTCTTTGTGTGCATGTGTTTGAAAATAAGGGGGGGAATGTCCCAAGTTGTCTTCCGGACGTACAAACCATTTGTTGGTTGTCGCTCGGGATTCCTTGGAATTTATGTATTTGGGATTATGATCCGTCCTCATCTTATGACTTATGATCATCGCATTTTAAACCTCGGGACCCTCGGGACTTGCGTGATCGAGAGAATGACTCTCTTTTGGGTCAAAGATGAGGTTCTTTAGGAAGGAATGTCCTTAGCCCATCAATCCTACGCTTTAAGACGGCCGAGCTCGTATAGAGGCTTCATACTCATTCTTAAGCGATAATCGGAGATATAGGGTTCAAGGTTATCCTTTTCCTAAAGAAATCATGAACCTTTAATGGAAGGAACGATGCAAAGATGAGAACTTTTACACCGGTCCGTTCCAAGGTTGGGGGAAAGGGGAAATGCATGATAAAAAAAATGACTCTTTAATGAAAAGATGACATTTTGGTTTTAGCAAATGATGCTTTTTGATTTAAAGAAATGATCTTTATGCAAATGATGCATAAAGATTTGATTTTTATGCAAATGATGCATTGAAAAAGGGGTTTTGATGCAAAGGATGCGTTTTTATTGAAAAAAAAAAGATTTGATCTTTGTATGCAAATGATGCATAAAGATAACATTTTTATTGGAAAATAGGGATTTTAGGTGCAAAGGATGCACCTTTATGAAAAAGACTACATTTTTATGACAAATGAGGTCTTAATGCATGCAAAGGGGAAAGGGGGTGATAAAGATATGATCTTTATGAATAAATGCCAAGTCCCAAGCAAGATATATGAATGCAATGAGCAAGTATATCAATTAAAATGCAAGGTTAGGGCGTGCGAGGTTACCAATCGTTTCCTTCGCTTCTTCGGACGGAGCTAGGAGGAGAGGTTCTTCTTGGGTCTTCAAGGAGGAGGGAGATGGCTTCTTGAGCTTCTTCTTCGCCTTCTTGAGCCTTCAAGGGTTTTTCTTCACGTCCTGGACTGCTATGGAGCGTGTGTGTGTGATTGTTTGTGTTGTTGTTGTTGTTGAAATGGGTAGAGGAGGGCTCTATTTATAGGCACCTGATAAGGCTAATGAAGCCGTGCGGCTGCATGCCCTTCGCAAATGAGGCCGTGCGGTCTTATCCACAATGACTCAGCATTCTAGAACCATGCAAGGTGGCATCATTCTAGAAGCTTCTCCCTAATTAAGAAAAACGTGTTTTCTTAATTAGGAAGGCTCCTTACAGCCCTAATTTAAATTTGGACTGTTCCAGGACATTTCCTAACACTAGGAAAGTCCGGGGAATTACCGAAAACTTACCGAAATGTCGGGAAAATTAACCGAAAGGCATGAGCCGATTTGGGTACTTACAAGCCCTCGGCAACGTCACTTGCAAGGCGAGTGGGGTTGTCGATAGAAAAGGATCCGATCTGGCGAATGCCGAGACGGATTGGGTGACCAAGGTGGTCGAGTGGCTGAACCTTTTGGAAGGCTACCTACGTATCCCGGAGGAATCAAGCCAGGCCGTAGTTCGGAATTAGGATCCGCTGGGGAAGGAAGAAGAGAAACTGGTCTCTTGCCGGGAAAAAGAAGAGAAAATGACCTAGGAGGTCAAGCAATTGATCCTACTGGGGACATGCTAGGAGTGACCCAGGTGGTCGAATATTTGAACTTTTATGAGGGGGCGCTTTATCACTGAGGAGTGACAAAGAAACAGGGTGACCAAAGTGGTCGAATGGCTGAACCTTTTATAAAAGGCTACCTACGTATCCCGGAGGAATCAAGCCTTGATCGTAGTTCAAGCATCACTAGATAGTTAGGAACGATGTCTAGGATCCTTGAGATTTTGACAATTCGGAGGCTGTCACCTGAGGAAGCTAGAGCTTATGGCACTATCTCTTTATGACGGAGATAGAGGTAACTTAAGTTGGGAAACTTGAGCGTACGTCACTATTCGCGGATAGTGGTAGCACAATTTGAAATGACTTGGGCATTCGTCACTATTCGCGGATAGTGGTAGCACAATTTGAAATGACTTGGGCATTCGTCACTATTCGCGGATAGTGGTAGCACAAGTTGGAATGACTTGGGCATACTTCACTATTCGCGGATAGAGGTAGCACAAGTTGGAATGACTTGGGCATACTTCACTATTCGCGGATAGAGGTAGCACAAGTTGAAATGACTTGGGCATACGTCACTATTCGCGGATAGAGGTAGCACAAGTTGGAATGACTTGGGCATACGTCACTATTCGCGGATAGAGGTAGCACAAGTTGAAATGACTTGGGCATACTTCACTATTCGCGGATAGAGGTAGCACAAGTTGGAATGACTTGGGCATACTTCACTATTCGCGGATAGAGGTAGCACAAGTTGAAATGACTTGGGCATACGTCACTATTCGCGGATAGAGGTAGCACAAGTTGAAATGACTTGGGCATACTTCACTATTCGCGGATAGAGGTAGCACAAGTTTAGAGTTCGATTCGGAGGTTGTCACCTAGTGTTATCCCGTTATAACGGAATTAACTGAGGCGACCGGGAATAAAGCTTGATTGCTAAAGAGATAAGTGGATATTTTCTCGAAAAGATGTTATCTTGGTTAAAAGATAACGGAAATTGCATGCCCAAGTGGAAGGTCCAAAGGGCGTGATTGTAATTTTCGCTCGTAGCGAATGAAGCCGCCCGCATGAGATGGAGAAAAGAAGCCGTACGGCTAGAAGCCTGTTTTTTCCAGATTATTTAAAATCAAGTTTTGAACGGGCATTGGGCACTTGTTGCCGCCCAAGAACGCAGAGAGAGAGAGAAGAGAGAGAGAGAATTTCGAAATTCTTCAACCCTTTTGCTTCCCTTTGATTTGAAATGGATCCGGAGGGCAATCCCATACCGAGGCAAGCAAGGAGAAACATCTCTGCGGCCGCGAGAAGGAGGAGGAAGGAGCTCGTGGAGGACGGAGAGGAAGTATGACTTCCTTACGCCTCCATCGGAGCTTTATCCGGGAGAAGGGAGCACAAATCAACGAACCCGCGATCGGTTGGGGTAAGCATTCTCATTTTGCTCAAATCCGATGATTTTGCTTGATTTTTGAATGATTTAGGGCTTGACCCGAATTATAGGATTTTGAATGATTTTTTGAATGATTTTGAGATGCATGAATAACCTATGAGGCTAAGAATATGCATGTGCAATTTTATTTGATGTAAATTATGAGAATGACTCACTTTTTCTCGCAAAATGAAGTAAGAATTTTTTCAAAATATGAGACGAGTTCTTGCCTTGTGCTAGAACTAGGTCAAAATTCTGATTTTCAATGAGAAAACATGATTTTGGAAGATGAAAATGATTTCATGCATGCCATTTTTTGAAAAATAATGCTTACGTGCAAAAAATTGTGATTTTGTGCTTTAGGAAAGCAATGACGCGTTTCAAGTGATGGAAGACACGTTTTTGATGCAAAAGCTATGCTAGAAAACTTTTATGAATGCTTTTCTTTTGAAAATATGTGCACTTTTGAATATATGCATGCTTTTGAAATGATATGAAGGACTCGACGCTTTCTTTTGATGTGCTTGTCTACAGGAGAACAAGTCTAGAGGACCGCTCTGAGATAGCGGTCAAGCTGCAGGATGCCGGATTTTGAGAAGGATGGGGTGAATCCCAAGCAACTGGTGAGGGCTACCGGCCTGGATGCATTTGTAGAGGCTATCGGCCGGGTGTCCACATCACCTCGAAGAGCAAGGGCTTGGTCCAGCCCTTTCGAGTTCTCGGTGGGACAAGATCACTCAGCTTTCACCCGAGCCGGGAGAGCCGACGGTGACTCCCGCCGATTTTACCGCTATTACGGGCTTACAGCTCACCGGGAGGCCCGTGACTTGGAGAGACCATATTACGCCGAGGAGTTCCGTGCTTTGGTCGGGTTTGAGCCGATTCCCAAGGGGCCGGGGATGGAGACACGGAATGTCGAGGTGGCAGCCGTACTAGCATGCGTAATTTTGTCGCTAATGATGTGATCGCCCACCACTGCTAGAGCATTCATATGGTTGATGCTATCGGGCCACCATCTTTGCCAATTCTCGGGACGATAGCTATGACTTGCCTCCTCGACTCTCCTGGAGGATGTTGATGGATTGGGACGGTCTCTTGGGGAGAGGCCGGATTGGCGGAGCTCTACTTCTCTTTGGACATGTACAGCGGAACAAGGCCGCTTCCATGGATCGCTTCTCATTTGCCCTCGAGGTAGTCTCCTTTTTTTTTTCTTTTATCTTTTCCCCGTCTTGAGACTTTTATAAGAGAGAAAATGACCTTTGATGTTTTGAACATGCAGCCTGGTTTTGCGAGGTGATCGGGTTCTTCCCTTGGAACCAAGAGAGCGATGTCACCATCTTCCCCGCTATGGTTCGCCGGAGGGGAGATGCGAGAGATAAATTCACGGGAAGACCCGGATTACCTTCGACTACAAAATGGTGAGGCCGGTCATCAATGTGGATAGGCACGATGGAGTGGACTTCTACCCCGGGGCGTATCCAGAGATTTTGTGGGAGATGCTATAGAGGTGACGAGGCAGAGGAGGTGGCTCACAGTGGCCGACATGTGATGTCATCTACTGGGACCGCTTCTCGAGGCAAAGATGGTCATGTTCCCCACTAGATGCCATTACTCCTTCGACCCTCCAAAGACGGATGCCGCAGCCTGTGGACTGGCCGGTGGATGAGATTGAGAGGTACCAGCAGTGTGCGTGGCCGCGAGGAGTACTTTGATATGGACACCCCCTACGCCGTGTTTGTGGAGCAGCCGCCCGAGGACGCCACTGTGCTAGTGAAGCCGGCGGTCACTCGTGGATATGGGGAGGATGAGCCCATCGACCCGCCGATCCCTCCCGCGCATCCGTCCTACGTGGTCCATGGAGTGCCGAGGAGGATGAGGATACCTGTCCCCGATGCTAGGAGCCCCAAGACACCTTGCCGCCCGATAGCACCGTAAGTGTACTCTTAGGGTCTTATTCCCTTTTTAGCTTTCGCATTTTCTCGCTTTGCTATTTTCTCGAGATTTTCGAGATTTTTCTCTTCTTTTTCTCGTGTTCCACTCGCACTTACGATAGGCCGGTTAGGCGTAATAGGGGCCGGAAGGACATGTGCTCTGCCTTCTTCGAGGAAGCCGGCTCGCGCTTCGAAGGCGGCAGCTGATGCACAGGAGCTCGGGCGCAAGAGACGGCACGTCTGGGGCACAGCTGTCTACCTCATCGGCCTCGGAGTACTCTTCCAAAGGCTATGCCTCGGGGCGGGGACCCAACGCCGACATTCGGGAGCACTGGCCGAGTACGGGCACGATAATGTCCATCTATCTCGATGTGAGCGACTGTGGAGGACCCGATGAGGGAGGCTAGCATTTATGAGCCGAGCAACATGAAGATGAAGAAGAATCGGAGGCCTAGGAGGTCTCTAGAATAGATTTGGAACAAAAACAAACAATTTACAATTTGATGCACACTTTGTTTATTTTTTGCTTTATTTGGGCGCCGATGGGGCGAAAACATTGTATTTATGTTTTATTTGCTTTTCTAATTCATGCTTTTTCAATTTGCATATTATCTGAGCCTTGGGGCGACTTTTTTGCTTGGAATTGGGGCTGAAAATGGGCCAAAATGATTTATAATGGTGTATAAATGCTTGAATGGCTTCGGATATGTTTTTGTACATGTGTTTTGGTTGAAAAAGTGGGGTGAAAACTCCCTTGGGCAGCAATCTTGGTTGCCGCAGAATTTTTCTCGCAGAGAGCTAATGTAGCCGTGCGGCATGGCCTCGAGGGCAAATGTAGCCGTGCGGCTAATGCCTGTCTGAACTGGTTATTTTCCGAATAAAAGCAAGGCTTGGCCATTTCATTTCATTTTCACTCTAGACTTGTCCCAATTGTTCCCAGAGCATATTTTGGACCTAAAAGCACCATCTTTGATCACTTTGCGATGGAGAAGCTCGTTAGATTGCAAAGGGGGAAACGAGACCATTTTCTATCCGGTCTTCAATCTTGGGCGAGATATAACTTCCAAAATCACAAGGGGCTGCTTGATTCTTCCTTCAAGATCAAGTCTTTATGGCATTTGAGGGATCTCCCGCCCGATTGGGATCTCGTTGAGAGCCGCAAAGAAAGTTCGGGACGTCCGAGACATGTTTATCGCTTTTCTTACAACGAAATCGTCCCAACGCACGAAGATTTAAGAGCCTTGATTGGGAGTCCCGAGACTGAGGCTATATCTATTCCGCTGATCGGAGACGTGCCGGTGACGGTAAAGCTTGCATCTTTTTTGCAGATTCCTTTGGGAGAGGCTGAGAGGATGATGGTAGCCCCAGATAGGATTGATCTTTCTGATATCCCGGCAAGTTTGGGTCTCCAGATATGGCCGCGACCACGGTGGCTATGGATGCTTTCATTCTCTCGCGTATTCTCTATTTTGTTCACCGCCGAGTCCGCTGGGGATTCGTCATAGTGGTCTCTTGGACATGGTCGAGACTGCAGGGCCGGGAAGGATATTGTCCCGCCGGTTTTGGGAGAGACATTTCATGGGATTGATAGGATGGCTCGGGAGACCGCTTTCATGAGGTCCGGGAGTCCGGCTATGTTGACTTTGTGGGCTGCAGAGAGGCTCTGGCTTTGCCCTGGGCTTTGCCGACTCAAGGTCCTTGGGTGATTTCTGAGAGGTGCACCTAGGCAACAGAACAGTGGTAGCCGGGAGTTGATGATGGCTAGGCTATCCACTTCGGACATCCGTTGGTGGATACCACATCGAGGTTGCATCAGAGGATATTTCAGAGTCTTATGCCGCGAGGGTTCCAGGATTCTCGCCGGTCGTCCTTCTACATACCCCGCTTGGTATCCGTGCGCTTGGGGCTTTACAGAGCCATTGAAAGTGATTGGGAGGACATCCGACCATGGAGGTGGTGTCATTGGACATGAGAGATCCAAACAGCCTTCTCTTTCTTCTCGAGGGCTTGGACACATACCGCTTTCCCACCTGTGGCTATCTTCAGAGCAGTGAAGAGCACCATCTTGACCACCGTCTACTGACCGGTACGAGAGGGAGATGGGAGCGACTCAAAGTCATCTTGGAGGATAGACGCCGAGCTTTATTGGGAGCCGATCGTGACTCGAGTAGGACTCGAGGGAGACCGAGGCTAAGGCGAGTTGCCATAACCAATCGTGTGACTTGGTCGTAGATATGGAGGCTCTGCACAAGAGATTGTCCGAGGTCGCTCCTTCGACCGAGGCTCGAGGGAGGAGGTGCGGACTCGTGCTCGGATAGAGAGAGCGCTCATCGACACGGGGTTGGTAGAGGCTCCAGCTGAGGATACCGCAGGTCGGGATGAGGGATACCGACATTATTGAGAAGAAAAGGAAGAAGACTCGACGAGGCCGAGGAAAAGGGAAGAAGATCGAAGAAGACTCAAATAATGACGATCGACAAGTCTTTTCTCAAGATCCTCTTATTGCCATTTTGCAAACACATTAGTTTATTTAGGCATTTTATTGTATTTTAGATCTTTTTAGCAAAGTTAGCAGAGTTAAGAGGTAGACCGTGCTTGAACTCATCAAGAAGTTTTTAACTTGTAATGAACAAGAAATATTATTTTAGAAATTAATCAAGACACATTTCATGGAAATTCAAATGTCTTTATTGATTGGGACCCGCTTTATGAAAACTGAAATGCCCTTTACTATTTTTTTAGGACGCACTTCATGGAAGCTTAATCGTCCTTTTTATTATTTAGGACACATTTCATGGAAACTTAATCGTCCTTTTTATTGTTTAGACCGAACCATATATGGCCGCCTACGTTCCCCTTTTACAAGAAAGGCTAAGGGGCTCAGTCTTCGTAGTTCATTCCGTGAACTAATAATTTTTTTCATGTGCACTCGTCTTTTGCCTAGACCGCCCTTTTTGGGGTTTTCACTTAGCCGGGCATTACTCTTTTTGCACTTTTTTTTTTTTTTTTTTCTTTTTTTTTTTTTTTTTTTTTTTATATGTGCACTCGTCTTTTGCCTAGACCGCCCTTTTTGGGGTCTTCACTCTAGCCGGGCATTACTCTTTTGCACTTTTTTTTTTTTTTTTTTTTTTTTTTATTTTTTTTTTTATTTTTTTTTTATCGTACATAGTATCTTCGGAGTTTATCACCGTTGACCGGGTGGACAAAGGGATTGCCATCCAAGTCTCGCAAGCTTCATTGCTCCTCCCGACGCATTTTCTCCGCACCACATAAGGGCCGATCCAGACGGGTTCCCATTTTCCTGTGGGGTTTGCCTCCGGTAGGGGGCTTTACTTTCAGACTAAGTCGCCCTCTTGATGTCTCCGGCCTCGACCTTTTATCAAACGCCCGCCATTCGCCCGGTAGGCTCGGGTGTGTTCCATGGCTTTTAGCCTTCTCTCGTCAAGGTGGCTAACTCATCATGCCGGGCCGCGCAACCATTCCACTTCATTGACACTGCTTTTCCAGAGGACCCTTAATGACGGGATTTCCAACTCCACCGGTAACACCGCTTCCATCCCGTAAGTTAGGGCAAAAGGAGTTTCTCCCGTGGCTGTTTCCGACAGACGTTCAGAGCCCCAGAGTGCTAGGTGCAGCTTTTCGGCCAATCACGACCACGGTGGCCATCTTCCTGATGATCCGCTCGAGTGTCTTATTAGCAGCCTTCCACGGCTCCATTGGTTCGAGGTCCGTACGGACGACTTGTGGCGAGTAACTCGACTCGACAGCTAGCCTATCGCAGCCTTCCTTCGAAGTGTGACCCATTATCGAAATGATCTCGCTGGGCACCCCATATCTCGCACATTATGTTTTCTTTGATGAACCGGGCCACTTTTCTCGAAGTGAGGACCTTGTAGGACTTGGCCTCTACCCACTTGGTGAAGTAGTCAATGGCTACCAACACGAACTCGTGCCCATTGCTTCCTCGCCGGGATATTTTCCCTATCACGTCAATGCCCCAAGTTGCAAACGGCCAAGGAGTCGCCATGCAAGCAGTGTCATGAGGTGGGAGATGGTTGAGGTTGGCAAACCGCCGGCATTTGTCGCAGTTCTGACGTGCCGAACGCAGTGCTTCCATGGAGATCCAAAAGAGTAACCCATTCCGAGGATCACTTGCATCGTGGCTCGCATTCATGTGAGGACCGCAGGACCATTGTGGACTTTGGCCATCAACTCTCCGGCTCTTTCTTGAGTGACACATAAGAGGAGTGGTCCTTGATACCGCTTCTTGTATAGGTTGCCTCCTAGAATGACATACCGAGAAGCCAACCTTTTCGTGGCTTGCAAGCTTTGGCTCGACTCCTTCTTTGGTCTACCTTCTTCGTCTCTCGAAAGCCGACTCTCCGTCTTTGAGGAATTGGTAACTGATTATACCAAGGTTCCTTTATAGGCTCGGGTCCCGTGTCCACTTCACAACGTAAAGTCAGCTTCTCTTCTACCCACTCAAGGGCTTTATGGCTTTTCCTCGGGATCTCTACCAATGAGGCTAGAGTAGCTAGAGCATCTCGCGACCGCTCTTTTCCCTCGGCAAGTAGTGGAAAGTCACTTCTGAACCGTCCACCAACTCCTCCATACGGGCATGATACCGTTGCAGACAGGGTCTACAGCCTTCCACTTGTTGGAGACTTGGTTGATGATCGTGGCCGAGTCTCCGTAAACTTCGAGCTCCTTGACATTTCTTTCTAAGGCGGCCTCCAAACCAAAGAATGCAGCTTCATACTCAGGCATTGTTCGTGGCAGAAAGTTCAACTTGAGGGCTATGGGGTATGCTCATCTTTCGGATCGACCAATAGCATTCCTACACCATTTCCTCTTTGTTAGCGGCTCCGTCAAAGAACAACCGCCATCTATTTTCGTGCTCAACCGCAAAGATCCCTTCATCTCGGAAATTGGGGTTCGTGCCCTCTCGTCTTCATTATCGGGAAGTTCGCCAGTGATCTCGACAATGCTTGACCCTTGATGGCCTTTCCGGTCACATAGTTGATGTCGTATTCTCGCCAAGAAGAAGGACCACTTCGCTAGACGCATCGATAGGGAAGGCTTGTCAAAGATGTACTTGATGGGGTCCATTTTCGAGACCAAGTTCACAGGCGGGCTTCGCATATAATGCTTCAACTTGCCGACTACCTGCACTCGCCCCGCACAAGTCTTTTTCACATGCCGAGTAATTGAGCTCACTCCCTCGTAGCTTCCGCCGACAAAGTAAATGGCATTTTCTACCCGAGAGTCTTTCTTCTCGAGCAAGCATAGCCCCAACTCGCCGTGTTCCATGATAGCTAGATAGAGCGTAAGAGGCTTCGTCTATGTGGGGGCATAGTACCGGGGATGTACTAAGTATGCCTTGATCCGGTCAAAGGCGTCCCGGCATTCTTCGGTCCATTCTCGTGTCCACATTCTTCTTCATGAGCTTGAAGATGGGCTCGCACATAGTGGTCAACTCGATTGACAAAACGGCCGATGTACCGCAATTTTCCCATGAAGCTTTTGACTTCCGTCCGGGTTTGAGGTGGCCTCATATCCATGATAGCTTTGATCTTTCGGGGTCAACTTCTATACCTCGCTCCGTGACTACGTACCCGAGCACTTTTCCCCTTGTCACTCCGAAGGTGCATTTGGCAGGTTTAGTCTCATGGAATGCCGTCTCACCTCTCAAAGAATTTTCGTAGGTCAACAAAGTGTCGCCCACCTTCTCCTTTGGAGTGGATTATCATGTCGTCTACGTAGACCTCAATCTCCTTGTGGATCATGTCATGAAAAAGTGCGGCCGCCGCCCTTCGTAAGTAGCCCCAAGATTCTTGAGCCCGAATGGCATTACCGTATAACAAGAGGTTCCCACGGTGTGGTAAAGGCCGTCTTTTCTTGGTCTTCCTCGCCATCTTGATCCGGTCAGAGCTCGCAAAACCATCAACGAAGGATTTGACTTCGTAGTTGGCAAAGTGGAGTCCACCAGATGTCTATGTTTGGCGTAGGGTAGTCGTCTTTGGGCCGGCCTTGTTCGATCTCTAAATCCACACAAAGAAATAAGACCTTCCCATCGCCTTGGTTACGGTCACGATGTTGGACAACCATGTCGGGTATTCAATAACTCGATGAATCCTACCCGCAAAGAGCTTCTCAATTTCTTCTTTGACCTCGTAGAGACCATTCCGGCTTGATCTTTCTCGCCGCTTTACCGGCTTGGCATCTCGGTGCTAGAGGGATTCTGTGCTCTACTATCGAACCTGTCTAGCCCCGCATATCTTTGTATGACCATGCAAACACGTCGACGTATTCTCTCGAGCAAATTTCAATCAACTCGTCCCTTTCAACCCCGGAAGAAGCTTCCAATCTCAGGTCTCTTTAGGTTCCTCAATAGTACCCAAGTTCACACTTATCAAAATCTCCTCGGCACTTGGGCCCGGTTTTCCTCTTTTTCTCGAAACCTCGCTTAAAGATTTCTTTAATGTATTGTTCGTTTAGTGTGTTTGCATCTTGTTCAAATGATTCATTATTAACTCGTTGTTAAGTTTTGAGTTAATTTATCATTTGTTAAGTTGGCAATAAGAGGATAATCGTAAAGATTTGTCATTTCATTCAAGATAAGGGGAAAGATGACATCGATTACATTTTTCATAATCCTCAGCGTGAGGCCTTCTGGATGACTCGAGGACCGGAATTCGAAGATTCCCGACTCAACCGAATAGACAACAGGTGTTTGACACGACCGGGTTGAGGAGGACGGGGTACCAATCCAAGCTCCGTGATCATTTGCCGTCGATCGGCTATCGGCCCCGAGAATGTCTCCCAATTCTTCAATGGCATTTCGTCTTAGTCACCAAAGTGCGAGGATCAAAATGACTTTCACCATCGTCTCCAATAACGGCAACTATCTCATCATCTCGAATCAAGTCGATCAAGTCTCGGGATTTGTGCTTCTTCGTCAAACAACTCTTGCAAACCCCACCGATCGCCTTCACCGCCGGGCAGCCTTCTATCCGCCGATCTTTGGAAGAGCTAACTCAAAGGCGGAGAAGTCCATTGTCCCGTATGCCGACCTTTCGACACCGGCCGGATTTCCTTTGAAGACGTACTCATTCTCGAACGGTAGTGGTAGCCCTGTGGATATCCGGCAAATCAAGGAACATTCTTCGAACGGGATTGGCCGGCTTTCCCTAACTTTCTCAAGGTTCTCTAGAAGGGTTTTCTCGCAAGGAGATCCGCGATCACTTTCATCATATTGTGTCCCTCCTTTTATAAAGTAATGGGTCGAGACAGACCGTAAGGATGGAGCCGGACCCCTTCACCTTTCTTGCCTTTAGCTTTTCCGGCATCCCGAGAGTTCGGTTTGTACCCCAAGCCATATCTCGGTAGTCTCGCTTCCTTCACATCAATGATGGTGTTACGACCTTGAAGTCTTCTACCCAATCCAAGTCCCTAAGATAGCTCATTTTTCGCATCATCCTCATGGCAGAGGGATTTTATCTAAGTAGTGGTGAGGTCAGCAACACACTTGTGCCTTGGAAGAAGCTACGGAGAATCCTGGCCAATGCTAACCCTTCATCATCATGCTTGATCTCCAATATCGGGATGTCCCCTGCCGGTTCCTTCTATCGTGACACTGCCCCCATAAATGGTGGTGATAGTTCCATCACTCGACCGAAATTTGACGCACCGATGCAAAGTAGAGGCTACCCCGTTTATCCGTGGATCCAAGGCCGTCCCAAGAAGGCAAGAAATGAAATCGAATGTCAATAACTTGAAAATCAACATCCATGACCTTTTTCCGAACCACATCTTGAGAGTGGCGATCCCCAAAACCGATCGTGCAAAGGAGTCGTAGGCCTTAATAGTCTCGACTAGAAGGCTTTAAGTCCGTTGGCTTCAAATCCAATAAATCCATCATCTTAGCCGGCAAGACATTCATTGCACTCGTCAACTAGTACTCGTGGCAATCGACGCTCTTCTAACTCGGACTGTGATGTAAAGAGGTTCGTTGTGACTAGCCCCATACTTTGGCAGTCCAATTCAAGAAGGTAATGATGTTTCCATAGTGGATATTTCCAATCATTTCGACGACCTCATCGTGGGTGACATCTACGGGCACCATGGTCTTGGCCAAACTTTCTTCTAGTTTCAACTTATGAGGGTATGAAGAGGTTAACAGGGACCATAAGGAGATATTGGCTTGGGTACACTTCAACCGAGTTAGGACGGATCCTCCTTATCGTAGTCGCTTTTCTCGCTTCTAGCTTATAAGGTCTTTTATCTCGTCTCGTTCCGAGACGGCATTCCTTTTGTCACCCTTAGGCCGCTCAATACTCATCTCGTCTGCATCGAGTCATCACATAGACATTGGATTTTCCTTGGTCATCATTCCTACCGGAGGATTCTCACAATTCTTTCAAAGTCGTAGGCGGATTCTTACCGGCGTATGGCCAATTTCGCCGATTGATCTCGATTGACGGCGCTGTCGGAAGCATAGGCGGCTTCCCGAATCGGTCCTGTGTTACCGGCTTGACCTTTTCACATTCTCCGTTTAAAGCTTTCACAGCCTCATTCAAACTTTTCAAAGTCAAGCATGCAACAAGAATTATCACTTTCGTAGTTTGGAGCTTGGCAAATGGCTTTCTCATCCGATCCTAGCAACTTCTTTAACAGAGTAGGATCACATTCCTCATCACCGTCAAGCATGTCTTTTCTTTCCCCGGGGGTCAACCTTTGACGGCATTTTGGACATTGGCTAAACACTTTCGAAATGGGAAATTCCATCATCAATAAGGATTTCTCGGGGTCAAACCTCATGGCGGGTTCCTTTTCCTTACCGTCGAGATATTTTCCGGGCTTTTTGGCTTCGGGCTAACCACTCCTCTATTGTCCCTTCCGCACTTCGACCGTGTCTTCATCGTTGTCACTACAAAGCAGCTCTCGTGGGAACTTTCGTCTTGGCTCTTATGACCAATGAGGGCAAAAGCAGTCGGGATACTTGACGCCATACGAGGGGTATCTCGTACTTTTCCCCGGGCTTAGGGATTACCAGAAGACATCATTATCATCGTAGGACATAAAGTGGACTCGGGGTCGCCTAAACTCGTGACTCTTTCCAAGGCATCCATACATTCTTCTTCGCACCAAGTTTCGTGAGTGACTACTAACACCGTAATAGAGTCTACCCTTCCCGATGAGAGTTTGGCTTCGGCGACGCTTACATGTTCTAGATCGCGGAGGAGCCCACTTCCCTCTTTTGGCTAAAGCTTCGATCAAGTTTCTCCATTCACCTACCAAGTCCTCAGACGGAGTATTGAACTCTAGAATATAAGGACTCATACACTCGCCTCATCATTCTCCGAGCCTTCAGATAGGCCGCAGACACACTTTGAAGTGATTTCATCCTCGTTCCAGTGTCTCGCGGCTTTTCGCCTCATCTTGCCCTTCGGGTTTCACTTCCGTTGGCTCCAAGTCCATTCCTTCTACCGAACCTGTCATCATCACCGTAAATCCACCCATTCCTATTCTCATTCCCGATCGACTCTTCGCCGTAGCTATCTCGAGAGGTAGGCAAATTCACAAAGCGTTGACAAAATTGGAAAGGTCAAACCGGCACCGGGATTCCAAGGTAAGGAAATTTGGCTCGCCGAAAGGAGGAAAAGGGTCCCATGGGGGATTCAGAGGAAGCGAGGGTGTCGGGACCCTAACAACTTGGGGTATTGGAGGAGACCGAGAAAGGACAGCCTTTTGGCAATGGGTCATATGAAGATGGGGAGGGCATTCAAGTTATAGGCTAGCTCTTTTTTCCTAGTCATCTCGGTTACCCAAACCAAGATCAAGTTCGTCAAATCGGTCATTCTCGACTCTCCGAACCGAGGAAACCGAGGATTCTCGCGAACCGTTCGAGGATTCTCGCGCTAACAAGTCGCCGACCCTGTTCTCACCCACTTCTTTCTCGCCGCGGGAAAGGGATAGGAAAGGTTTAGACTCGGGTAGGTGTTTAGCAAGGCCTGTGCAATATGCAAATTAGAATCTTCAAGTTTACTTAAAATGTTGTCTTTTATTAATATCTATTTGGTTGGAAAAGGGGTTCTCGCCCTTCTTTTTCACAACTACTCTAGATCCCGGATCGCCGGGTTCCGTCACTACGTCTATAAGCCCCTCGTATTCCACCCGTATTTCGACCTCCCAGGTGGACTCTGCGAGGGTCCTATAGGGCACGCGGATCCCACCGACCGAGAGTAAAGAACGCTCCTATCGGGTCTAGCGGGTCATAGGACCTTTCAACGCACGAGCGATGCGGATTATAGTCAAGGCAATACCGTGAAAGTCTCGTCTCTCTCGCCTCGACGGATCTTTGACAGAGTTTCGCTGAGCGAATGACGGTTTTTGACTTTCGGTAATGTCCGAGAATATAATAGGCATGGGTCGGGCGGCAAAGCCGGATGACACAAAGTTGTCACATTGAACTTCGTTGCATACGCAAAGGCGCGAGCTCGGAATCGAAGTCAATGCCGGCCAAGATCTTGCCAATTTTTCCTTGTCGGAATTTTGGCGTAGCTTCGCTTGAGCGAAAGATCTTTTATTTTGGCAAAGACTTGGTCTTGACTCTTACGCATTCCGTGCGGGTCAAGGTCAATAGTCAATGTCTGAGTCAAGATCCCACCGATTTTTCCTTGTCGGAATTTGCAGAATTTCGCTTGAGCGAAAATCTTGGTTTCCGTTATGAGCTAAGGCTTGACCTTTACGTGGGTATGCAATCGGGCTATATGACACGGACTAGACCAAAACCAACCAAAAGTCACGGATTTTTGAAACGTGTGACACGGACCGTGCATTGGTCGACACCGGCCGCCATGGGGAGGTTGGGATGATTCCGTGCGCGCCCGGAGCATCGTAAGGCCGTCCGTGATCGCACTGAACCACCTCGGCTCAAGGACGTGCGTGCAAAAGTGTACAGATATATCAAAGTGCGCGTAGTGTGCGGTCTCCTAAAAATGTTCCTTTTTGAGTTAAAACAGAGATTTTCATAAATGTGTTTTAAAGGAATGATTTTCGGGACGGGGGAAAATGCAACACATAAGCATCGTAAATTTTCTCGGGAGCCCCGCCGCCATGGAGCCGAATAGCCCCAAGCCGCTAGGATCGCCAGATTAACCATGATTTTTCCCGGTGGAATTGCCACCGAGGTCGTATGGTCGAATCCTATGAGGATTAGCCGTACGACCGCATGGATCAATTTTCCGTGTTCCACTCCTTTTGCTATTTTTCGGGTTATTTCCCGTTTCAAAGTATGCACAGATTCCAAGATGCAAATGATGCAATGCATGGTAAAAGAAAGCAAACATGATTAATGAAATCGGCGATGGGAGTCTAACCCGCTCAAAGGGAAAAGCTTTTGTATTTTTTTTTCAAAAATTTTTTTTTTTTTCAAAAAGGGATACTGGTACGTGGGATTGTTAAACCACCTTGTTATCCCAAGCCCCGGTTAGGAGCGATACAGAAGGGTAAGTGGGGTCCACCTATATACCAAGTATCGACTTTTGTTTTGAAAATAAAACTTTTCTCCTTTGGGATGATCCCCACGAGTCGCCAAACCGTGAATGTGTGCCCAAATTCTTTTGTTTATTGGAATTCACGCGAGTTTGAAGACATCCGAGTTATTTGAAAAACGGAGTCGCCACGCCATTTTGATTACCTCAAAACTTTGAAAAAAAGGTTTTATGGGTTCTGAGGTTAAGTTACCCCTCGGGAAGAACGCTTGGCGTTCACCCAAAGTGCCTTGCCGGAGCAAGTCTCCCTAGATTTCATTACTCGTGTTTGCTTGCGTGCTTTCTTTGTGTGCATGTGTTTGAAAATAAGGGGGAATGTCCCAAGTTGTCTTCCTGACGTACATAAACCATTTGTTGGTTGTCGCCGATTCCTTGGAATTTATGTATTTGGGATTATGATCCCGTCCTCATCTTATGACTTATGATCATCGCATTTTAAACCTCGGGACCCTCGGGACTTGCGTGATCGAGAGAATGACTCTCTTTAGGGTCAAAGATGAGGTTCTTTAGGAAGGAATGTCCTTAGCCCATCAATCCTACGCTTTAAGACGGTCGAGCTCGTATAGAGGCTTCATACTCGTTCTTAAGCGATAATCGGAGATATAGGGTTCAAGGTTATCCTTTTCCTAAAGAAATCATGAACCTTTAATGGAAGGAACGATGCAAAGATGAGAACTTTTACACCGGTCCGTTCCAAGGTTGGGGGAAAGGGGAAATGCATGAAAAAATGACTCTTTAATGAAAAGATGACATTTTTAGGTTTTAGCAAATGATGCTTTTTGATTTAAAGAAATGATCTTTATGCAAATGATGCATAAAGATTTGATTTTTATGCAAATGATGCATTGAAAAAGGGGGTTTTGATGCAAAGGATGCGTTTTATTGAAAAAGATTTGATCTTTGTATGCAAATGATGCATAAAGATAACCTTTTTTATTGGAAAATAGGGATTTTAGGTGCAAAGGATGCACCTTTATGAAAAAGACTACATTTTTATGACAAATGAGGTCTTAATGCATGCAAAGGGGAAAGGGGGTGATAAAGATATGATCTTTATGAATAAATGCCAAGTCCCAAGCAAGCTATATGAATGCAATGAGCAAGTATATCAATTAAAATGCAAGGTTAGGGCGTGCGAGGTTACCAATCGTTTCCTTCGCTTCTTCGGACGGAGCTAGGAGGAGAGGTTCTTCTTGGGTCTTCAAGGAGGAGGGAGATGGCTTCTTGAGCTTCTTCTTCGCCTTCTTGAGCCTTCAAGGGTTTTTCTTCACGTCTGGACTGCTATGGAGTGTGAGTGTGTGATTGTTTGTGTTGTTGTTGTTCTGAAATGGGTAGAGGAGGGCTCTATTTATAGGCAGTCTGGATAAGGCTAATGAAGCCGTGCGGCTGCAGGCCCTTTGCAAATGAGGCCGTGCGGTCTTATCCACAATGACTCAGCATTCTAGAACCATGCAAGGTGGCATCATTCTAGAAGCTTCTCCCTAATTAAGAAAAACGTGTTTTCTTAATTAGGAAGGCTCCTTACAGCCCTAATTTAAATTTGGACTGTTCCAGGACATTTCCGGAACACTAGGAAAGTCCGGGGAATTACCGGAAAACTTACCGAAATGTCGGGAAAATTAACCGGAAGGCATGAGCCAGATTTGGGTACTTACACCAACGCCCTTTCTCTTCCCCATTCAGTTTTTTTCAATTTTGAACGCAGAGAGAGAGAGAGGCTCGCGAATCCGCCATTATTGGCCTTAGAAGCTTCAAAAATCTTCCGATTTCTTCGATTTTTTGAGCAATGGAACATGGGGAAGGCGCTTTTCAAGGCCAAGGACGTGGCCCGGTAGCGGAGAGGCGATTGGAGCTCGTCCGGATGAGGAGGCATTACAATCTTTCGCAATCGGTTGCGGAGGAGCATTACCCCGATGCTTGGCAACATTGGGCTTCGGATTCGAATCTCCGGACGGTATACTTTGAAACCCTTTGATTCCTTTGTTGATTTCTTGCTTGACATTGATTTTTGGGTGATTTGATTTTTTTTTCGAAAATGACCATGTTCTTGGCCTTGGATTTTGATTTTTGATGCTATGCATGTTGTAATGAGTATATGGGTAACTCAAAATGTGCATTTTGCTTGGGAAAAAGAATTGGCATTTTTGCCATTTTTTCTTTATTCGAAAATTGCATGTGAAAATTCGAAAATTGTGAATTGTGACTTTGATTTTTTTTTTCGAAATTTGAATCTTGCATGTTGATGATGATGATTTTTTTTTTTTTGAAATTGAATATTGATATTGATGAATGATGCAATGCATGTATTTCGTTTTTGAAAGAATGGGCATTTTGCCAATATGGGATGTATGTATGTTTAGGATATATTTTTTTTCTTTGAAAAGTGGGACGGATTTTTCCTCCCGTTGCATGTAAGATGGATGATATGCATGTTATTTTATGAAAATGGGACGGAGTTTTTACTTCCGTAGGAATGCATCTTTTTTTTTTTTGATGAATGCATTGGGATTTGCCAAAACCTCTTTTCACGTGAGAAAAATGGGGCTATGCTCATTGTATGCCGTTATGTCCGTCGAAATTTTTTTTTTTTTTTGCATGTGTATGCTTTTTTTTTTTGTAAATGCAAATGCAAAATTTTTTTTTGACATTTTCTCTTTCTCTTTTTTTTTTTTTTTTACAGGGCGGAAACCGTTTTGTGACGGAGCAGCTGAACAAAATGAAGACTCGAGGATCGGTGGAGTCCGTGATTGACTTGTGGGACCGGCTTCCTGATGCGGGCCGAGGAGTTTTGCCGAGTCCGAGATGCAGATTGTTGTCGAGACGGGGCTCGGGAGTTTGTCGAGTGCTTCGAGGGGACCGGTCAAGTTCCCTAAGAGCAAGGGCTTCGATGTTTGCTCGCGCAAAGCATTGGTGGGACGCGACCCACACCTTCCACTTCTTCCGGGCGAGGCTACGATTACGCCTCCGACTACGCCGCGATCACGGGCCTGTCCTTTAATGGACGCAAAGATTGAGTGGCGGGATGGCTACGCCGATGCCGATCTCGTTGTGCTCTTCTCGGGATTTTCCCCTATTCCCAAAAAGGGGATGGGGATGGAGTATGCCGTGGTCTACGGCAAGATTGTGGAGACCATAGCGAGTTATGAGGTCGGGAGGAGAGGATAGGCGCCGATCGATTGCCGTGGCCTTCTTGTGGTTTGCTTTCTCGAGCACCCTTTGGGCATGCCGAGGGGACGGCAGCTTTGCCTTGCCGAGGTCCTTGGAGGACATGGAGACGGCCGGAGATGTCTCGTGGGGAGAGGCCGGGCCGGGCAGAGCTTTATTTTGCTCTTGATAGGTACAAATGAAGGCCGTGAGCTCTTTGTACCGCTTTGAGTTTGCCCCGGAGGTATAAGCTCTCTTTTTGCTTTCCTCTCTTTTTTTTTTTGAGCACGCACTTTTCTTTTGCACCGGATTGATTGGATTTTTACCTTTCGCAGTATGGGCGTTGGAGTTTTTCCACGTCACGGTGTGGCGGCAGCCGGCGGAGTACGCCGGGCGTATCCGGCCATGCAGCCTTGGTCCAAGCATGCCCGGAGAAGATAAGCTCCAGGGGGCGCACGACTCTCGTGTACGCGGATTGCCTTCCTTTCGACGGAGGCCGAGACAGATGAGGGGATGATATTCTTCCCCGGGATCGCTTGAGGTAGCGCACTCAAGGGCGCCGAGATCCGGACAAGGCAATGGAGGATTTTGAGGGGTCCGACTCGCGATGCCTATTATCTCGGGAGAGAGGGTGACGCGCCAAAGATGGCGTGAACTCGCCGAGGACACCGGTGGAGCCTCCCGCCGATATGATGCACTCCGAGCGATCGGTCCGTGACCTGGGATGATTACCGAGCCGGCCAAGACTTCTCGGATTTCGTGGCGATTGAGCCATATGCGACATTCGTCTGAGGAGGCCGAGGATGCCTCAGTTCTGGATAGGGAGGGGCTTGGGATCCCGCGGTACCCTCGGACGGATTTTTCCTATATCCAGATGGGGTCCGATTGAGGGTGCAGATCCTCACCCCGAGCGACTTCCACGAGCTTTCCGGCCTCGTCCGGTATTGAAGGTATGGCTTCACCTTTTCCCCTTCTTTTCTTTTGTTTCATCATCTTTAGCATCACTTCCCTTTTTTTTTTTTTTGACGCTTTTGCTTTTGTGCGCTGAGGTGGTCATCGAGAAGCCGACGAAGCAAGTGATCTGGGCCAAGAGATTCATCAGAGGATGGTCGCTTGCGGGGCTCCTCAGCTAGAGCGAGGCGACCACGGCCGGCGCCCGTCGACGGAGGCTTCCCCTATTCGCTCGTAGACTTCTTCAGAGACTCCTCTCGTCTCTCTCCTCGATCCCCGCGCGGTACCGCTTCGGATCACGTCATTCTCGGGATCCACACGGCAGTGGACACGTTGGCAAGATGGCGGGTCGTCTTCGTACGTGTGAGTCCGACGCCTTCACCTTCTGGATACGATTTTTCGCAGATCTCGCTTGCCCTATCGTAGCGTGCCGGCTGGTCCCGATGAGCCTCTTTCTCGGAGACGAGGACGATTCTCGAGCCCGAGATTTTCGTGGCTCCCGAGGAGGCGGGCCCGAGTCGCAAGAGGGGCCGGGGGAGACATCGGGTGCCGGAGACTCCGATTGATTTTTTTTTTTTTGAGATTTGAGATTGAGATTTAGATTTGTACAAATTTTATGCACATTTTTTTCTCTTTTTTTTTTTTGGATGTAATAATTTAGGATTTTATTTATGTTTGCTTGTTTTTTTTTTATGCACACTCTTTTTTTTTGGAATGTAATAATTTAGGATTTTATTTATGTTTGCAATGCAATATGAATGCAGTGTTGCATGAGCCTTGATTTTTTTTTTTGCAAGGGTGTTTGGTATATGGACTGGTTTGAGGAGGTTTTTGCACAAGTTTCGAGCAACCGGACGGAATATTCCTCTTTGGTGTAGCAGCCTGGACCGTTGCAAAGATTTTTTTTTAGCAAACTCATCCGCGCGGATAGGACAGAATCTCGACACTGTCCCTTAATTTTGGTCCGCACTGGTCTTGCTTTATTTCAAATTCAAATATCCTCTTCAACCTCCAAATTCAAACAGCCATTTTCGGGAGAAAGAGAGAAAACCATGGAAATGACCAAAAATTCTCCAAAATTGTCCAAAGAAAGGCAAATGTTGTTCTTTGAAAAGTTCAAGGAGTGGTGTAGGGAGATTATGCACGGGAGAAGATCATTCTTTGAAGAAAGGTACAAGATACGATGCTTGTGGTCTCTCAAAGAATTGGTTCCGGATTATGACCTCTTAAGAGCTTCTTCTTCGTTTGGGATACTAGAAGGCATGTCTTTTGCCTTTCCTTCAACGAGATTGTTCCGATCTGTCGAAGAATTTCGGGCCTTGCTTGGAGGTCCTGAGGTGGAAGAGATAGCGGTTCCCTTGCCCGAGGGGCTTCTTTGTCGACAGATTGTGCGTCCTCCTTCATCTTTCCCTGAGGAAGCGCAAGGTATGATCCGCGGTCCCGATCATTTCGATATTTCCGGTCTTCCCGATGCATTTAGGGGCCTAGGCTGGTAGATGATGCCTATTGGGATGCCTTTGCACTTTGTATGTTTGGCACCCTGTTCATGGTCTATTCCTTCGGGATCCGCCATCGATCTCTCGCCGGATGTTGTCGTTCACCGTCGCCCGGCGTAGATGTCGTTCCTTTGATTCTTGGGGAGACTTTTTCATGCTCTCGATGCATTAGCTACCGGACGGCGGTATATGCACGGGGCAGCCCGTTCCTCTTCGACCCCGTGGCCGATGGAGCGCTTGGGGGTTCTTCGAAACCTCTCGATATGATCAGCCTGACTTTTGCCAGAGAGGTGTTGATGTAGATTTTGATGATCGTGGCTCGTGGGAGCGTTGGATGGCGGGTCGCCAGATCAAGATATCGATGGTCGGTGCCTCATCGGGTGGAGACTCGCAGAGTGCTTCAGACGGGTCTCCCGTGGTCATGCTTCCGGGCTTTCTACCCAGCTTCTATATTCCGGCTTTAGTTCTCGAGACAGCTTGGCCTGGAGCAGTTCCTTTGGAGGGCTTTGATGATATAGCCACCGTGGTGGTGACTCCCGCTTCTATGGATGATCCCTCGGTGTTTCCATTTCTTTCCCGAGTATGGAGGTATGACGCCTTTCCTCCTGGGTTATTCTCAAAGCGTCCGAGACCGGTGTTCCCGACCACTTGTACCCGGATTGGTATGAGAGGCATCCGGGAGAGACTCAGTGGCTATTTTGAGACGGCGTGAGGCCATTGTGGGTGCGGAGGACCCGATCAAGCTTCGAGAGGAGGAGGGCCGAGGCGAGGGCCAACCCTCATGACAGAGCGGAGACGCCGTGACCGACTATGAGGCTTACGTCAAGAGACAGGAGAGGAGGGCTCCTATGCTACCGCCTAGGCTACAGGAGATGAGGGATGACGCTAGGGCTACTAAGGCCCCGACAGAGGCCGGTTTGATAGACCCCGTCCCTATACCGTAGCTTGGTAGGAGGAACACCGACATTTTTCCTGTTCGTAAAAGAAAGACTCGAAGGGGGAAGAAGAGGGGAGAGGCCAAGACGAGTGGCTTGGAGTGACTCGAGGTTTCCAAGTATCCCTTTCTTGTCATGGCATACATTAGTTTGATTATGTATCTTAGTTTTCCTTTAGCAGTTACCGCTTGTAGGAATGAATCGGGCTTAGACTCATCAAAGAGCTTTTAACTTGTAATGAATATTTGAATTGCTTTAGAGTTTTTCGAGACGCTTTAATGGTCTGATCAGTTGTATTGATGCCAAAGTATGGCTTTTATTTGTGCTTTAGACCGAACCGTTTCCGCCGCCTACGTTCCCTCATTTTGAGGAGCTCAGTCTTCGTAGTTCAACCCGGTGAACTCTTTTTTTTTTTTGTTTTTTTGTTTTTTTGTTTGTTGTTTTTTTTTTCTTGTTTTTTTTTGTTGTTTTTTTTTGTTGTTTTTTTTTGTTGTTTTTTTTTTGGTGCAACCCTGTTTTTTACCTAGGCCGCCCTTCTCGGGTTTTCAACCTAGTTGGGTATTACTCTTTTAGCACTTTTTCTTCTTTCTTCTTTTTTTTGTTTTACGCGTAGTATCTGCGCAGCTTGTCACCATTCACTGGGTGTACAAAGGGATTCCCGTCGAGGTCTCGCAAGTTGCATGGCTCCTCCTGAGAAGATCTTCTCGGGACGACATATGGCCCGACCCATACAGCTCCCATTTGCCGAGGGGGTTGATACGGATCGGGGCTTTTCTTTCAAAACGAGATCACCTTCTTGGATCTCCCGATGCTTTACTTTCTTGTCGAAGGCTCTAGCCATTCTTCCTTGGTAGGCCCGGATGTGTTCCATGGCCTTCAGTCGGCGTTCGTCTAGTAGGGCCAGTTCATCATGGCGACTCGGAGCCATTCGACCTCGTTGATCCGGCTTTCCAACAAGATACGGAGCGAGGGTATTTCCACTCGATTGGGAGTACGGCCCATTCCGTATGTGAGGGCAAAAGGTGTTTCCCGCCTTGCCGTTTCCGACCGATGTTCTCAGAGCCCCAGTGCCAGTGTGTAACTTCGGCCAATCTCTCGCCTTGGACACCATTTTCCTGATGATATTTTCCAGAGTCTTGTTTGCCGCTTCGACGGCCCGTTGGTTTGGGGCCCGTAGGAGATGACTTGTGACGGGTTATTCGGAATTCGCCAAAGAAGCTTTTTCACATTCCCTTCGAAGTGGGATCCATTATCCGAGATGATTTCGGCCGGCAACCCGTATCCGCACATGATGTTTTCTTTGATGAAGAGGGCAACTTTCTTTGAATTGAGGATTTTGTAGGACTTTGCAGAGCATCCTTTCCAATTCCTTCAAGAAATGACCAATCAAGGCGTCTTTTAGGCTCTTCCGCAGCTCCTGCATTCACACTTGTCAAAATCTCTTCTACTCGGGCTCGATTTTCCTCTTTCCTGACAACCTCGCTTTTTTTTTTTGTTGTTTGATTTTTTTTTGTTTAATGTGTCTGCTTTTTTATCTAATGAATTATTATTAAAAATTTTTTTATTAATTAATTCATCATTAGTTAAAGTGGCAATCAAGGGATACTCAGAAAGGTTCGTCATTTCATTGAAAACGAAAGGATACAAGGCTTGCTACGCACTCGTAGTCTTCAGCGTAAGGCCATCTGGACGACCCTAGAGACTCGATCTTAACAGAGAGACTGGGAGGACTTGTCCTAGATTGACACAAAGGGACGGGGACCAATCCAAGCTTGGTGATCATTTCCTCCTTGGTCGCGGACGGCCCGAGAGAGTTTCCCACTCCTTTAGCGGCATCGCCGTTGGTGGCCTCATGACTCGGGAACTCGTGGCTGCTTTTGTTTTCCTTTCTCAATTGCCGCTATCATTTCTTGGACCGAGCCGAGATCAATCGTGTCCGGCACTGGACTTCTTCTTCGAACAATTGCCGCATAACTGCACCATCCCAATCATCTCGAGGGAAATTCCGTGGCCTTAGCTTTTGGCACCGTCAACTCGAATTCGTGTTTCGGATCTTCCCGGGCGAGGGAATAGTGGTTGTGAGCTTCTCGAACCTGTTCCACAGTCGTCGCACGCCCGAAGGTATACTCACTCTTCATGGTAGTGGTAGCCCTGTGTATCTCGGGTAGGTCCAGAACATTCTACGGACCGGGTTAGCCTTGGTTCCTCCGAACTTGTTGAGGCTATCCCGTAGCTTTAGCCATCCCGCCGTAGGAGCGGGCTCGTGGATGTTTCCCGGTTGTGTGGGACCCTTTACAAAGTAGTCACCAAATTAGGACTCAAGGGGAGAGATTTAGGATTGTCGACCGGACCTTTCCCGTGGCAGCCTTCAAATCTTTTTTCCTTTGCAAAGGTCCACCGGGAGGCCTCATATCCTGTGCCGTGGCGAGTATTCTCGTCCTTTCACCTCGATGAGTTTGTGAGTTCCTTGTTGGTGCTTCCCTGCACCGAGGCCGTAGATAGCTCATTTTTCTCATCATTTTCAAGACCGGTGGGATTTTATCCCGAGTGACCGTCGATCTATGTTGCACACTTGGGCCTCGGGAGGCTCGACCGTGAAGCCCGTTAGCATGTGACCTTCCTCGTCATGTTTGATTTCCGTAATAGGTATTCCGCCCGTATCCGTGCCCTCTAAAGTGACTAAATCTCCGTAAATGGTCGTCGATCCCCATTCGAGACGAATTTCACACACCGGTGGAGGCTTGAGGCGACCCCTTTGACTTGATGGAGCCAAGGTCTTCCCAAAGCAGGCATTGAAAGTAATCGGGATGTCGATAACCCGGAATTCCACAGTATCAATTTCTCGTCCAAACCAGAGGTCTAAAGTAGCAACTCCGAGGACTGCCGGATGTTGAGTCGTAAGCTTTGACCGTGAGAGAAGAAGGCTTCAAGTCTCGTAGTCTTGATATCAAGCAAGCTCATGATCTTTGCCGGAAGAATGTTCATTCCTGACCCATTATCAACCAGACCCGAGGGAGGCGTCGTTCATCCAACTGGACCGTGATGAAGAGAGGCTCATTATGATCGCCCCAAATTGAGGGAGGTCGAGATCTCGTGAAAGTGATTATGTTCCCGTAGTGGATGTTTCCAATCACCGTACCACATCATCGGGAGTAGCATCAATAGGCACGAGAGTGCGAGCTGTGCTTTCTTCCAGCTTCACCATGGGATAAGACGAAGTGAGTAGAGACCAGAGGGAAATGTTGGCCTCGTGTTTGCTTCAACCGGGTGAGCACGGGATCCTCTTTTTCGTGGTCCGGAGTTTCACTGCCTTAGCATAGGGGCGGCGATCTTCTTGGTGCTTGATCTCGTGGCCTTCTTATCTCGCCTTGGGATTTCCTTGGAAGATCTCGCCCGCATCGGGTCAACAGATTAACTTCCTCATCGGGCCGTCTCGACCGGATTTCTTCAATGCCGCTAGGGTCAATGGGGAGCCCTTTTCGCTATTGGCCATCAAGCCCGACGGAGTCTAGCGACAGCGAGGGGCCGAGCCGCATCGGCTCCTTCCCCGGGCGGCCCTTATAACCGCTTCCCAAGTCACGTGCTGGGTTTGGGGTTGTGTTGTTGCCCCTTGATGGCCCACGAGCTGTGGCGTCCTCTGCTTCACTCTCATGGCCGGCCTTGCTCATAGTTATCATGCAACAAGAGTCGCTATTGTCGGGACTCGGCGGCTTTTCGATTTCATCCCTTGGATGGCCCGCAGAGTTGTGGCTATCAGCCTCCATCTCATCGTATATCCTCTTTCTTTCAGTCTTGCAGGTAGGGCAGCCACAAGTGAAGGATAGGCAACGTTCCTCTTCGGAGTTTGAGGTAGCGGCTCGATAGATCTCGTGTCCAAATAAGTGAGCACCCGGGTCCATTGTCGGCACCGGAGCAATTAGAAAGGCGTCATGTGGATTCATAGGTATGAAGGCCACTGGGGAGACGTTCGTATCGATAACCCTTTTCGTTGATTGCAGTGCATTCGCCGCGCTCGAGCGGCCCTGGCCGTGACCCTTACTGTTATGCCATCCGTTCTTGGGAAAGAAGAAAAAGATCCGATAACGTTTACGAATTCTTCATCTTCCGTGGCCGAAACCCTCCATTCTCGACCGCTTCAATAAACCCTTTCCATTCACCAACAGTTCTTATAAGGAACGTTGTGTTCTAGGATTTCGGATATGTACGGATCTCGGGCGCGGGCTTTGCTGTCCCTCATCCTCTGGAGTATCCGGCATTGGCCACAAATGCATCTTACAAGTGACACCTCGTAGGGTCCGTCTCCATTGGTATCTCGATCCGCATTTCCGGCGGTCCTTCGTCGTTGCTTGCCGACAACCAACCATTGTGCCTAGCTCCCACGGGCTCATTTCCGCATGATTGTTCCGCATTGTTTCCGGATCGGGGCCTCGCTGACTCTTCACTCGTCATCATCATCATCATCGCTGTCATCGGAATCTTCTTCCCATACTACCGGGATTTCGGCCGAGAGGGAACGCCGATCAAACCCGTTGGGAATATGGGTGCGTGCAACCGCAAAATTGTCATATGTTCCCATTCCCTAAGTGGCAATTGTGACTCAGCCTTCTCCTCCCGTAAATTGCGGGGAAGAGTGAGAGGGGTGGCACGTATTTGACACTGTGTAGGATATAGAAGGAATCCTCCTCTTCCGATTCTTCACTGTTTCCTGGATCATATTCGGCTCTCCCAAAGCCAATTTGCGTAAGTGTACTAGCTCCGCATGCTCTTCGGCCTCTTTGCCGATAAGCCCCAAGACAGCGCCCGCCGGAAGCTTTCTTGTTCGATTCTTCTCGATTGTTCTAACCATCTTGTGTAAATGGTCCTCTCATATGTTGAGCGGAACAGCCCCAGCTTCTTCGGTATCGGCCTTCCCTTCATCCGAGAAATAGCGGGCCTCGTATTCTTGCAAGGAGTCTCCGACATGAGACCAAGATGGGTTGATTCGCTCGATATCCTCAAGGCCGAGGGGGAATCCGAATTCGTGGATCCTCGACGAGGTTGGCCACGGTATTTGGGGACCTTCATCAAGCATCTTCACGGGCGTGCGAAGATTCTCCGCATTCAATCATATTCACTCGATTATGGTTCCTTGGCGTAGGATTTTTGATCGTGTTAGGCCCTTCGGGGCCTTCCAACTTTCCTTGCTCTATTAGCCCCGGATTGCCTTTTTCAGAGTGAAGCAAATGCCGCCGATGTCCGTGAGCTTGATGAAAAGCACAATACTTTGTAGTATCCACGGGAGCATTCGGATTTCGGGTTGGAAATTCTCCAAAGGCCGCAAAGAAGCCTTCTTTCACCGCCCCCTAAAGATGTCATTCAGGGCATTCCAAAGTTTTCGAGATTTATGACCCGCGGTCCGGGCTCTACTGTTTTCCCCGGGAGCAAAAGGAGTCGTGTTATTACATTCCCGTCCCGCATAGTTAATCATCTCTTTGCCTTTAGCAGAGTGAGCAGGGGCGGTGTTTGCAGGAGGAGCCCGATATCTCGTAGGCGTGCAAAGCACTGTGCTGATTGTAGGCCTTTTCAAACTTAGCCGCAGAGTTAACCATGGCCCGTAAGTCCGAGTATGGGAAGTGACCGAGGGAGGCTCTCGATGTGGTTTCAAGCATGACCGGAAGATGTCCAATTGTTCCTCTTCTAAGGAGGGATGGCCATTTCACCGAGTTTCGCATTCCACCGCTTGTAAAAGTCCCCAACATTCTCATCAGACGCCGCACTGTTGTTTGTAGGTCAACCCTATTTGTTTCCCATTCCAAGTTGGCCTTATATTTCTCTCGTGAAGGCATTGGTAATCTGGTCCCATGGCCCCGGCTTCGTGTTTCAAACTAAGAACCACTTTAAGGCACTCGGACTTCAAGGATAGATCAAATAGTCGCCCAACCGCCGATTGGTACATCCTTTCGCTTTCATCGCCAAGGTATACGTGTCCAAATGGGTTTTCGGGCATGCGGTCCCATCAAAGAGATCCAGATTAGGCATCACGAATTTGTGGGGCAGAGGAACAATGGAGTCCGGTCTCAGAGGCCGGAAGGCGACTTCTTGGCAGTCCGGGCTTCACGATCTGCGCTTTCATTTCCTTGTGTTGTTCCATGAACCAGGCCAGATGAGGGTCTTGTGGCGGAACCATGGCATTCAAGCTAGTGGCCGAGCTAGAGAGAGGAGCTACCACCGGAGGCAGATCGGTGGAGGGAACGGCCGATCCGGACGTAGGTGAAAACCCGTCCCGGGCCGAGTTACCCTGGGAGCATGAGTAGGAGCCTCGAGCAAAAGTGGTAGAACTTGCGGCTTGCCGTTGATTTTCAACCGGCAAAGTAGGTGGGGCAGCCCCGATGTAGCCGGATAACTTGGATTTCCAGAGTGGGGCCCGTAAGTAGGCTTCGAGTGCGGGCCGCCGTCCCGATTGTTGAATTGCATGGCCGCTCGTGGCGAAGGTGTGTAACCCGGGTACTGCGGTCCCGGTGATTCGGATGACACCGGATGGAGGCTTGCAACCCATAGAAGTCTCGAGTGAGGAATGGATTTGTGTGAGGAGCAACAACTAGTACTGTTCTCGAGGAGGGGCTCGACCGTGGCCCGTAACCAACTGCCGTGGCGGCATTCCGAACCGTGGCCGTTGCCGTGAAGGTCCTGATTGATCGGTTCCGAACCGAGGCGGGATCCCGATTAGCCGTGGCATTCCGAGATAGCCCCAACCATGAGAAGACATTCCGTACCGATTTTGCCCCCACCGATTTGTGCCGTCTGGCCGCATGGATCCGGTGGTCTCGTGGTCGGGAGCCGGGCCGACCCGAAAATCGAGGAGCATGGGTTCTCGTAGTGGCACCATAGGAGGTGGGTGGCGGCATCCTCGGTGTAATCAGTGGCGACCGAGAGCGGGGTTGGCATCCTCGTCTTCTTCCACGGTGAAGGTGCCATCCGGATTGAGGCCGGCGGCCGTACCGTGACTCTTAATAGCCTCCATAAGGCCGTTTAGCCGTGCTTCCTGTCGTAACCTCATCTCGTTCTCGCTAACCGATTCCACCGTTGCTCGTCCGAGGGGTCCCGGAGGCGGAGTGACGTTATCCCCATCATTACCGGCCGATGCGTACATTCTCAAACCCGAGTCGGAACAAACGGCGAAGCCGACGATGCGCTGACTCTTCCCAACC
Source organism: Adenophora triphylla var. japonica (assembly GCA_022495995.1). Taxonomy (NCBI): domain Eukaryota; kingdom Viridiplantae; phylum Streptophyta; class Magnoliopsida; order Asterales; family Campanulaceae; genus Adenophora; species Adenophora triphylla. Next base: position 182,375 of record JAFEMH010004599.1, read on the forward strand.
GATCAAACGGTGACCCGTGCCCGAAACCAAGCTTTGTGCGGAGTCATGGGGAAAGGACACGAAGGTTCGTATGTCCTGGGAATGGAAGGAGGGTAGGTGTTTGGGCTTTAGGCTCATGCAACATGCGCTATTTGTTCACGTTTACTTAAAACATGTTTTATTAACCTAATCGGTTGGAAAAGATTGCTCTTCTTTTTCGCAAACTACTCGATTCTCGGATCGCCGGGCCCCGTCACTACGTCTATAAGCCCCTCGTATTCCACCCGTATTTCGACCTCCCAGGCGGATGCCCCGGCGAGGGTCCTATAGGGCAAGCGGGTCCCACCGACCGAAAGAAAACGATCCTAAAAGTCTCAAGGGTAATCGAGTCTTAACGAGCATTCGATGTAAATTACGGACAAAGCCGACGTCAAAGTCAAGATCATGTCCGAGGGCTCGACGAAAAGTCGGCATGATTTGACCGATAAGCGTCCACGATTGATCTTGACTTGTCGTCGCTTAAGCCGTAATTAGGCATGGAATAGTCATTAATCCTTGATGACTCAAAGGTCAATGCCGGGAGTCGCTGTATAATTTGTGCCGCCGAGCCGAAGTCAAGGCGCCGGCCAATATCTTGGTCAAAGTCTCGCGGCGGAAAACCGGCAGTAACTTCGACCGATTAGTGGACCCGAAAGATATTGAGCCGGTATGCCGACAAAGGCTTGAAAGGAAAGGTCTATACACGGACAGTGGCATGACACTGCACTGCACTAAAACCAACCGGGTCTCTGACAAAGTGTGTCACTGGACAAGTGCATGGTCGACACGAGGCTCCATGGGATGTTTGGGTAGTCCCGTGCTCATCCGAGAGGCGTAATAAGACCAAACGGACCGCGACAAGGATTTCCGGGTTAAGGACGTAGTGTGCAAAGTGTACGGTCACGTGCGCGTAGTGTGCAAGCAAAGCCTATATTCTTTTCCTGAGTAAAATAGAGATTTTTTTATGTGTCTTAAAAATATGATGCATGATTTTTTTTTTCTGAAAATTTTCTTTTTTTTTTGAAATTTTTTTTTTTTGAAATTTTTTATGAGCACATAAGCACGTAAGCACGAAAATTCCGACGCTAGGGACATTATTCCGACAAATAAAATTTTGACTTTCTCCGAGGCGGCCAAAACAACACGAAAACCGTGCAAAAATCAACACACACACAAAAATGATTTTCAAAGCCGGGACGGAAGCTTGACCCTCAAAAGCTTTTTTTTTTTTGAAAACGGTGATACCGGTACGTGGGATTGTTAGACCACAATTTATCCCCGACTCGTGTTAGGAGGCGATAACGGGAAATTTAGTGGTTTCCACCAATATACCAAATACCATTTTTTTTTAAAAAAAAGCTTAGTCCCCAGCGGAGTCGCCACTGTGATGATGTGTATCCGAAAATTTTCCCATTTTTTGTGTTTGAAAAAATCAACGAAAACGGAGTCGCCACGCCATTTTAATTTTGAGGGCCAAAACTTTGAAAAAAGCCCGAGATCAGAGATTTAGGTTCGGAGGTAATGTTACGCGTCGGGAAGGACGTTAGTGTGCACTCCGACGCGCCTCGTAAAACGAGTCTTCCAAGCTGAAAATCATTTGTGTGTGTGTGTGTGTGTGTTTTGGCCAAAATAAGTTGAAACTCAGAAAAGTAAAAAATTGGGATATCTTTTTAAGACTTTAAACTGATCCCATGATTTTTTGGAAGATTTTTGGATTGAGATTTGGTACTCAAAAGACCTTTTGAAGTTGAGAGCCATTTCTGCCAGAATGAAAAAGGCAGTGGACCTTTGATTTTGAAAGGGATTCAAGGGTCTTAAAACTTCATAATCTGGATAAACTCAGAGAATGAAAGTTGTTCTAGACACCTTAAATAAAGTTTGTGCGAAGGAATTTTCCATTTTGGAGAAGATTTGAGGGTCAAAACCTTCTGGAAACCTCAGATATGAGATCTGGATTCCCAGAAGCTGATGAACTAGCCTCTGAAAGAAAATTTGAAAAGAGGAGTTTTACTCACCCAAAAAATAAAGTAAAAATATGTCTGGAAAGCTCTGGATGTTGGCTACAAAAAGTATTTTGTAGTCAACACCAAATTCCAAGTTCATCTGTGTCCAAAAATTAAGACCATGGACTGAGGTCTGAGAAAATTGCTACTGGACAGCAACTTCTCAAGAAAGAAAATATGATTTTAAGGGGGTTTTGCATCCATGCTTGTCCCCATTTCCCTAGGTTTTGGTTAGTGATCACTAGACATTTTAGTGGTGAATCAACTATACCAAACCATCCTTGGGGTACATTAGGACTAAGCATTTCATTTGCTTGGGAAGGGGAATTTTATCCTTTGAAATCAAGATTTTATGCTTGAAAATGGTTTTTTAGGGTTTTGAAAATGAGTTTTCTTTGCAAGAAAGTAAGAAAGCTTAAAAATAATGTTGATCTTTGTAGAAGATCATCCATGGAGATGGTCTTCCATGGTGATCTTCTTAGATCTAGAGCAAGAAGATGAAAGAACTACATTTTGTAGTTTGAAGATGCATGCATGGATGAGATTTAGGGTTAGGAAGAGGAGGGTTTACCAATCTTCCTTGTGTTCTTGAGTGTTTGGCTTGAGTGTATGAGTGTTTAGGGCTTTAATATGAGAGTGAGTGGATGAGTATGAGTTGGGAAAGATTTGAGAGAAAAAGGTGACAATTCTTGAAGAATTCTCACCGTTTTCTCTCTATATTTCGCCGTAGGTTCTAAGTGCAAAATGTGTTCTTCCTCCTTATTTTTGTGACTGGAGGGCTCAATTTATAGCCCTCCCGAAAATGCAAAGATGTCCGCGCGGATGGATCCTCGGCGTGCACTGTTCATTAAATGCGGCTCCAAATTTTGGACAAGAAGAATATTTCTTTTCAAAATTCAAATTAACAGCCAGTTTTTGTGTTTCCAGTCATTGCCATTTTTGGTTTTCTTCTTTTGTTTTGCTTTTTGAGATTCTTTTTAAGGTTTAACCTTAAATAACAATGCCCATTTTACCCTCACTTTGTTAGAAATGTTAGGATAGTTAGGAATTGTTAGAAATGTTATAACTTTCGTTAATTTTCTAAGGAAAATTCTAACGAGCTCAAATTGGAGCACTTACATTATTATAAAATTTGGTCTAACATATAGTGTAGTCCACACTTAGACCATCTCCAAGAGCGACGTCATTACCTGCGCCAACTTCGATTTGATGTGATTCCCTCCTCCAACAGCGACGTCAAATCTGTCGTTATTTTTTCGAATCCTTGAAGATGCGCCAAATTAGGCCCAGGTAAATTCTTCCGTCTTCCTTTTTTTTTTGAATTTCGATCGTCTTTTTCATCCCTCTCCACCGCCGAGCTCTCTCTCTCTCTCTCTCTCTCGGGCTTCGTTGATTTGCAGATAAATGATATAGCGGTGGATCTAGAAGCTTTTTAATTATTATTTTTTTTATTTTTTTCAATTACTAAATTCCTCCTTCGTCTCAAAATGAATTATCAATTTTTTTATTTGAGACGGAGATCTCAAAATGAATTATCAATTTTTTTATTTGAGACAGAGATGGTATATACTTTTAATTAATATTTATTATTTATATTATGAAATTTGTTTTTTTTTCATTTAAGCAAAATTATCCAATTTGTACCATTAATTTTTTAAACAAAATTACAAAACTTTGAACATATGTTAAAATATTGAAGATGAAATAAAAAACAAGAATTAATTGTAGAAACTCATTTGAAATACAAATTTAAAATACAAACACAAATTAAAATACATTTAAAGTGGAAATACAAATTCAAATAAAAAAATACAAATAACATGAAATTGAAATTCATTTTTAATAATCTGATAGATTGTTATCGGATGGTCCAATATTTTGGTATAAGCTTCCAAACTCATATATGTTATTTGAAGTTTGAAAGTTTTGTTGATCAGCTCTTTTCTGCATTATTTTTGTTCGTTCACTTTCAATGTACACCTGTGCAACTGGATGCGAAATAGTTATGATGTATACCATCATTATTTTACATTCATCGCGCAATTCTCTCTGCTCAACTTTCTTTTTTCATCACTTCCACCATTTTATCATTTTGACGTGTTAACAATTGATAGCTGTTGTGGAGTCATCATTTTGTTTTCTTTTAAGTTTAGCTTTTTTAATCCCAATTGGTCTTTGGGATGAAGTAGGATGGGCTACTATCGTCACTCAAATTGATAGAAAATGATGACAGACCAGGAGATTACGATGATATGGGCGTCTCAGGTGCTTGTGAATTGAGGTGTGACGAACTATCACCATCGTTTAGGGCAAATTTTTCGATATTTTCCATCTACTCCCATACATGATCAAATTTGAACCCTTTTGCAAATTCTGGATCCTGATATAAGAGTGTTTTCTCTTGATCACGCTGCATAAAATAATGAGACCAATTCATTATTTCAAAATAATATTAAAAAAAGAACGATATATATACTAGTAAAATAAAAATTAATAGGTACTCACTATGTCCTTTTCTGAAGCACCACTACGATTCAAATTTTCAATCTGTCGAATAATGATGGTAGTCATACGATATTGCAGACATCTTCGATTTCGCTCCCTCAGGAGTGCATTTTTTGTCGAGTTGTATTCGGTCACAATTCGAGACCAAAATTGATCTCTCGGCTGGTTGGTACCTATGAATGGGTTTTGGGAAATGTCAACATAAACTTTGCAAACTATCCATGATCCATGTGGTGCTAAAAATAAACATTTCGCAATGAAACAAGAATCATGTAGAAAGGACGTCAAACGTGCATTCGGAGTTCTGCAATCACGATTTGCAATATTGGCAAGACCGGTTCGCTATTGTAATAAAAGGGACTTACATGCTATAATGACTGCATGTATTATAATGCACAATATGATAATTGACGATGAACATGATGTGAGCGTAGAAATTCAAGATCCAATGGATGCACCTCCCCGATGTAGAAATGATGAACGAAAATACTCAATTTCGACATTTTCTCGAGCGACACAGACAAATCAAGGATTAACGAGCTCACTTTGAACTTAGAAATGCCTTGATTGAACATTTATGGGATGAATATGTGAATTCAGAGAATTAAATGTTTATCTATCATTGTCATGTAACTTAATTTTTCGTTGAAATTGTATTTTGAAGCATTTTATTTTAATTATCTACTTTAATGTTTCTTCCAATAAATTTTTATTTTAAATTTATTTATTTATAATTATTAATTATCTTATTTATGTTTTATAGCATACTATTTAATATAATATAATTTGAATAATATTAAATATGATTAATGAAAAATATTTTAATTAAATGAAATAATAAGCATATTCTGTAAAGATTCTTATTTGATGCAAAATTTGAAGCAAGCTGTTGGAGATGGTGAAAAAATTTTTGCTGAAATTGCACTATTTTGATATTTTGATGCAAAATTTGAAGCAAACTGTTGGAGATGGCCTTAGGCAATCGCCCAGAGTTTCCTAAATTTTAGTTAATTTTGGGGCCCCCAAATTTTATAAAATTTTATAATTATATACTCCCTCCGTTCCGCTAAAGTTGTAACATTTTGCCATTTTCGACATTTCACTTAAGTTGCAACATTACCTAAAAAAGAAACTCTTTTATCATTTTTTATTCATGGGTCCCACTTAATTAAATAACAATTACACTCTTCCTTTTCTTAACCCAACCTAATACTAAAGACTAATTAACCCAATCCAATTAAATTCTATCACCAACCCAACCCAACCCAATTACTCCTTGCCCTACCCAACCCAACGCAGCAGCTAGAGGTGCCCATCCGGTTCAAACCGCCGGTTCCGGTTTCGAACCGGCGGTTCACGGTTCCACCAAGCATTGAACCGAAACCGGCCCGGTTTGTCACGGTTCCGGTCCCGGTTCCGAACCGGCCGTATGGTTCCGGTTCCGGTTCTAAACCGGTTAATTTCAAAAAAAAAAAAAAAAAAAAGATTTGGGCGGTCGCCCAAGAAGGGCAGAAAATGACTAGGGCGGTCGCCCAAGTGTCCAGTCCTTCAAAAAAAAATTACAAGTTAAATTCTTAACAATTTCTGTTAAGTTTTACAAAAAAGTTAATTTTTTGCAAAAAAGTCATATAAAAACTTAACTTTTTTTAAAATAAACGAAAGTATATAAAAGAAAAAGGGACGGTACCCTTAAATTTTATTAATTAAAATAAAATTACAAATGAGGGGGACAACCAACCTTACCCTTTTATAAATAAGGGAGGACATTTAGGAGCCTTTACCTCAACCTAACTATTACAATTAAATAAAAATAAACCTAATCTATAATCTAATCTATAAAATTACAATTAATTAACCTAATCTAAAGTCTAAAGAGCGGCGTAGTTCATTCGGCTTCGCTCCCCGATGTATCTTCATCAAAGGCCTCCTCCTCCTCGGAACTACTTCTTTTATCTTGAAGTCGTAGTTCGGCTCTATGCCAATCGCCGAGCAACATTTGATATTCTAAATTATATGGAGACAACCTTGACCTTCGATCGGATAAGACATTTCCTCCTACACTAAATACTTCTTCTACGGCAACGGTTGAGGCGGGAGCGGCTAGGATCTCCTTTGCTATCAATGATAGAATAGGATAGTTGTTTGCCCTTCGTGCCCACCACTTTGCAATATCAAAATCGTCTATAGGCTCAAAAGAAGTGGTTAAATAATTTTCAAGTTCAATATAAGTGGAGCCACCTCGTTGACGTTTTTAGTTCTAGAACTAATTAAATTATCTATAAAGTTAAAGGGATCGCTATCTTCGTGAGAACTACCACCTACATTTTCACTACTAGGAGGATAAACAATATTACCAAAAAGATCATAATATTCTCTATAAAGTTCATATACAATTTTTTAGTCTCAATTACAACGTCTTTTGCCTTTGGGATAGGTCTATCTAAAAACAAATCAAAAGCCGGTGGGAAATAGATTCTTATAATAATAATCTAGTATTTGTTCTAAACCATCTTCTCTTATCCTAGGATCTAATAGTTTAGCTACTAAAAACAATGGGGGAATGATCAAAAAATATTTAAGCCATTTTGTTCTCATCTTGTTAATACATTCACCTAAAATTTGATCATCTTTAAAATGCATAAATATGTAACTAATTTTAGCGGCGTGTTCTATAACTAACGGTGAAGTGGGATAGTAAGAACCGGATAATTGTACGGTAGCATCTTTAAAAACTTTCAAAATTTTCTTTAAATTATTACAAATATCCCATTGATGGGGCAATATTATAGTTGAATACTCTATTTGTTGAATAAACTGACACAATAGTTCACGAAAATCATAAGATTCGGATAACATTTTATAAGTGGAATTCCATCGGTTTGGAACATCTAGGGAAAATCATTTAGGTGGGATATTATTTATTTTACAAAATCTAATCCACAATTTTGTTACACTATGATTTCTCATTATATAAGCAAGAACTTCCTTAATTGGGGCTACATGTTCCTTTAAAGTTGTTAAACCATCTTGCACACACAAATTTAAAATATGACATATGCACCTAACATGAAAAAATTTACCACCAATAGATGGTTGACAAATATCAATGAGTGATGGTAGACTAGCAGTATTATTTGCGGCATTATCAAATCCAATTGAAAAAATTTTGTGAACTAATCCATATTCTTGTAAAACATTAGCAATTTTACTACAAATATTTTGAGCGTTATGAACAGTATCAAAAGATTTATATGCAATTAATCGTTTTTGTAATTTCCAACTAATATCAACCCAATGACATGTAATTCCTATATAGCTATGAGTTTGCCAATGGTCACTCCATATATCGGCACATATTGACAATTTTTGGGGTAAATCTTTAAACGTATTAATTAAAGTTAATTTTCCTTGTAGATATTGAGCTTTAGTATCACGAGTACTTGTATTTTTATTAATTTCTTTAGCCGCGGGATTTAAACAAAGTTGTGCCATATGAGACCATAATCTATCATTAGTAAAATTAAAGGGTAATCCTTTAGCAACAGTATATTTTGCCATTTCTCTTCTATACGTTGAATTATCAAATTTAAATAATTGCGAAGACGTACCTTGTGATGATCCCGTAAATCCTTGTAGTTGTGTTTGATCTTGGGCATCTCCAACTTGATCGGGGTGCCTTGTCGTCAAGTGTCTTTTAAATGTCCCATAACCACCTCCATGGGTAAAGGCAAATTTTTGAGGGCAATGGTTGCAAGAAACGGTGTATTGGTTGGTACCTTCAATTGGCACTTTTGAAAAGTGCACGGTCGTGATGTCCAGACCTTCCCGTGGTTCGACCTCCTCGTCCTCGACCTCGACCTCGGATTTGAGTTTGACCACCCCCTCGCGCTTCACTTTGGGTTTGAGTGGTTTGAGTGTTACTCCCTTCGGTATGACCATGATCACCCATTGGAAATGTTGTATCAACTTCATCATCGCTCAAATTAAACGTTTCTTGTGGTAGAGGTTGAACATTAAGATTGCCCCAAATGGAATCATCGGCGGGGGGGAAAAATGGATGCGAACTTGATACATTCTTTCCCTTATCGCCACGGCCGCCACGAGATGAAGACATTTTTTTGGTGAAAAGATGAATTTATGTGAAAAAGAGAGTAAGTAATTTGAGAGTTTGAGACTTGAGAGATTGAGATGAGAGAGAGATTTGAGTCTTTGAGAGATAGAATAGAGAGAAAGAGAGTAAGTAATTGAGAATTTGAGAGTTTTGAGACTTGAGAGTTGAGAGAGAGTAGTGAAAAAAATAAAGGGAGGGGGAGGGTATTTATAGGTTTGAGAGAAAAAGAAAAAAAAACGTTTTAGGGACCAAAATAAAAAAAAAAAACCGTTTTAGGGACCAAAACGATTAAAAAAAATATTTTTTTTTTACATTTTGGTCACTGACCGTTATTTAACGGTCATTAAACATGGACCGTCGGATCAAGAAATGGACGCACCAGATCATCTAGCCGTTGGCGGTTCCGGTTCCGGTTCATGAACCGGCGGTTCCGGTTCGGTTAGGTTCGGTTTCTGAACCTGGCGGTTCACCGGTTTTTGAAATCTTGAACCTTATGGACGGAAAACCGCCGGTTCGCCGGTTCAGCCGGTTCACGGTTCGTCCGGTCCGGTTTCCCTCCGGTTTTTATCCGGTCCGGTTCCGATTCGACCCGCCGGTTCGGAACCGTTTGGGCATCTCTAGCAGCAGCCAATATAATCGATTCATTCCTCTCTCTCTGTTCTTCAAAAAACAAACCCTAACCCCTTTTACCATCACCGCCGACAACTCCAAATCGCCCATGGATTCGCCGTCCGCCATTCTCGGCACCTACATCGGAGCTGAAGGTGACGACGACTATGAGTCGCAGATGCCGAATGATTGTTGGACGACGTATGATGAACCCTTTCCTCTCGTGCCACACTACAATGGATCTATGAAAGTCGACAAAGATTCTTCAACAATCAACGATTGTTCCTCTGGGTTTCTCGGTGAAAGCAAGCCGGTTGTTTCTCCCTCCGTTGATGACAGTACTGTTTGGGATGCGTCTTTGCTAGTATCTGAACCCTATTATCCATCATCAGAAGCGATTGAACGAGCGGTGATAGCATATGCCTCTTTGCTCAGATCTAAAAAAAATGTGCATCCGAACCCTATTTCGGACCAGGTACTACTGTACAAACTTGATTTGTAAATTTAAATTTGAAGTGTTGATTTTTATGAGTTCACTTGGTTTATTTGATGGTTTTTGACTGAATTCTTTGGGTTTAATTGTTTTTTTTTTGTGTGAAACTAAACTGATAAGAACTGAAGTGTAGATTTTTGAATGATTTTCCCACATAATTACATAAAAGTCAGACTACTGTACAAACTTGATTTGTAAATTTAAATTTTTGTATTTTCTTTGTTCTGGAGGGAAACGAAATTTGTGTATTTATTTTTATTTTATTTTTTTTTTAGAAAATAATTTACTATAGTAGTTGGTTGTACTGTGCAAGTGATGGAATTTATGCAGTACACAGTCACTGTACTTGGTTTTAAGAAAATGGGAGGGAAGAAAAGAGAGGGAAGAAAAGAGAGGGAAGGATTAAGTGTGTAATCCAAAATTTAAACTTTTGCAAATTTCGGTTGATTCAAGCAAATAGTACAGCTGGGCATTACTTTATGAATATAAAGCCTTTTTCTTATTTTCTGTGCTGCACCCTTGATGTTGCAACCTTAGCGAAACGGAGGGAGTAAATGTTAAAATCTCGTATCTGGAAACAAGATGTAGTGCATATAGATACACTCCGCAGACTTTCATTGCGAATGCTGAGGCAAAAGGCCAATTCTGACGTTTTACATGATATTTTCTCTCTCCTCTATTCTTTTATTTTTGGCTTTCTTCTTACTCTTTCAAATCTAATTAGCCAAATTTAAAATATTTTTCTCTTATTCGTTTGGCTTAATTAGTAGCAATTTATTTGCAAATATGATGCTACCAAGCCACAGGACCTACCGAACCAAGGAAATGAGGATACTTCGGCTTTCTTCTCCATTGGTCATTTACACACAAGCAAGACAAGTCAATTAAGTCGGGGGCGTCTCCGGCGTTACCCCTCTAGCGTGAGAGTAAGTTAATAAGTCACAATATTAAGTAGTGGCTATGGAGTTTAGAGAGAGAAAGCTTTTAAGAACAAGAAAAAGACTTACATAATGATGTTTTCTAGGTTGTTTTTATACTCCCATATCTCATGTGCATTGCACATGTATTGGACACATGTCAATCATCACCCAAAATGTTAGTGGAGACGCCAACTTTTTGACTTACAGACTCATCATTATTGACGGCTAGGGTGGGACCCCGATGTGATGGCCTAGGTATCTCTCAGAAATCACTGTTAGTATAGATGTCGCTCAGGCGACAATCAAGAGGAGGCGGCGACCCTCGGGTTACCGCCCACACGTACATCAATCTAGGCGAGATTCCCACCTTGACGCTATCATTCTCAGTTATTAATATCCAAATATATTTCTCGCTTGGCCTTAATCTCACATGCCGGACTATGGAATGTCGCCTCATCTCTTTGGGCCCACTATGAGTAATGTATTAAAACGCTCCGACCTATTTTCGTCATGTTGGACCTCATTTACTGTTTTAGGCAGTGTTCTAAAAGATCCCGCCTAAGAGCGCCTAGGCCCCGCCTAGGCGCTAGGCCCCTCTCCAACGCCTAGTTCTAAGCCCCGCCTAGGTCCCGACTAATCCCGATTAATCCCGACTAGTCCTTGCGCTAGGCCCTCCGCCGCTAGCGTCACTTTAGCGCTTTTTAGAACCTTGGTTTTAGGTCCAAATCCATTTTTCACGATCACATCAAAATAGTACTCCAATATTTCTTTGAATTATTTGAATTTATCACTAATTTTGGTGAAATATTTCCTTAAGTCTATTACAATTATCACTAAAAAATTTGCAATATTTTCACTCAACCTAATATAATTACCAAACCAAACTGTTCAAAAGTCTATTGACCTAACTAAAGTGGAAAACCATGTTGACCTAACTAAATTGAAAACCATATTGACCTAACTAAAGTAAAAACGTAATTTTTTTCTTTACAAAAAAAATAAAAAAAACTTGAAAACGTTATTTGGCGGCTTGGTACAAATAATTTGAACTTGAATTAGTCAACGGCGGTGTTGAAAGGGTCCACTCCCTACTGGACAATTGCTGAAATAAAGGAGCAACCTTTTGTACTCCCTCCTCTATTTTCGTTCGTCCAACATAAATGCAAACTGTTTAAAATAGAAACAAATTTATTATTTTATATTCGCTCTTTCGAGATTCATACACAAATTCTCTCTCTTCATTTTTCCTTGTACAATTTATTCAACCAACCTCTTCATTATTAAATCATTCTCTCTCTTCATTTCCTATCACACATTTTCATTATCTTAATAATATTTCATAGTTATTGTCTTGTAAAATGGTTTACATTCACATGGAACGGAGGGAGTAATCTATAGTACTCCCTCCGTCCCGATCGAAGTGTTTCAAAAGGATAATTGCACGAGAATTAAGAAAGTGATGTAAGAAAGAGAAAAAGGTTAAATGTTGTGAGTATGAAAAATTAAATAGAAAAAAGAATGAGTGGGAGGAATAGTTAGGAGAGAGAATGTTGTGAGTGTAAAAGTAAAGTAGGAGAGAGAATGAGTGGGGTAAAAGAATATAAAAATAATAAAAACTTTCCTTTTAGGAATGAGACATTTTAAATAGGACGCCACAAAAGGAAGCTTGGGACAACTTGGCCAGGAACGGAGAGAGTATTAAATGAGGGAGGTGAGTGAACAATACTTTATGAATAGTTTCACCATGGCGAAATTTCCATTTCTGCTCCATTTATTTTGTTCCATTTTCCATTTTGCCCTTAATTTTTTAAATTAAAAAAATAAAAAAATAAGCGTGTCCTTGGACACCGGGCATGTACTTAGTGATCTCATAATTAAGAACATTCAAGAGATTTTATTTTGAAGCTATTTATTTTCATAAAAAATATAAGTATATACTCCTCCGTAGTCCCAATAAAACACTAATTACCAAAAGGGCGTCCGTTAGAAGCCACCTTTTCCTTTTGTGGCAAAGAATCTTTACTATTTCCTCCACTCATTCTCTCTCCTACATTATTTTAATACTCATGGCACCATTATAATTTCTTATTCCTCCATTAATTATCTGCTCCTGTTTTGATTAATTTCCGGCGTTATTTTTTTCGCATTTCCATAATTTGCGTACTATAAAAGGGTGAAGCACTTTGGAACGGAGAGGAGTATAATTTTTTTTTTTTTTTTATAATTGTGAAGTTTTGCAGCTCATTATAGAATTTTTGAGCATTTGAATTAATACAACAATTTTTTTGTTATCATCCAAGTTATCTTCCCCAGCAACTTTTTCATTTTTCAGTTAAATAAGCACGTACTCCTACATGATTAAATTTATTAAGGAGTAAATTAGGAATCACACTCATATTCATCTTTATCTTCATCTTTAACCTTAATACCCTCCCCCTTCATCTTCTTCTTTTTCATCTTCCACAACAACGAAAATGTAAAAAAAAAAAAAAAAAAACAATGAAAGACCACAAAAATCAAAAAAAGAAAAAAAAAATAAAAAAATTCTTCTTCTCCGGTCAACAATGGAACTACAAAAATAACTTTACCCTAATTCACAATGGAATTTTGATTCTGTCTCCCACCTTCTCTACTCGATTACATCACTACACTCAATGGAATTTTGATTCTGTCTCCCACCTTCTCTACTTGATTCCATCACTACACAGTTGGGGTATTATTCAATTTTACTCACACCAACTTCCAGATTAAGAAAAACAAGATCCATTTCAACATTTCATTTAAATCAAGCAATGATATGATCTTCTTATGTTTATGAGATTAGGAACACCCTAAAAAATGAGTTCTGAACCTAATGTGAAAATTAAAATATGTGACAATCAAATATGAACCAGCTTTAAATCCATCAAACCATTATGAACCAACTTTAAATCCAGAGAAAACCAGATGTGATGAACATAAGGTGAAAATTAAATATTGGGTTTTGAGCATAAATCTTAAAATGGGGTCCCTCTGTTGCCGTCGATTAGGGGTTTGGATCTGTCTACTGAAGTGGGACGGCTGGAGATGAAGATCCAGATCGAGGGCGTCGAAAATGGTGATGCACAGGACACCGACGTTTCAGAGTAGAGGTGAGCTCGCGGTCGGCATGAAGGAGTCGGAGTGACGAATTTCAAATAGGGGAGAAAAGATAGAGAGAAAGTGAGAGAGGTATAGATTCAATCTAGAAGTAGGGGTGGGGAGGGGATAGTTGCGTGGGGTGGAGCTGGTGTTAGGTTGCTATCCAGATCTAGGTTGGGATTGAGAGGCATAATTATAATGGGGGTTTAATTTGCAAATTAATATTTCAGATAGTGCCCCTTGTAAATTAGTTGAATCTACCTTTTACTTTTAATTTTTACACTTAGGCTTCGTTTGTTTCGACGCAAAACGTTTTTCGAAAAATAAAGATGTTTTCCGAAAAATGTTTTACTTAGAAAATATTCGTAAATCGTTTTACTTAGGAAGAGCGTAAAATGTTTTCGGCTGTTTGGTAAGAAAAATGTTTTCCAAAAAATATTTTCATGTGATTAATGAAAATATTTTTCGATATATATATGCTCCCTCCGTACCACCTTATTACAAACCATTTTTTCGGGCACAATAATTAAGAAATATTATTAAGATAATGAAAATGTGTGGTAGGAAATGAAGAGAGAGAATGAGTGGAGTTGGTTGAATAAATTGTGTGGTAGGAAATGAAGAGAGAGAATGAGTGGGTGGGATAGGGTGAATATAAAATAATAAATTTATTTCCATTTTGGGCAGTTTGTATTCACGTGGGACGGACCAAAAAGGAAATAAGTTTGTATTCACGTGGGACGGAGGGATTATATATATATACATAATATATATATATATATATATATATATATATGTATATATATACTCCCTCCGTCCCACGTGAATGTGGACTAACTTTTTGGGTGTGGGAATTAAGGAAAAGTGATGTAAGAAAGAGAAAAAGTTAAAGGTTGTGAGTATGAAAAATTAAATAGGAGAGAGAATGAGTGGGAGGAATAGTGAGGAGAGAGAATGTTGTGAGTGTAAAAGTGAAGTAGGAGAGAGAATGAGTGGGTGAAATAGTGAATATTCTTTACCATTTTGAGAAGTTTGCATTCACGTGGGACGGACCAAAATAGAAATAAGTTTGCATTCACGTGGGACGGAGGGAGTATATATATATATATATATATTTATATACTCCCTCGGTCCCACAAAACGTTACACATTTACTGTTGAGAACGGACAATAAGGAATAATGTTATTAAAGTAGGTGTTGTGAGTGGGAGGAGAGAATGAGTGGAGAGAATAAGTAAATTTGAAAAGTGTTAAAGTATGACAAATGGGTCCCATGAATAAAGTTAAGTATTAAAAAATTTCCTTTTTAGGAAAGTGAGACTTTAAAGTGAGGCGCAGCGCCCAAAATAGTAAAAGGGGTAATATTTTATGGGATTCGGAGGGAGTATATATATATATGTATATATATATATATATATGTATATACTCCCTCCGTCCCACGTGAATGCAAACTTATTTCTATTTTTGTTCGTCCCACGTAAATGCAAACTTCCCAAAATGGCAAAAAATATTCACTATTCCACCCACTCATTCTCTCTCCTACTTCACTTTTACACTCACAACATTCTCTTTCCTCACTATTCCTCCCACTCATTCTCTCTCCTATTTAATTTTTCATACTCACAACATTTAACTTTTTCTCTTTCTTACATCACTTTTTCTTAATTCTCACACCCAAAAAGTTAGTTTGCAATCACGTGAGACGGAGGGAGTATATATATATATGTATATATATATATACATACTCCCTCCGTCCCGCTAATATTAGCACAAACACTGTTTGCGCATGAATTAAGGAATATGATATTTTAATAAAATGTTGTGAGTGTAAAAGAATGAGTGGAGAGAGAATGAGTGGAGGGTGTAATAAATTATAATAGTGTTGTGAGTATTAAAATAATGTAGGAGAGAGAATGAGTGGGGTTGGGTGAATATTTTATTAATATAAAGTTTCCTTTTTGGGAGTGTGCGGATATTAGCGGGACGCCCAAAAAGGAAAGTGTGCTAATATTAGCGGGACGGAGGGAGTATATATATATACTCCCTCCGTCCCACGTGAATGCAAACTTATTTCTATTTTGGTCCGTCCCACGTAAATGCAAACTTCCCAAAATGGAAATAAATATATCACTTTTACACTCACAACATTCTCTCTCCTCACTATTCCTCCCACTCATTCTCTCTCCTATTTAATTTTTCATACTCACAACATTTAACTTTTTCTCTTTCTTACATCACTTTTCCTTAATTCCCACACTCATAAAGTTGGTTCACATTGATGTGGGACGGAGGGAGTATATGTATATATATATATATATATATATATATATATATATATATATTATGATTATGATTATGATTATGATTATGATTATTATTGATGCCGCAGGAAATGTGCTTATTAATCTTCGTCCACGTGGCAGGACCAATCACTTGACTCCTTGACCTGAAATCAGAACCCACGACTAGCCGAATTTGTCTCCGGCTTAGACCCTCGGGTGTGAGAGTAAGTATGTATTTAGGAGAGCAAATAATGTAATTGAACAGTGATATTCAAATGAAAAAATTGCAGTTACCTCAAAACCGTTGTAGTGGTTATGTATTTATAGTTGCTTTGATGAGGGCGATTATTTTCGGTATGACTGCATTAATCCCGGTATTGGTGGGACGGTTACATGTCGGCAGATCGTGTCCACGTGTGGCTCCGAATTTGTAGGGAGTCAGTTATGAAAAGAGCTGATCGTACGCCTGGACTCATTAGGTTGACGCTTGCTTGGTGGGTCGAGGTCGCCTGATGGGAATAGGTCGACCTGACTGATGGGTAGAGCTGGATCGTACCCGAAGTAGAACCTGGATCGTAGAGTCGGACCATGCTAGGTCGGGACCTCATGGGTCGGATAATGAACTTAAGTCGACTGATCCTATTGATGGGCCTTGGGCCCAGTAATTGTCGGGCCAGAGCCACTGAGAACATGGTAGCAATAGTGGATAAATGACTGGGCTTTACTCGCTAGGCCTAGTTCGTCACTTTTGGTATGTTCAGTGGCCCCCAACTTTCTGAGTTGACTTTGTCGACCAGGAATTTAAAGAAAATCTTATAAAGCTTGTAGTAGTTCGCAGGTCGACGCTTGAGCTGACTTCTACTCGACTGATAATGACATGGCTCAATCCTGATCGTTGAATGTTGAACGGTTGGATTACTTGAAGCGCCGTATTTCGCAATCATTACTAAATTTGACGTTTGGAAAACCACATTGATAACTGTTTTCCGAATTCAATTAGGAAAATAAACTTTTGAATTTTCCTTTTCCTTCTCAATTACTGAAAATATAAAATCCCCAATCCTTCTCCTTTACGAACTTTTACTCTCTCCAAACTCTTGCATAACTCCGGCGACGGCAGCTGAAACAGAAATTGATTTAAATCGAGCTTTTGTCTTCTCCAGTAACAACTCCTTGTTTATTTGATTAAGGTATTCTTCTCACCCTTATGCATTAGGGTTCAATTTCTTCGCTTTCTTTATTTTGCCAAGGCTAGGACTTTTAGTAGTGAGCCCGAAGCTTGGTATGGCTACTGTAGTGTAAATCGGAGAGTCTATAAGCACCTGAATAGGGTATGGAGAGAGATGACGGTGGAGGAATGCTCTTCAATTTTAACCCAGTGGGGTTTGCGTTTTACTGATTTAATCTTGCCCGTAGGAGAGGACTTAGGTGCCTTAGAGACGAGCGACCCAAGAATTGTATCTTTTAATCTTTTTTATGAACTCCTTGACCACATAGCAGTATTCTACATCCAAGGTCCCAATAAACCCTCCTTTCTTAGGAATAGGACAGGATTTTCGGGGGAATCTAGGTCTCCCCTTAGTACGTCTGTTAGGTCCCTTAAAGCTACGTATGGGACTCGATTCCCTGTTTCCTCTTCTTATACGAATATGACGACTCGAGGAGCTTCGGCCTCGACCTCCTCAAGCCCTCGTATTGTTAATGCCTTCGATTCCTCCGTTGTGCAGGAGGAATGAAAGGGGTTACGTGCCCCAAAGACCACGCAATGGGAAGCAAAATTTTCCCTCGGTATAGAGATGATTTACAAGCGTGAGGGTGAGCAAGGAAGAATTTGAGGTAGCCATTTATAGCAAGAAGGATTTTATGGCCCAGTTTGGTAGTTCTTACAAGGAGGATTCCACCAGAGTCGCCTTCTACTATGATCAATTTGAGGCTGGTCTGAGATTGCCACTGGATCCGTTCATAAACGAATTCTTGGAATGTATGGACGCCCTACCCCAAGTTATTTATCAACCTCCCTTGTAAGGCTAGTGGTTGTAACTCTCATGTGGTGGTTGTGGAGAGCAGGTTAGGATGGGAGTTCCCTTTGCCCAATACTGACTTCGAAGTAATGAGAGAGAAAAGACTTTGTTCACCATCCATTGGTAGGTCGCACCTGCATTCTTTAACCCGAATGACAACATATTGTAGCAGTAGATGCCTCAAGTGGCTTGAAATGCCGTCTTCACAATATCATCCCCATGCATCTTGATCTGATGATAGCCTGAATAGGCATCGAGAAAACTGAGAGTGGAATGTCCGGCAATTGAATCGACGAGCTTGTCAATTCGAGGTAGTGGATATCTGTCTTTTGGGCAGGCCAGGTTAAGGTTCGTGAAGTCAACGCACATTCTCCACTTGCCGTTGGATTTCTTCACCATGACCACATTGGCTAGCCAAGTGGTGTGAGTGGCCTCCTCTATGATACCTGCACTTAAGAGTTTTTGTACCTCAAGTTTTATAGCTTCCTCTTTGTCATGAGCAAAGCTTCTCAGTTTCTGTGCCTTGTGTTTCATGGTCGGGTTGACCTCCAGCCTGTGAACATTGACTTCTTCCTTAATCCCTTTCATGTCTTCTACTCACCAGGCAAAGATGTCGCTGCTATCTTTGAGTAGCTCGACAATCTCCAATCTTTCCTCAGGTGACAATTGCTTTCCAAATCTGATTTTTTGCTCAGGATAGGAAGGATTTGTGATCACTGCTTCCAGCTCGTCCACAACTTCTAGCTCCGGACTATCTCTAAATTGCAGGGTCTCGATGATGATCTCTCTAACCCTCTGTCTTTCCCTGGCCCCCAAGTGTGAAGCTTCCTCGACAATCATGTCATCTAGCTTATCT